>JARGCV010000988.1:955000-1000000 GCA_034064705.1 Bothrops alternatus
CTAAGCAACTGCCACTTTCCAGGCTTGGCTCAGACGACAGTTGGGAGAGGTTGGCACACCCAGGACCCATCAATGGGAGCCAATCTGGCTTAGAGATCAAGAGAGCCGGCTAAAAATCCGGAGACAGGATGTTCCAGTCCTGTAATTGGCATAAGAGCCCGTCGGGTGATTGGGCCAAACACCAGGAAAGGGTGACTTTGACTCCAGCAATAGGCATTGTGAGTTCGAGTCCTCCAGATATCGTTGAGAGCCGGTTGAGTGACGTTGAGCTGCTACCTGGGACATGCTGACCTCTATTCCGGCAACAGGGGAGGTGAGGTCTAGTCCGGCAATAAGCACAAGAGGCAGCGTAGTGCCTTTGATCCAATCAACAAGAGAACATGACCGTTTCTGGAACCTTCTACAGGACAGCCATCTTCCTGACCTTGGGCCAATGACTAGGAAGAAGGAGAGTATTTTTGAAATTTCATCAGGGCCAGTAACCTTCGCGACTGGGGGCCGATAAGCAGAACAAGGTAACATGGATGAGTCTTTCTGGAATCTTCTATAAGACAGCAGCTTCCTCATTTTGGGACAATAATTGGGAGAAGGTAAGTATTTCTGGAACCTTCTATAGAAGAGCAGCTGCATGATTTTGGCACAATAACCAGGAGAAGGTGAGGATTTTTGTTCCCTTCTGTAGGACAGGAGCTTTCTGATTTTGAGACATTAACCTGGAGAAAGCATTTGTGGATCCTTGTACAGGAAAGCCAGCTTTCTGATTTTGGGAGAATAATTAGGAGAAGGAGAATATTTTTGGAATCTTGTATAAGACAGCAGCTTTCTAATTTTGGGAGACCAACAGGAGAAGGTGAGTATTTGTGGACCCTTGTATACAACAGCAGGTTCCTGATTTTGAGAAATTCAACAGGAGAAGGTGAGTATTTTCCCCCCCTACTATAGTGGAGCACCTTCCTGGTTTTGGGACAATAAAAATGAGAGGTTGAGTATTTGTGGGCCGTGACAACAGCTTCCTGACTTTGGGACAATAACCAGGAGAAGGTGAGAATTTCTGGACACTTTTATAGGACAGAAGCTTCTTAATTTTGGAAAAATAACCAGGTGAAGGAGAGTATTCCAGATTTTGGGAGAATAACGAGGCGGGGAGTATTGTGGAGTCTTGCATAGGACAGCAGCTTCTTGATTTTGGCACAATAACCATGAGAAGGTGAGAGTTTTTGGAATCTTGTAACACAGAGCAGCTTCCTAATTTTGGGAAACCAACAGGAGAAGGAGATTATTTGTGGACCCTTCTATAGGAGAGCAGGTTCCTGATTTTGGAGCAATAACCAGGAGAAGGAGAAGATTTGTGCAACTCTACTGGACATCAGCTTCTTGATTTTGGGAGAATAACCACGAATAGGTGAGTATTTCTGGAACCTTGAATGCAACATTAGCTTCCTGAATTTGGCACAATAACTAGGAGAAGGTGAGGATTTTTGTTCCCTTCTGTAGGACAGGAGCTTTCTGATTTTGGGACATTAACCTGGAGAAAGTATTTGTGGGTCCTTGTACAGGAAAGCCAGCTTTCTGATTTGGGGAGAATAATTAGGAGAGGGTGAATATTTTTGGACCCATATATCGGACATCAGGTTCAGGATTTCAGGAGAATAACGAGGCGGTGAGTATTGTGGAGTCTTCCATAGGACAGCAGCTTCCTGATTTTGGCACAATAACCATGAGAAGGTGAGAATTTTTGGAATCTTGTATAGGACAGCAGCTTCCTAATTGTGGGAGACCAACAGGAGAAGGTGAGTATTTATGGACCCTTCTATAGGAGAGCAGGTTCCTGATTTTGGCACAATAACAAAGAGAAGGTGAGTATTTGTGGACCCTTCTGTAGGACAGAAGCTTCTTAATTTTAGAGCAATAACCAAGAGAAGGAGAGTATTTGTGCAACTCTATTGGACATCAGCTTCTTGATTGTGGGAGAATAACCACGAATAGGTGAGTATTTCTGGAACCTTGAATGCAGTATCAGCTTTCTGATTTTGGGACAATAACCAGGAGAAAATGAGTATTTTTGTTCCCTTTTATAGGATAGAACATTTCTGATTTTGGGACTATAACCAAGAGAAAGTATTTGTGGATCCTTGTACAGGACAGCTAGCTACCTGATTCTGGGAGAGTAACGAGGAGAAGGTGAGTATTTTTGGAACCTTCTTTAAGACAGTAGCTTCCTGATTTTGGAAGAATAACCAGAAGGTCAGTATTTCTGGAACTTTGTAGCCGACATCAGCTTTATGATTTTGACACAATAACAAAGAGAAGGTGAGTATTTGTGGACCCTTCTATATTACAGCAGCTTCCTGATTTTGGGAGAATAATAAGGAGAAAGTGAGTGTTTTTGGAACCTTTTATCTCACAGCAGATTCCTGATTTTGGGACAATAAACATGAGAAGGTAAGACTTTTTGGAATCTTGTATAAGACAGCAGATTCCTGATTTTGGGACAATAACCAGGAGAAGGTGAGTATTTCTCGACCCTTCTCTAGGACAGCAGCTTCCTGATTTGGGGACATTCACCAGGAGAGGATGAGTGTTTCTGGACCCATATATCGGACATCAGGTTCCAGATTTTGGGAGAATAACGAGGCGGTGAGTCTTGCATAGGACAGCAGCTTCCTAATTTTGGCACAATAACGATGAGAAGGTGAGAATTTTTGGAATCTTGTATAGGACAGCAGCTTCCTAATTGTGGGAGACCAACAGGAGAAGGTGAGTATTTCTGGATCCTTCTATAGGAGAGCAGGTTCCTGATTTTGGGAAAATAATCTAGAGAAGGTGAGTATTTCTGGACCCTTTTATTGGACAGAAGCTTCTTAATTTTGGAACAATAACCAAGAGAAGGAGAGTAATTGTTCAACTCTGTATTGGACATCAGCTTCTTGATTATGGGAGAACAACCACGAATAAGTGAGTATTTCTGGAACCTTGAATGCAACATCAGCTTCCTGAATTTGGCACAATAACCAGGAGAAGGTGAGGATTTTTGTTCCCTTCTGTAGGACAGGAGCTTTCTGATTTTGAGACATTATCCAGGAGAAAGTATTTGTGGGTCCTTGTACAGGAAAGCCAGCTTTCTGATTTTGGGAGAATAATTAGGAGAAGGAGAATATTTTTGGAATCTTGTATAAGACAGCAGCTTTCTAATTTTGGGAGACCAACAGGAGAAGGTGAGTATTTGTGGACCCTTGTATACAACAGCAGGTTCCTGATTTTGAGAAATTCAACAGGAGAAGGTGAGTATTTTTTCCCCCTACTATAGTGCAGCACCTTCCTGGTTTTGGGACAATAAAAATGAGAGGTTGAGTATTTGTGGGCCGTGCCAACAACTTCCTGACTTTGGGACAATAACCAGGAGAAGGTGAGAATTTCTGGACACTTTTATAGGACAGAAGCTTCTTAATTTTGGAAAAATAACCAGGTGAAGGAGAGTATTCCAGATTTTGGGAGAATAACGAGGCGGGGAGTATTGTGGAGTCTTGCATAGGACAGCAGCTTCTTGATTTTGGCACAATAACCATGAGAAGGTGAGAGGTTTTGGAATCTTGTATCACACAGCAGCTTCCTAATTTTGGGAAACCAACAGGAGAAGGAGATTATTTGTGGACCCTTCTATAGGAGAGCAGGTTCCTGATTTTGGAGCAATAACAAAGAGAAGGTGAGTATTTGTGGACCCTTCTATAGGACAGAAGCTTCTTAATGTAAGAGCAATAACCAAGAGAAGGAGAGTATTTGTGCAACTCTATTGGACATCAGCTTCTTGATTGTGGGAGAATAACCACAAATAGGTGAGTATTTCTGGAACCTTGAATGCAGTATCAGCTTTCTGATTTTGGGACAATAACCAGGAGAAAATGAGTATTTTTGTTCCCTTTTATAGGATAGAACATTTCTGATTTTGGGACTATAACCAAGAGAAAGTATTTGTGGATCCTTGTACAGGACAGCTAGCTACCTGATTCTGGGAGAGTAACCAGGAGAAGGTGAGGATTTTTGTTCCCTTCTGTAGGACAGGAGCTTTCTGATTTTGGGACATTAACCTGGAGAAGGTGAGTGTTTCTGGATCCTTGCATAGGAAAACAGTTTCTGATTTTGGGAGAATAACCAGGAATAGGTGAGTATTTCTCGACCCTTCTCTAGGACATCAGCTTCATAATTTTAGGAGACCAACAGGAGAAGGTGAGTATCTGTGGATCCTTGTATAGAACAGCAGATTCCTGATTTTGGGACATTCTCCAGGAGAAGGTGAGTATTTTTGGAACCTTCTTTAAGACAGTAGCTTCCTGATTTTGGAAGAATAACCAGGAGAAGGTCAGTATTTCTGGAACTTTGTAGCCGACATCAGCTTTATGATTTTGGCACAATAACAAAGAGAAGGTGAGTATTTGTGGACCCTTCTATATTACAGCAGCTTCCTGATTTTGGGAGAATAATGAGGAGAAAGTGAGTGTTTTTGGAACCTTTTATCTCACAGCAGATTCCTGATTTTGGGACAATAAGCATGAGAAGGTAAGACTTTTTGGAATCTTGTATAAGACAGCAGATTCCTGATTTTGGGACAATAACCAGGAGAAGGTGAGTATTTCCCGACCCTTCTCTAGGACAGCAGCTTCCTGATTTGGGGACATTCACCAGGAGAGGATGAGTGTTTCTGGACCCATATATCTGACATTAGGTTCCAGATTTTGGGAGAATAATGAGGGTGAGTATTGTGGAGTCTTGCATAGGACAGCAGCTTCCTAATTTTGGCACAATAACGATGAGAAGGTGAGAATTTTTGGAATCTTGTATAGGACAGCAGCTTCCTAATTGTGGGAGACCAACAGGAGAAGGTGAGTATTTCTGGATCCTTCTATAGGAGAGCAGGTTCCTGATTTTGGGAAAATAATCTAGAGAAGGTGAGTATTTCTGGACCCTTTTATTGGACAGAAGCTTCTTAATTTTGGAACAATAACCAAGAGAAGGAGAGTAATTGTTCAACTCTGTATTGGACATCAGCTTCTTGATTATGGGAGAACAACCACGAATAAGTGAGTATTTCTGGAACCTTGAATGCAACATCAGCTTCCTGAATTTGGCACAATAACCAGGAGAAGGTGAGGATTTTTGTTCCCTTCTGTAGGACAGGAGCTTTCTGA
The DNA here is from genome assembly GCA_034064705.1 of Bothrops alternatus. Lineage (NCBI taxonomy): Eukaryota > Metazoa > Chordata > Lepidosauria > Squamata > Viperidae > Bothrops > Bothrops alternatus. Next base: position 960,184 of record JARGCV010000988.1, read on the forward strand.
TTTTGAGACATTATCCAGGAGAAAGTATTTGTGGGTCCTTGTACAGGAAAGCCAGCTTTCTGATTTTGGGAGAATAATTAGGAGAAGGAGAATATTTTTGGAATCTTGTATAAGACAGCAGCTTTCTAATTTTGGGAGACCAACAGGAGAAGGTGAGTATTTGTGGACCCTTGTATACAACAGCAGGTTCCTGATTTTGAGAAATTCAACAGGAGAAGGTGAGTATTTTTTCCCCCTACTATAGTGCAGCACCTTCCTGGTTTTGGGACAATAAAAATGAGAGGTTGAGTATTTGTGGGCCGTGCCAACAACTTCCTGACTTTGGGACAATAACCAGGAGAAGGTGAGAATTTCTGGACACTTTTATAGGACAGAAGCTTCTTAATTTTGGAAAAATAACCAGGTGAAGGAGAGTATTCCAGATTTTGGGAGAATAACGAGGCGGGGAGTATTGTGGAGTCTTGCATAGGACAGCAGCTTCTTGATTTTGGCACAATAACCATGAGAAGGTGAGAGGTTTTGGAATCTTGTATCACACAGCAGCTTCCTAATTTTGGGAAACCAACAGGAGAAGGAGATTATTTGTGGACCCTTCTATAGGAGAGCAGGTTCCTGATTTTGGAGCAATAACAAAGAGAAGGTGAGTATTTGTGGACCCTTCTATAGGACAGAAGCTTCTTAATGTAAGAGCAATAACCAAGAGAAGGAGAGTATTTGTGCAACTCTATTGGACATCAGCTTCTTGATTGTGGGAGAATAACCACAAATAGGTGAGTATTTCTGGAACCTTGAATGCAGTATCAGCTTTCTGATTTTGGGACAATAACCAGGAGAAAATGAGTATTTTTGTTCCCTTTTATAGGATAGAACATTTCTGATTTTGGGACTATAACCAAGAGAAAGTATTTGTGGATCCTTGTACAGGACAGCTAGCTACCTGATTCTGGGAGAGTAACCAGGAGAAGGTGAGGATTTTTGTTCCCTTCTGTAGGACAGGAGCTTTCTGATTTTGGGACATTAACCTGGAGAAGGTGAGTGTTTCTGGATCCTTGCATAGGAAAACAGTTTCTGATTTTGGGAGAATAACCAGGAATAGGTGAGTATTTCTCGACCCTTCTCTAGGACATCAGCTTCATAATTTTAGGAGACCAACAGGAGAAGGTGAGTATCTGTGGATCCTTGTATAGAACAGCAGATTCCTGATTTTGGGACATTCTCCAGGAGAAGGTGAGTATTTTTGGAACCTTCTTTAAGACAGTAGCTTCCTGATTTTGGAAGAATAACCAGGAGAAGGTCAGTATTTCTGGAACTTTGTAGCCGACATCAGCTTTATGATTTTGGCACAATAACAAAGAGAAGGTGAGTATTTGTGGACCCTTCTATATTACAGCAGCTTCCTGATTTTGGGAGAATAATGAGGAGAAAGTGAGTGTTTTTGGAACCTTTTATCTCACAGCAGATTCCTGATTTTGGGACAATAAGCATGAGAAGGTAAGACTTTTTGGAATCTTGTATAAGACAGCAGATTCCTGATTTTGGGACAATAACCAGGAGAAGGTGAGTATTTCCCGACCCTTCTCTAGGACAGCAGCTTCCTGATTTGGGGACATTCACCAGGAGAGGATGAGTGTTTCTGGACCCATATATCTGACATTAGGTTCCAGATTTTGGGAGAATAATGAGGGTGAGTATTGTGGAGTCTTGCATAGGACAGCAGCTTCCTAATTTTGGCACAATAACGATGAGAAGGTGAGAATTTTTGGAATCTTGTATAGGACAGCAGCTTCCTAATTGTGGGAGACCAACAGGAGAAGGTGAGTATTTCTGGATCCTTCTATAGGAGAGCAGGTTCCTGATTTTGGGAAAATAATCTAGAGAAGGTGAGTATTTCTGGACCCTTTTATTGGACAGAAGCTTCTTAATTTTGGAACAATAACCAAGAGAAGGAGAGTAATTGTTCAACTCTGTATTGGACATCAGCTTCTTGATTATGGGAGAACAACCACGAATAAGTGAGTATTTCTGGAACCTTGAATGCAACATCAGCTTCCTGAATTTGGCACAATAACCAGGAGAAGGTGAGGATTTTTGTTCCCTTCTGTAGGACAGGAGCTTTCTGATTTTGAGACATTATCCAGGAGAAAGTATTTGTGGGTCCTTGTACAGGAAAGCCAGCTTTCTGATTTTGGGAGAATAATTAGGAGAAGGAGAATATTTTTGGAATCTTGTATAAGACAGCAGCTTTCTAATTTTGGGAGACCAACAGGAAAAGGTGAGTATTTGTGGACCCTTGTATACAACAGCAGGTTCCTGATTTTGAGAAATTCAACAGGAGAAGGTGAGTATTTTTTTCCCCCTACTATAGTGCAGCACCTTCCTGGTTTTGGGACAATAAAAATGAGAGGTTGAGTATTTGTGGGCCGGGACAACAACTTCCTGACATTGGGACAATAACCAGGAGAAGGTGAGAATTTATGGACACTTTTATAGGACAGAAGCTTCTTAATTTTGGAAAAATAACCAGGTGAAGGAGAGTATTCCAGATTTTGGGAGAATAACGAGGCGGGGAGTATTGTGGAGTCTTGCATAGGACAGCAGCTTCTTGATTTTGGCACAATAACCATGAGAAGGTGAGAGTTTTTGGAATCTTGTATCACACAGCAGCTTCCTAATTTTGGGAAACCAACAGGAGAAGGAGATTATTTGTGGACCCTTCTATAGGAGAGCAGGTTCCTGATTTTGGAGCAATAACCATGAGAAGGTGAGAGTTTTTGGAATCTTGTATCACACAGCAGCTTCCTAATTTTGGGAAACCAACAGGAGAAGGAGATTATTTGTGGACCCTTGTATAGGAGAGCAGGTTCCTGATTTTGGAGCAATAACCATGAGAAGGTGAGAGTTTTTGGAATCTTGTATCACACAGCAGCTTCCTAATTTTGGGAAACCAACAGGAGAAGGAGATTATTTGTGGACCCTTCTATAGGAGAGCAGGTTCCTGATTTTGGAGCAATAACCATGAGAAGGTGAGAGTTTTTGGAATCTTGTATCACACAGCAGCTTCCTAATTTTGGGAAACCAACAGGAGAAGGAGATTATTTGTGGACCCTTCTATAGGAGAGCAGGTTCCTGATTTTGGAGCAATAACCATGAGAAGGTGAGAGTTTTTGGAATCTTGTATCACACAGCAGCTTCCTAATTTTGGGAAACCAACAGGAGAAGGAGATTATTTGTGGACCCTTGTATAGGAGAGCAGGTTCCTGATTTTGGAGCAATAACCATGAGAAGGTGAGAGTTTTTGGAATCTTGTATCACACAGCAGCTTCCTAATTTTGGGAAACCAACAGGAGAAGGAGATTATTTGTGGACCCTTGTATAGGAGAGCAGGTTCCTCATTTTGGAGCAATAACCAGGAGAAGGAGAAGATTTGTGCAACTCTACTGGACATCAGCTTCTTGATTTTGGGAGAATAACCACGAATAGGTGAGTATTTCTGGAACCTTGAATGCAACATTAGCTTCCTGAATTTGGCACAATAACTAGGAGAAGGTGAGGATTTTTGTTCCCTTCTGTAGGACAGGAGCTTTCTGATTTTGGGACATTAACCTGGAGAAAGTATTTGTGGGTCCTTGTACAGGAAAGCCAGCTTTCTGATTTGGGGAGAATAATTAGGAGAGGGTGAATATTTTTGGACCCATATATTGGACATCAGGTTCCAGATTTCGGGAGAATAACGAGGCGGTGAGTATTGTGGAGTCTTCCATAGAACAGCAGCTTCCTGATTTTGGCACAATAACCATGAGAAGGTGAGAATTTTTGGAATCTTGTATAGGACAGCAGCTTCCTAATTGTGGGAGACCAACAGGAGAAGGTGAGTATTTATGGACCCTTCTATAGGAGAGCAGGTTCCTGATTTTGGCACAATAACAAAGAGAAGGTGAGTATTTGTGGACCCTTCTATAGGACAGAAGCTTCTTAATGTTAGAGCAATAACCAAGAGAAGGAGAGTATTTGTGCAACTCTATTGGACATCAGCTTCTTGATTGTGGGAGAATAACCACAAATAGGTGAGTATTTCTGGAACCTTGAATGCAGTATCAGCTTTCTGATTTTGGGACAATAACCAGGAGCAAATGAGTATTTTTGTTCCCTTTTATAGGATAGAACATTTCTGATTTTGGGACTATAACCAAGAGAAAGTATTTGTGGATCCTTGTACAGGACAGCTAGCTACCTGATTCTGGGAGAGTAACGAGGAGAAGGTGAGTATTTTTGGAACCTTCTATATTACAGCAGCTTCCTGATTTTGGGACATTCACCAGGAGAAGGTGAGTGTTTCTGGATCCTTGCATAGGAAAACAGTTTCTGATTTTGGGAGAATAACCAGGAATAGGTGAGTATTTCTCGACCCTTCTCTAGGACATCAGCTTCATAATTTTGGGAGACCAACAGGAGAAGGTGAGTATCTGTGGATCCTTGTATAGAACAGCAGATTCCTGATTTTGGGACATTCTCCAGGAGAAGGTGAGTATTTTTGGAACCTTCTTTAAGACAGTAGCTTCCTGATTTTGGAAGAATAGCCAGGAGAAGGTCAGTATTTCTGGAACTTTGTAGCCGACATCAGCTTTATGATTTTGGCACAATAACAAAGAGAAGGTGAGTATTTGTGGACCCTTCTATATTACAGCAGCTTCCTGATTTTGGGAGAATAATGAGGAGAAAGTGAGTGTTTTTGGAACCTTTTATCTCACAGCAGATTCCTGATTTTTGGACAATAAGCATGAGAAGGTAAGACTTTTTGGAATCTTGTATAAGACAGCAGATTCCTGATTTTGGGACAATAACCAGGATAAGGTGAGTATTTCTCGACCCTTCTCTAGGACAGCAGCTTCCTGATTTGGGGACATTCACCAGGAGAGGATGAGTGTTTCTGGACCCATATATCTGACATTAGGTTCCAGATTTTGGGAGAATAATGAGGCGGTGAGTATTGTGGAGTCTTGCATAGGACAGCAGCTTCCTAATTTTGGCACAATAACGATGAGAAGGTGAGAATTTTTGGAATCTTGTATAGGACAGCAGCTTCCTAATTGTGGGAGACCAACAGGAGAAGGAGATTATTTCTGGACCCTTCTATAGGAGAGCAGGTTCCTGATTTTGGGAAAATAATCTAGAGAAGGTGAGTATTTCTGGACCCTTTTATTGGACAGAAGCTTCTTAATTTTGGAACAATAACCAAGAGAAGGAGAGTAATTGTTCAACTCTGTATTGGACATCAGCTTCTTGATTATGGGAGAACAACCACGAATAAGTGAGTATTTCTGGAACCTTGAATGCAACATTAGCTTCCTGAATTTGGCACAATAACTAGGAGAAGGTGAGGATTTTTGTTCCCTTCTGTAGGACAGGAGCTTTCTGATTTTGGGACATTAACCTGGAGAAAGTATTTGTGGGTCCTTGTACAGGAAAGCCAGCTTTCTGATTTGGGGAGAATAATTAGGAGAGGGTGAATATTTTTGGACCCATATATTGGACATCAGGTTCCAGATTTCGGGAGAATAACGAGGCGGTGAGTATTGTGGAGTCTTGCATAGGACAGCAGCTTCCTGATTTTGGCACAATAACCATGAGAAGGTGAGAATTTTTGGAATCTTGTATAGGACAGCAGCTTCCTAATTGTGGGAGACCAACAGGAGAAGGTGAGTATTTATGGACCCTTCTATAGGAGAGCAGGTTCCTGATTTTGGCACAATAACAAAGAGAAGGTGAGTATTTGTGGACCCTTCTATAGGACAGAAGCTTCTTAATGTTAGAGCAATAACCAAGAGAAGGAGAGTATTTGTGCAACTCTATTTGTTATGTCTGGCCTCTCGCAGCTCATTAAAATCCACGTAAATATGTATTTAAGAGGTTTATTTAATACATTTCAAAAGGATTCATTTCAAAGCAAGCTGCTGGCATTATGTTGGCCTGAACGGCCATATCAGATCTATTTACATTTAGATAAACAGGCTCTCCTCCTCCTACATCCCAATTAACTTACTCTTTCTTCATCACATTGTCCAAGATCTCATTATTCTTCGATAGGTTGTCAAAACACCAGAAAACTGAGTTCCAAAACACTGCCAAAGTTTTCAGCCCACTCCTTGATTAACGTTGCTCGTGACAAAAGCGTAGTCTTTCTTTCCCCTTCTAATATAGTGTCCGATACGTCACTTCCCCAATTACTTCCTTTTTCCAGTTAACTGACACCTTCGCTTATCAAACCTTCGGAACCTCGGATTAATCCATTTATCTTCTTGTTCTAAATCTGACTCATCATTTTGAGAATCTGATTCAGAATGCATACAAAGCTCTTCATTGTCTATCTCAGCTGCCGGGAGGGGAAACCACCCAGAGGGGCCTGGCTGCTGATCCTCGGCTGCCGGGAGGGGAAAACACCCAGAGGGGCCTGGCTGCTGATCCTCGGCTGCCGGGAGGGAAAAACACCCAGAGGGACCTGGCTGCTGATCCTCATCCTCTGATACTTCCCAAGCTGGTTCAGGGACACTCACAACACTATCCCCCCCTGCAGGCCCCTCCCCCCAGGGCCGTCGCAGGGGATGTGGTTTGTAGGGAAACGCAGAATGAAAATCCCAAATTAACCGAGGAGCCTCAATATCACGAGCATCGACCCAACAGCCAGCGGCTGGCCCACCCCCGGTCCAATCAACCAAATATTGGAAGCGGTCGTTGAGCCATCGGGAATCTCGGATGCCGGACACCTCCAACCGGGAAACGGGAACGTGAGCACGGCGAGCTGTCGGGCCCGGATCAGGAGGTCGAAGCGGAGAATCAGGGTTAACAGGAACAAGCAAGGAGCGATGAAACACGGGATGTACACGAAGAGACCTAGGCAAAGTCAAACGATAGGTCACCGGATTGATGACCGTCTCCACAGGAAAAGGACCCAGGAAACGTTGATCAAGCTTGCGGTGAATTCTCCCTGGAAACAAGTACTTGGTGGAGAGCCAAACCCGATCTCCAACAGCTAACGGCGGCGTGTCGCGACGAGAGCGGTCTGCAACCCTCTTGTAATCGTCCTTGGCCTTAGTCAAATGGTGCTTAACCATCTCTTGGACAGACTGGAGTTCGGTTAAGTAGTCTTCTGCAACTGGAACTGGAGAATCGAGCGTGAGCGGGAAAAACCTGGGATGATAGCCGTAGTTGGCAAAAAACGGAGTGGTCTGAGTGGAAGTGTGCTGAGAGTTGTTGAAAGCGAATTCGGCCACGGAGAGATATTTGGACCAATCGTTCTGTTGGTCGTTGATGAAACAACGCAAATACTGTTCCAGAATGCCAATCACTTTCTCTGTACCCCCATCAGTCTCTGGGTGATGCGTGGAGGCTAGATTAACTTGGACTTGAAGCGCAGACATGAGTTCTCTCCAGAACTCCGAGGTGAACTGGGTTCCTCGGTCGGACACTATTTTGTCAGGCAAACCGTGTAGCCGGAAGATATGTTGAATGAACAGCTGAGCAGTGACCTTGGCTGTCGGTATTCTTCGGCAAGGAATGAAATGTGCCATTTTGGTCAGCATGTCCACCACTACAAAGACAACGGTGTAGCCGGCAGAAACAGGTAGACAAGTCAAGAAGTCCATGGAAATAGCTCCCCAGGGTCTTTCCGGCGTGGGTAAAGGCTGTAATAATCCCGGAGGGGCTCCTGTGGCATGTTTTGCCTGACGGCACCGTACACAGGAATTCACATAGGATTGCACATCATGGCGAAGCCTGGGCCACCAAAAAGTCCGAGACACTAAGTGAAGAGTCTTAAAGAAACCAAAATGACCTGCCGCAGGGTTATCATGGCATTGAGTCAGGATGAGACCCCGGAGTGGGCCTGCTGGAACATATAACAGGTTGCGGAAGCGTAATAGTCCCTCAGACAAGGTCCAAGGTGAGTCGGGACCCACCTCTTGTCTCTTCCGTATCGCAAAGTCATCTAGTTGTTGCGCTTCCCGAATCTGTCGTCGTAGATCTACTGGATTGTGCATGGCTGCGATCGATTCGAGAGGCAGAATGGTTCGAAGCGGTAAGGGATCCTTGATCTGTAGATACTCAGGTTTACGGGACAGGGCATCTGCTCTTTTGTTGTACCCTTTCGGAATGTAGGTGACTTTGAAGTTGAATCGAGCGAAGAACAAAGACCAACGGATCTGACGTTGATTCAATTTCCTGGCAGATTGCAAAAATTCCAAGTTTTTATGGTCAGTCCGAACTTCAACTTGGTAGCGGGCTCCTTCCAGGTGGTGTCTCCAGGTCTCAAAAGCAGTCTTGATGGCCAATAGTTCCTTTTCCCAAATGGTATAATGGCGTTCGGAGGGAGTTAGTTTCCTGGAGTAATAAGCACACGGGAACAGGAGGCCGCCATCTTGGCGTGTTTGAAGTAGCACGGCCCCTACCGCAACATCTGAGGCGTCAGCCTCCACTACAAAGGGACGACAAGGATCTGGATACTTGAGAATGGGTTCTTGAACAAAAGCCTTTTTGAGGGTCTGAAACGCCTGTTGCTCGGCATCGCCCCACTGGAACTTAATGCCTTTCCGTAACAGTCGAGTAAGGGGCGCAGTCAAGGTAGAAAATCTTGCAATAAATATCCTGTAATAGTTCGCAAATCCCAAAAGTCTTTGGACATCTTTTGCTTTACACGGTGGTTGCCAGGTTTGCAAGGCCTCAACCTTGTCAGGGTCCATGGCGATGCCTTGTGGAGAAATCACATGTCCCAGAAACTCAATGGTGGTTTGATAGAATTGACATTTCTCTAACTTGGCGTAAAGGTGATGCTCTCTCAAGCGTTGCAAAACTCGCCGGAGATGCTGAAGAGGAGTTGCTCGTGACGGGGAATAAATCAGGATGTCATCAAGGTAAACCACCACAAATTGATCTAATAAATCCCGGAAGATGTCATTCATGAAATGTTGAAAGACGGCCGGAGCATTGGTGAGTCCAAAGGGCATAACGGTATACTCAAAATGACCATACCTGGTTCCAAACGCGGTCTTCCACTCGTCCCCCTCTCGAATGTGAACCAGGTTGTAAGCACCCCTTAAATCTATCTTGGTGAAGATGGTCGCTGATCGGAGACGGTCCATGAGATCAGGAATCAAAGGCAGAGGGTACCGGTTGCGCACCGTGATGGCATTGAGCTTGCGATAGTCACAGCATAGGCGTAAATCTCCGGTTTTCTTCTTCACGAATAACACAGGAGCTGACAAAGGCGAGGAAGAGGGACGAATGAAACCCCTGGCCAGGTTTTTGTCCACAAAGTCTTTCAATGCGGCCAACTCGGGTTCTGACATGGAGTAAAGGCGTCCCCTTGGAAGCTTGGCATTTGGTAGCAAATCAATGGCACAGTCATATGGTCTATGCGGAGGCAATTGGTCTGCCTCTTTCTCATTGAATATATCTGCAAAGTCCGCTAGATCGGCCGGCAAGGTGATGTCAGGGTGGGATGGTAGCTGGGCTGCACAAACTTGGCGTACGTGGTCTACGCATTGCAAACTGGGAAATGAAACAAAGTTCTGGGACCACACCACACAAGGATCATGGGTTCTCAACCAGGCTAGGCCGAGAACTAAGGGGAAATGAAGTCCCTTGGTAACATAGAATTGGATGGCTTCTTCATGTTGTCCTATGACCAGGCGTATGGGCTGGGTCATAAACTTGATCGGTCCAGACAACAACTCACGACCATCGATTGTCTCAACCAACATAGGCGGCTTCACGGAGCACAAAGGTATGGCATGCTGACGAGCGAAAGCTTCATTCATGAAATTGGTGGTGGCTCCAGAATCCAACAAGGCGTGTGCCGGAATGCCCTGGGCATGATTTCCCAGAAGTATATTGGTTGCTAGGATCAGATGTCTCGGAGGACCGGGGTCGTTGTCTGCGGAACTGGAACTGGGTTTGGCGCCTGCCCGACCCAATGTTTCCATTAGGCCGGGCTCTGGCCGTTTCCCGGCAAGGTGGCTTGAAACTGCTGAGTGGAAGGCCTAGCTGGAACAGGAGTAGGACCTGCCGTACCACGTCTTTTCTGGGGGCAGGCCATGACGAAGTGACCCATCTCTCCACAGTACAGGCACAAGCCCTCAGCTCTCCGTCTTGCCTTCTCAGCCTCGGTCAAACGAGATCTGGCTGCACCAAGATCCATGGGCTCATCTCTGGTCATGGGTGCAGGGCGCCTCTCAGTGTAAGCCGGCCCTGTTTGGAAAATACGTCTGGGTGCCGGGATAGGTGGAGCGATAGGTAGGGTCTGGAATCCTCTGCGTGGTGCAGGAACTGGCTTGGCACTTCCAGTGACTGGAACCATCTGTTTGACCAGGCGGGCATCCATGGCTTGCGTTTGCGCCTCAATAGCCAAACAATGTTGGTATAATGCATCCAGGGTCGCAGGTATTACAGTAGTTTTCAATCCATTCAAGATCTGAGAAGACAGGCCATCTTGAAAGATTTCCATGAGAGCCTCATCATTCCAATTAATTTCTTGAGCTAGGCGGCGAAAATCTGATATATAGTCCGCTACGCAGCGCGATCCTTGACGTAGCTCTCGTATCCGCCGGGTGGCATTTTGTCTACGAAGGGGGTCAACAAATTCTCTTTCCATCAGCTGGCAGAATCCTGCATAATTGCGCAGGACAGGATCTTGTCCGTCTATCAGAGGAGACGACCAATCAGCAGCTGTCCCAGAGAGTAAACTTAAAATGAAAGCTACTTTCGTTTCATCAAGCTGGAAGTCTGCTGGAGTTGAGGCAATGAATGTTTTGCATTGGTTTAAAAAAGCTGGAAATTTACTACGCTCTCCAGTAAACTTATCAGGCAAGGCTAAATAACATCTGCTCCGTCTGGGAGGGGGGGCTGGAGCTGGGGCTCCTGCAGCTTGCTGAATCTGCTGTTGCAAATGTCCAATTTGTTGCTGGAGAGTTTGAACTAATAGATGCAGAGCCGGGTTATCAGCGAGGAGTTGCTCCATGACGTCACTGAAAGCTCAGACTAATTTTCGTCTTTTCTGTTCTTTGGTCACGAGCAATCTGTTATGTCTGGCCTCTCGCAGCTCATTAAAATCCACGTAAATATGTATTTAAGAGGTTTATTTAATACATTTCAAAAGGATTCATTTCAAAGCAAGCTGCTGGCATTATGTTGGCCTGAACGGCCAAATCAGATCTATTTACATTTAGATAAACAGGCTCTCCTCCTCCTACATCCCAATTAACTTACTCTTTCTTCATCACATTGTCCAAGATCTCATTATTCTTCGATAGGTTGTCAAAACACCAGAAAACTGAGTTCCAAAACACTGCCAAAGTTTTCAGCCCACTCCTTGATTAACGTTGCTCGTGACAAAAGCGTAGTCTTTCTTTCCCCTTCTAATATAGTGTCCGATACGTCACTTCCCCAATTACTTCCTTTTTCCAGTTAACTGACACCTTCGCTTATCAAACCTTCGGAACCTCGGATTAATCCATTTATCTTCTTGTTCTAAATCTGACTCATCATTTTGAGAATCTGATTCAGAATGCATACAAAGCTCTTCATTGTCTATCTCAGCTGCCGGGAGGGGAAACCACCCAGAGGGGCCTGGCTGCTGATCCTCGGCTGCCGGGAGGGGAAAACACCCAGAGGGGCCTGGCTGCTGATCCTCGGCTGCCGGGAGGGAAAAACACCCAGAGGGACCTGGCTGCTGATCCTCATCCTCTGATACTTCCCAAGCTGGTTCAGGGACACTCACAACACTATTGGACATCAGCTTCTTGATTGTGGGAGAAAAACCACAAATAGGTGAGTATTTCTGGAACCTTGAATGCAGTATCAGCTTTCTGATTTTGGGACAATAACCAGGAACAAATGAGTATTTTTGTTCCCTTTTATAGGATAGAACATTTCTGATTTTGGGACTATAACCAAGAGAAAGTATTTGTGGATCCTTGTACAGGGCAGCTAGCTACCTGATTCTGGGAGAGTAACGAGGAGAAGGTGAGTATTTTTGGAACCTTCTATATTACAGCAGCTTCCTGATTTTGGGACATTCACCAGGAGAAGGTGAGTGTTTTTGGATCCTTGCATAGGAAAACAGTTTCTGATTTTGGGAGAATAACCAGGAATAGGTGAGTATTTCTCGACCCTTCTCTAGGACATCAGCTTCATAATTTTGGGAGACCAACAGGAGAAGGTGAGTATCTGTGGATCCTTGTATAGAACAGCAGATTCCTGATTTTGGGACATTCTCCAGGAGAAGGTGAGTATTTTTGGAACCTTCTTTAAGACAGTAGCTTCCTGATTTTGGAAGAATAACCAGGAGAAGGTCAGTATTTCTGGAACTTTGTAGCCGACATCAGCTTTATGATTTTGGCACAATAACAAAGAGAAGGTGAGTATTTGTGGACCCTTCTATATTACAGCAGCTTCCTGATTTTGGGAGAATAATGAGGAGAAAGTGAGTGTTTTTGGAACCTTTTATCTCACAGCAGATTCCTGATTTTGGGACAATAAGCATGAGAAGGTAAGACTTTTTGGAATCTTGTATAAGACAGCAGATTCTTGATTTTGGGACAATAACCAGGAGAAGGTGAGTATTTCTCGACCCTTCTCTAGGACAGCAGCTTCCTGATTTGGGGACATTCACCAGGAGAGGATGAGTGTTTCTGGACCCATATATCTGACATTAGGTTCCAGATTTTGGGAGAATAATGAGGCGGTGAGTATTGTGGAGTCTTGCATAGGACAGCAGCTTCCTAATTTTGGCACAATAACGATGAGAAGGTGAGAATTTTTGGAATCTTGTATAGGACAGCAGCTTCCTAATTGTGGAAGACCAACAGGAGAAGGTGAGTATTTGTGGACTCTTGTATACAACAGCAGGTTCCTGATTTTGAGAAATTCAACAGGAGAAGTTGAGTATTTTTCCCCCCTACTATAGTGCAGCACCTTCCTGGTTTTGGGACAATAAAAATGAGAGGTTGAGTTTTTGTGGGCCGTGACAACAGCTTCCTGACTTTGGGACAATAACCAGAAGAAGGTGAGAATTTCTGGACACTTTTATAGGACAGAAGCTTCTTAATTTTGGAAAAATAATCAGGTGAAGGAGAGTATTCCAGATTTTGGGAGAATAACGAGGCGGGGAGTATTGTGGAGTCTTGCATAGGACAGCAGCTTCTTGATTTTGGCACAATAACCATGAGAAGGTGAGAGTTTTTGGAATCTTGTATCACACAGCAGCTTCCTAATTTTGGGAAACCAACAGGAGAAGGAGATTATTTGTGGACCCTTCTATAGGAGAGCAGGTTCCTGATTTTGGAGCAATAACCATGAGAAGGTGAGAGTTTTTGGAATCTTGTATCACACAGCAGCTTCCTAATTTTGGGAAACCAACAGGAGAAGGAGATTATTTCTGGACCCTTCTATAGGAGAGCAGGTTCCTGATTTTGGGAAAATAATCTAGAGAAGGTGAGTATTTCTGGACCCTTTTATTGGACAGAAGCTTCTTAATTTTGGAACAATAAGCAAGAGAAGGAGAGTAATTGTTCAACTCTGTATTGGACATCAGCTTCTTGATTATGGGAGAACAACCACGAATAAGTGAGTATTTCTGGAACCTTGAATGCAACATCAGCTTCCTGAATTTGGCACAATAACCAGGAGAAGGTGAGGATTTTTGTTCCCTTCTGTAGGACAGGAGCTTTCTGATTTTGAGACATTATCCAGGAGAAAGTATTTGTGGGTCCTTGTACAGGAAAGCCAGCTTTGATTTTGGGAGAATAATTAGGAGAGGGAGAATATTTTTGGAATCTTGTATCACACAGCAGCTTCCTAATTTTGGGAAACCAACAAGAGAAGGAGATTATTTGTTGACCCTTGTATAGGAGAGCAGGTTCCTGATTTTGGAGCAATAACCATGAGAAGGTGAGAGTTTTTGGAATCTTGTATCACACAGCAGCTTCCTAATTTTGGGAAACCAACAGGAGAAGGAGATTATTTGTGGACCCTTGTATAGGAGAGCAGGTTCCTCATTTTGGAGCAATAACCAGGAGAAGGAGAAGATTTGTGCAACTCTACTGGACATCAGCTTCTTGATTTTGGGAGAATAACCACGAATAGGTGAGTATTTCTGGAACCTTGAATGCAACATTAGCTTCCTGAATTTGGCACAATAACTAGGAGAAGGTGAGGATTTTTGTTCCCTTCTGTAGGACAGGAGCTTTCTGATTTTGGGACATTAACCTGGAGAAAGTATTTGTGGGTCCTTGTACAGGAAAGCCAGCTTTCTGATTTGGGGAGAATAATTAGGAGAGGGTGAATATTTTTGAACCCATATATTGGACATCAGGTTCCAGATTTCGGGAGAATAACGAGGCGGTGAGTATTGTGGAGTCTTCCATAGGACAGCAGCTTCCTGATTTTGGCACAATAACCATGAGAAGGTGAGAATTTTTGGAATCTTGTATAGGACAGCAGCTTCCTAATTGTGGGAGACCAACATGAGAAGGTGAGTATTTATGGACCCTTCTATAGGAGAGCAGGTTCCTGATTTTGGCACAATAACAAAGAGAAGGTGAGTATTTGTGGACCCTTCTATAGGACAGAAGCTTCTTAATGTTAGAGCAATAACCAAGAGAAGGAGAGTATTTGTGCAACTCTATTGGACATCAGCTTCTTGATTGTGGGAGAATAACCACGAATAGGTGAGTATTTCTGGAACCTTGAATGCAGTATCAGCTTTCTGATTTTGGGACAATAACCAGGAGCAAATGAGTATTTTTGTTCCCTTTTATAGGATAGAACATTTCTGATTTTGGGACTATAACCAAGAGAAAGTATTTGTGGATCCTTGTACAGGACAGCTAGCTACCTGATTCTGGGAGAGTAACGAGGAGAAGGTGAGTATTTTTGGAACCTTCTATATTACAGCAGCTTCCTGATTTTGGGACATTCACCAGGAGAAGGTGAGTGTTTCTGGATCCTTGCATAGGAAAACAGTTTCTGATTTTGGGAGAATCACCAGGAATAGGTGAGTATTTCTCGACCCTTCTCTAGGACATCAGCTTCATAATTTTGGGAGACCAACAGGAGAAGGTGAGTATCTGTGGATCCTTGTATAGAACAGCAGATTCCTGATTTTGGGACATTCTCCAGGAGAAGGTGAGTATTTTTGGAACCTTCTTTAAGACAGTAGCTTCCTGATTTTGGAAGAATAACCAGGAGAAGGTCAGTATTTCTGGAACTTTGTAGCCGACATCAGCTTTATGATTTTGGCACAATAACAAAGAGAAGGTGAGTATTTGTGGACCCTTCTATATTACAGCAGCTTCCTGATTTTGGGAGAATAATAAGGAGAAAGTGAGTGTTTTTGGAACCTTTTATCTCACAGCAGATTCCTGATTTTGGGACAATAACCAGGAGAAGGTGAGTATTTCTCGACCCTTCTCTAGGACAGCAGCTTCCTGATTTGGGGACATTCACCAGGAGAGGATGAGTGTTTCTGGACCCATATATCGGACATCAGGTTCCAGATTTTGGGAGAATAACGAGGCGGTGAGTATTGTGGAATCTTGCATAGGACAGCAGCTTCCTAATTTTGGCACAATAACGATGAGAAGGTGAGGATTTTGGGAATCTTGTATAGGACAGCAGCTTCCTAATTGTGGGAGACCAACAGGAGAAGGTGAGTATTTATGGACCCTTCTATAGGAGAGCAGGTTCCTGATTTTGGGAAAATAATCTAGAGAAGGTGAGTATTTCTGGACCCTTTTATTGGACAGAAGCTTCTTAATTTTGGAAGAATAACCAAAAGAAGGAGAGTAATTGTTCAACTCTGTATTGGACATCAGCTTCTTGATTATGGGAGAACAACCATGAATAAGTGAGTATTTCTGGAACCTTGAATGCAACATCAGCTTCCTGAATTTGGCACAATAACCAGGAGAAGGTGAGGATTTTTGTTCCCTTCTGTAGGACAGGAGCTTTCTGATTTTGAGACATTATCCAGGAGAAAGTATTTGTGGGTCCTTGTACAGGAAAGCCAGCTTTCTGATTTTGGGAGAATAATTAGGAGAAGGAGAATATTTTTGGAATCTTGTATAAGACAGCAGCTTTCTAATTTTGGGAGACCAACAGGAGAAGGTGAGTATTTGTGGACCCTTGTATACAACAGCAGGTTCCTGATTTTGAGAAATTCAACAGGAGAAGGTGAGTATTTTCCCCCCCTACTATAGTGGAGCACCTTCCTGGTTTGGGGACAATAAAAATGAGAGGTTGAGTTTTTGTGGGCCGTGACAACAGCTTCCTGACTTTGGGACAATAACCAGAAGAAGGTGAGAATTTCTGGACACTTTTATAGGACAGAAGCTTCTTAATTTTGGAAAAATAATCAGGTGAAGGAGAGTATTCCAGATTTTGGGAGAATAACGAGGCGGGGAGTATTGTGGAGTCTTGCATAGGACAGCAGCTTCTTGATTTTGGCACAATAACCATGAGAAGGTGAGAGTTTTTAGAATCTTGTATCACACAGCAGCTTCCTAATTTTGGGAAACCAACAGGAGAAGGAGATTATTTGTGGACCCTTCTATAGGAGAGCAGGTTCCTGATTTTGGAGCAATAACCATGAGAAGGTGAGAGTTTTTGGAATCTTGTATCACACAGCAGCTTCCTAATTTTGGGAAACCAACAGGAGAAGGAGATTATTTCTGGACCCTTCTATAGGAGAGCAGGTTCCTGATTTTGGGAAAATAATCTAGAGAAGGTGAGTATTTCTGGACCCTTTTATTGGACAGAAGCTTCTTAATTTTGGAACAATAAGCAAGAGAAGGAGAGTAATTGTTCAACTCTGTATTGGACATCAGCTTCTTGATTATGGGAGAACAACCACGAATAAGTGAGTATTTCTGGAACCTTGAATGCAACATCAGCTTCCTGAATTTGGCACAATAACCAGGAGAAGGTGAGGATTTTTGTTCCCTTCTGTAGGACAGGAGCTTTCTGATTTTGAGACATTATCCAGGAGAAAGTATTTGTGGGTCCTTGTACAGGAAAGCCAGCTTTCTGATTTTGGGAGAATAATTAGGAGAAGGAGAATATTTTTGGAATCTTGTATAAGACAGCAGCTTTCTAATTTTGGGAGACCAACAGGAGAAGGTGAGTATTTGTGGACCCTTGTATACAACAGCAGGTTCCTGATTTTGAGAAATTCAACAGGAGAAGTTGAGTATTTTTTCCCCCCTACTATAGTGCAGCACCTTCCTGGTTTTGGGACAATAAAAATGAGAGGTTGAGTTTTTGTGGGCCGTGACAACAGCTTCCTGACTTTGGGACAATAACCAGAAGAAGGTGAGAATTTCTGGACACTTTTATAGGACAGAAGCTTCTTAATTTTGGAAAAATAATCAGGTGAAGGAGAGTATTCCAGATTTTGGGAGAATAACGAGGCGGGGAGTATTGTGGAGTCTTGCATAGGACAGCAGCTTCTTGATTTTGGCACAATAACCATGAGAAGGTGAGAGGTTTTGGAATCTTGTATCACACAGCAGCTTCCTAATTTTGGGAAACCAACAGGAGAAGGAGATTATTTGTGGACCCTTCTATAGGAGAGCAGGTTCCTGATTTTGGAGCAATAACCATGAGAAGGTGAGAGTTTTTGGAATCTTGTATCACACAGCAGCTTCCTAATTTTGGAAAACCAGCAGGAGAAGGAGATTATTTGTGGACCCTTCTATAGGAGAGCAGGTTCCTGATTTTGGAGCAATAACCATGAGAAGGTGAGAGTTTTTGGAATCTTGTATCACACAGCAGCTTCCTAATTTTGGGAAACCAACAAGAGAAGGAGATTATTTGTTGACCCTTGTATAGGAGAGCAGGTTCCTGATTTTGGAGCAATAACCATGAGAAGGTGAGAGTTTTTGGAATCTTGTATCACACAGCAGCTTCCTAATTTTGGGAAACCAACAGGAGAAGGAGATTATTTGTGGATCCTTGTATAGGAGAGCAGGTTCCTGATTTTGGAGCAATAACCATGAGAAGGTGAGAGTTTTTGGAATCTTGTATCACACAGCAGCTTCCTAATTTTGGGAAACCAACAGGAGAAGGAGATTATTTGTGGACCCTTGTATAGGAGAGCAGGTTCCTGATTTTGGAGCAATAACCATGAGAAGGTGAGAGTTTTTGGAATCTTGTATCACACAGCAGCTTCCGAATTTTGGGAAACCAACAGGAGAAGGAGATTATTTGTGGACCCTTCTATAGGAGAGCAGGTTCCTCATTTTGGAGCAATAACCAGGAGAAGGAGAAGATTTGTGCAACTCTACTGGACATCAGCTTCTTGATTTTGGGAGAATAACCACGAATAGGTGAGTATTTCTGGAACCTTGAATGCAACATTAGCTTCCTGAATTTGGCACAATAACTAGGAGAAGGTGAGGATTTTTGTTCCCTTCTGTAGGACAGGAGCTTTCTGATTTTGGGACATTAACCTGGAGAAAGTATTTGTGGGTCCTTGTACAGGAAAGCCAGCTTTCTGATTTGGGGAGAATAATTAGGAGAGGGTGAATATTTTTGGACCCATATATTGGACATCAGGTTCCAGATTTCGGGAGAATAACGAGGCGGTGAGTATTGTGGAGTCTTCCATAGGACAGCAGCTTCCTGATTTTGGCACAATAACCATGAGAAGGTGAGAATTTTTGGAATCTTGTATAGGACAGCAGCTTCCTAATTGTGGGAGACCAACAGGAGAAGGTGAGTATTTATGGACCCTTCTATAGGAGAGCAGGTTCCTGATTTTGGCACAATAACAAAGAGAAGGAGAGTATTTGTGCAACTCTATTGGACATCAGCTTCTTGATTGTGGGAGAATAACCACGAATAGGTGAGTATTTCTGGAACCTTGAATGCAGTATCAGCTTTCTGATTTTGGGACAATAACCAGGAGCAAATGAGTATTTTTGTTCCCTTTTATAGGATAGAACATTTCTGATTTTGGGACTATAACCAAGAGAAAGTATTTGTGGATCCTTGTACAGGACAGCTAGCTACCTGATTCTGGGAGAGTAACGAGGAGAAGGTGAGTATTTTTGGAACCTTCTATATTACAGCAGCTTCCTGATTTTGGGACATTCACCAGGAGAAGGTGAGTGTTTCTGGATCCTTGCATGGGAAAACAGTTTCTGATTTTGGGAGAATAACCAGGAATAGGTGAGTATTTCTCGACCCTTCTCTAGGACATCAGCTTCATAATTTTGGGAGACCAACAGGAGAAGGTGAGTATCTGTGGATCCTTGTATAGAACAGCAGATTCCTGATTTTGGGACATTCTCCAGGAGAAGGTGAGTATTTTTGGAACCTTCTTTAAGACAGTAGCTTCCTGATTTTGGAAGAATAACCAGGAGAAGGTCAGTATTTCTGGAACTTTGTAGCCGACATCAGCTTTATGATTTTGGCACAATAACAAAGAGAAGGTGAGTATTTGTGGACCCTTCTATATTACAGCAGCTTCCTGATTTTGGGAGAATAATAAGGAGAAAGTGAGTGTTTTTGGAACCTTTTATCTCACAGCAGATTCCTGATTTTGGGACAATAACCAGGAGAAGGTGAGTATTTCTCGACCCTTCTCTAGGACAGCAGCTTCCTGATTTGGGGACATTCACCAGGAGAGGATGAGTGTTTCTGGACCCATATATCGGACATCAGGTTCCAGATTTTGGGAGAATAACGAGGCGGTGAGTATTGTGGAATCTTGCATAGGACAGCAGCTTCCTAATTTTGGCACAATAACGATGAGAAGGTGAGGATTTTGGGAATCTTGTATAGGACAGCAGCTTCCTAATTGTGGGAGACCAACAGGAGAAGGTGAGTATTTCTGGACCCTTCTATCGGATAGCAGGTTCCTGATTTTGGGAAAATAATCTAGAGAAGGTGAGTATTTCTGGACCCTTTTATTGGACAGAAGCTTCTTAATTTTGGAAGAATAACCAAGAGAAGGAGAGTAATTGTTCAACTCTGTATTGGACATCAGCTTCTTGATTATGGGAGAACAACCACGAATAAGTGAGTATTTCTGGAACCTTGAATGCAACATCAGCTTCCTGAATTTGGCACAATAACCAGGAGAAGGTGAGGATTTTTGTTCCCTTCTGTAGGACAGGAGCTTTCTGATTTTGAGACATTATCCAGGAGAAAGTATTTGTGGGTCCTTGTACAGGAAAGCCAGCTTTCTGATTTTGGGAGAATAATTAGGAGAAGGAGAATATTTTTGGAATCTTGTATAAGACAGCAGCTTTCTAATTTTGGGAGACCAACAGGAGAAGGTGAGTATTTGTGGACCCTTGTATACAACAGCAGGTTCCTGATTTTGAGAAATTCAACAGGAGAAGTTGAGTATTTTTTTCCCCCTACTATAGTGCAGCACCTTCCTGGTTTTGGGACAATAAAAATGAGAGGTTGAGTTTTTGTGGGCCGTGACAACAGCTTCCTGACTTTGGGACAATAACTAGGAGAAGGTGAGAATTTCTGGACACTTTTATAGGACAGAAGCTTCTGAATTTTGGAAAAATAACCAGGTGAAGGAGAGTATTCCAGATTTTGGGAGAATAACGAGGCGGGGAGTATTGTGGAGTCTTGCATAGGACAGCAGCTTCTTGATTTTGGAACAATAACCATGAGAAGGTGAGAGTTTTTGGAATGTTGTATCACACAGCAGCTTCCTAATTTTGGGAAACCAACAGGAGAAGGAGATTATTTGTGGACCCTTCTATAGGAGAGCAGGTTCCTGATTTTGGAGCAATAACCATGAGAAGGTGAGAGTTTTTGGAATCTTGTATCACACAGCAGCTTCCTAATTTTGGGAAACCAGCAGGAGAAGGAGATTATTTGTGGACCCTTCTATATGAGAGCAGGTTCCTGATTTTGGAGCAATAACCATGAGAAGGTGAGAGTTTTTGGAATCTTGTATCACACAGCAGCTTCCTAATTTTGGGAAACCAACAGGAGAAGGAGATTATTTGTGGACCCTTGTATAGGAGAGCAGGTTCCTGATTTTGGAGCAATAACCAGGAGAAGGAGAAGATTTGTGCAACTCTATTGGACATCAGCTTCTTGATTTTGGGAGAATAACCACGAATAGGTGAGTATTTCTGGAACCTTGAATGAAACATTAGCTTCCTGAATTTGGCACAATAACTAGGAGAAGGTGAGGATTTTTGTTCCCTTCTGTAGGACAGGAGCTTTCTGATTTTGGGACATTAACCTGGAGAAAGTATTTGTGGGTCCTTGTACAGGAAAGCCAGCTTTCTGATTTGGGGAGAATAATTAGGAGAGGGTGAATATTTTTGGACCCATATATCGGACATCAGGTTCCAGATTTCGGGAGAATAACGAGGCGGTGAGTATTGTGGAGTCTTCCATAGGACAGCAGCTTCCTGATTTTGGCACAATAACCATGAGAAGGTGAGAATTTTTGGAATCTTGTATAGGACAGCAGCTTCCTAATTGTGGGAGACCAACAGGAGAAGGTGAGTATTTCTGGACCCTTCTATAGGAGAGCAGATTCCTGATTTTGGGAAAATAATCTAGAGAAGGTGAGTATTTCTGGACCCTTTTATTGGACAGAAGCTTCTTAATTTTGGAACAATAACCAAGAGAAGGAGAGTAATTGTTCAACTCTGCATTGGACATCAGCTTCTTGATTATGGGAGAATAACCATGAATAGGTGAGTATTTCTGGAACCTTGAATGCAACATCAGCTTCCTGAATTTGACACAATAACCAGGAGAAAATGAGGATTTTTGTTCCCTTCTGCAGGACAGGAGCTTTCTGATTTTGGGACATTAACCTGGAGAAAGTATTTGTGGGTCCTTGTACAGGAAAGCCAGCTTTCTGATTTTGGGAGAATAATTAGCAGAAGGAGAATATTTTTGGAATCTTGTATAAGACAGCAGCTTTCTAATTTTGGGAGACCAACAGGAGAAGGTGAGTATTTGTGGACCCTTGTATACAACAGCAGGTTCCTGATTTTGGGAAATTCAACAGGAGAAGGTGAGTATTTTTCCCCCTACTATAGTGCAGCATCTTCCTGGTTTTGGGACAATAAAAATGAGAGGTTGAGTATTTGTGGGCCGTGACAACAGCTTCCTGACTTTGTGACAATAACCAGGAGAAGGTGAGAATTTCTGGACACTTTTATAGGACAGAAGCTTCTTAATTTTGGAAAAATAACCAGGTGAAGGAGAGTATTCCAGATTTTGGGAGAATAACGAGGCGGGGAGTATTGTGGAGTCTTGCATAGGACAGCAGCTTCTTGATTTTGGCACAATAACCATGAGAAGGTGAGAGTTTTTGGAATCTTGTATCACACAGCAGCTTCCTAATTTTGGGAAACCAACAGGAGAAGGAGATTATTTGTGGACCCTTCTATAGGAGAGCAGGTTCCTGATTTTGGAGCAATAACCAGGAGAAGCAGAAGATTTGTGCAACTCTATTGGACATCAGCTTCTTGATTTTGGGAGAATAACCACGAATAGGTGAGTATTTCTGGAACCTTGAATGCAACATTAGCTTCCTGAATTTGGCACAATAACTAGGAGAAGGTGAGGATTTTTGTTCCCTTCTGTAGGACAGGAGCTTTCTGATTTTGGGACATTATCCAGGAGAAAGTATTTGTGGGTCCTTGTACAGGAAAGCCAGCTTTCTGATTTTGGGAGAATAATTAGGAGAAGGTGAATATTTTTGGACCCTTGTAGAGGACAGCAGATTCCTGATTTACCAGGAGAACCTGACCAGGAGAGTCATTGTGCAACTTTGTATGGGACATCAGCTTCTTGATTTTGGGAGAATAACTACGAGTAGGTGAGTAGTAATGTACCCTTGTATACGACAGCAGATTCTGGATTTTGGGATATTTATCAGGAGAAGGTGAGTATTTCTGGAACCTTCTCGAGGACATTTTACTTCCTGATTTTGGGACAATAGCCAAGAGAAAATGAGTATTTTTGTTCCCTTTTATAGGATAGAACGTATCTGATTTTGGGACTATAACCAAGAGAAAGTATTTGTGGATCCTTGTACAGGACAGCTAGCTACCTGATTCTGGGAGAGTAACCAGGAGAAGGTGAGTATTTTTGGAACCTTCTATATTACAGCAGCTTCCTGATTTTGGAAGAATAACCAGTAGAAGGTGAGTATTTCTGGATCCTTGCATAGGAAAACAGCTTTCTGATTTTGGGAGAATAACCAGGAATAGGTGAGTATTTCTCGACCCTTCTCTAGGACATCAGCTTCATGATTTGGGGAAATTAACAGGAGAATTTGTGGATCCTTGTATAGAACAGCAGATTTCTGATTTTGGGACATTCTCCAGGAGAAGGTGAGTATTTTTGGAACCTTCTTTAAGACAGTAGCTTCCTGATTTTGGAAGAATAACCAGGAGAAGGTCAGTATTTCTGGAACTTTGTGGAACTTTATGCAAGAAAGACAACTTGCTGGCTTTGGACCAGTAACCAGAAGATGGTGAATATTTCTGTTTCCTTAAACTGGACAGCCAGCTTCATGGCTTTGCCCCCATTAAGCAGGAGAAGGTGAGTATTTGTGGAACTTTATGCAGGGCACCCAGCTTCCAGACTTTGGCCAATAACCAGAAGGTGAGGATTTATGGAATCTTATAAAGGACATTCAGCTTCCAGACTTTGGCCAATAATCAGGAGAAGGTGAGTATTTGTGGAACTTCATGCAAGAAAGACAACTTGCTGACTTTTTGCTACCGGTAATAACCAGAAGATGGTGAGCCTTTTTGGAACCTCCTATAAGACAGCAGTTTCCTGATTATGGGGGAATCACCAGGAGAAGGTGAGCATTTGTGGAACTTTATAGGAGAAACCTCCCTCCCTTCCTCTTTGTGTTAATCCTCCTCTGTCTACGTTCTTCCCTCTGCAGGCAGAGAGACAGCTTGGGACTTTGGGGCCGTCGTTCCCTGTCCACCCAGGAAGGAAGCAATGGCAAATCACCAAGAAAACGGCAGGGCCTCCGTAGAAGTAACCCCATCCCAATTGGGAGGCTCCACCCCAACTGGGAAGCTCCACCCCCTCATCCTCCATGTATCTATCTGAATATCTCTGGATTGTCTTGCCAGGTGCATCTGGTTGTTGAGGCAGGACAGTGGGCGGTGAGTTCCAATCGTGCAATACACACGACGGGCAGCTGTGTAGCTTTGAGCCAACAACCGAGATATGGCAACTTCTATTCCTGAAATCCGCACGACAGCCGACTGAGTGACTCTGGTCCGACAACCAGGAGATGGTGTGTTCTAGTCCTCCAATAGGCACAGAAACCTTCCTTTCTTCCTCCCTCCCTCCCTCCCTCCTTTCTTTTTTTCAGAAGATCATCTCAGTGACCGTAGGCCAATTTTTAAGAGGAAGCCACTCCTAAAAATCTTGCCAAGAAAAGCGCTCGGACTTGTTCAGACAGAGAATTGGACCCGACGGAACGGATGAGAAAAAGAGCAACGGATGAGGAAGACCCTCCTCGGCGCATCACGTCCTGGCTAAGACCACCGTGAAGCTGGGCTGAGGCCCCCTCGGCCCCCACGCACACCAATGTCACTGTCAGATCCGCCACCTTCGGCTTGGTGCCTCGCTGCCTTTCTGCCATCAACCGGGGAAAGGGAGGGGGGAACACAGGGGCAATAAAGCTGTATACCTTTGTGATGGGAAATTGGGAGGGGGGGTGATGACTGAGGAAACACCAGGCGATTTGGAATCCAGGCTGTGCCAGCATCTTCATGGCCGCGTACCCTGGGAATGGAATTTCACCAGCCCAAACACCTCAGCATTTCCCAAAACATCTCAGCGGTTTCGGATCGGCTGCCCACGGGTGGGCCTTGGGGGGAGGGCTGAGGGAACGGGGGATTCATTCTGTATTGATGCGCGGGAAACTCCAGATTCCGCCCGACTCTCCGGCAACCAGCCTCTCTCAGTAAAAGTGCCTTTTCACTTCAACCCAGTGGAGTCGAGGGTTTCTCCCTCCTCGGAGATCAGACTGGGGCAGGTCTGACAGTCCCCCATTGCGTGATCCGAAGTCAGCGACCAAAGTGGGACCCCAGCTGTTTCACTGGGCAGTTGCTAAGGGAGCCACAACCACTTGATGCTCTGCTGTGTCAACCAACAACCCATGCATCCAAACCAGAGCAATGTGGGCATGCTGGATGGGAATTCTGGGAGTTGAAGTCCCCACATCTCAAAGTTTCCAAGTTGTAGAAGCACTGATTTAGAGGCTTCCCCTCTCCAGATGGCTGTGGGCAGCTGAATTTGCCCAAGAGAAGCATCAAAATAAAAAAGACAATAATAGACCGTGAGCATCCAGAAGACCCACTGAAGATAGGGCAACCCGTGAAGGCATCTCCACCACCCTGTCCTGATGCCTGGCACCACACCCAGCTTTGCAGTGACCTGACTGACTGGTGCACAGAAGAACGCTACTTGGACTCGTCTCGATTCGACTTCTAATTTATTCCTAATAAATCATGAGACCCAGTGACTCCTCAGCCCCCTTCATTTGGGCTGCCAGCCACCCCACTGGGCCCGCCTCGGAGTTTCGTGGTGCCCCCCTTCTCTAGTTGAGCTTCCTCTTGTGTCCTCTGCCCCAGCTTCTCCGAGCCCTCTTTCAGATTCAGGGGGGGTCCCTCTCCTTCCCTGCCTTGGCTCCCGGGGTGCCCTGTGATTCCACACCTGGCTCAGGAAGTGCGCCAGTTCGTGCTCCATGCAGGCCTGCTGGGGTTGGTGCCCAGTGGGCTGGATCCAAACTCGGGCTGGGTTGGGATGAGGACCTGAGACTGGTAGCCACACGCCTGGTCCCCGTCTTCTGGACAGGACATTCGGACCTCCTGCCCCAGTGAAGGGGAACAAGGGGAGATCTAAATTAATTAACAACCAGCTGTAATTAATTGAGTCCTAGTGGACAATCACTTCACTGTGAGCTAAGAGTGTGCAGCAGTAGCCAAAAAAGCCAGTAAAGGGATAGAATCAAGGTTACATGAAATTCTAATAATTTCTCAATTAATTAATGACCACTTAGTTTCTTAATTAATGACCAGTCTTAATTGCTTCATTAATTAACCAATGACCAATTGTAGTTACATCACTAATTTATTACCACCCATAATTACCCCTCATTAATTAATGGCCAGTTGGAGTTTATTCATTGATTAGTGACTATTCATCATTTTTATTAAGAGTTTCTTCAATAATGACCAGATCAGTCAGTTTATTAATTTGTGACCAGTCATAATTACCTCTTTAATTAATCCATGACCAGTTGCATTTACTTAATGACCATTCATAGCTTCTTTATTAATTGAGGCCCACTTGTAATATCTTAATTCTATTCCTGATCCATGGTACATCCATCCTGCCCGCTTTTCATGAACGGACCCCAAACTGCCACAAAAGGGTTTGCGCCACGTTAGAAGCCCCCAAACAATTCCGCCCCACCCCCAGCTCACATGAATCACTTATTTATTAATTAAATTGTAATGGTGTCCATCTCATTGATGCAGCGTTTCTGGGCGGCTTACCATAGAATAAAAAGGTTTCGAAAAAAGACGATAGAAAGGCAGTGAAATGGAGCCGCTTAAAGAAAAGCCCACTTATTTCAGCCTGTTGCATGGAGGCTGCGGCTACGTCTTTCCCTGACTTGGCTAAGTGGGTCGTGCAAACCCAACTATTGGGGGACTCTTTGTCATCTCACAGAATCGCAGAATCCCAGAGCTGGAAGGGACTTGGGAGGTCTTCTAGTCCAACCCCCTGCCCCAGACAAATTGTTTTCCAGGAAACCTCCATTGTTGGAGCCAACTCCAGATAAAAGGCAGATCGATCTCTTTTGTTCTCTTTCTCTCTCATCTATCTGTCTGTCTAATTTATCTATCATATATATATCTATCATTTATCATCTATCATCCATCTATCTATCTATCTATCTATCTATCTATCTATCTATCTATCTATCTATCTATCTATCTAGCATCTCATCTCTCTACCTATCTACCTATCTTACATCTCTCTACCATCGCTCTCTCTCTGTATCTACCTACCTATCTATCATCTCATATCTCTACCTACCTACCTACCTGTCATCTCTCTATCATCTCTCTCTCTCTCTCATCTCATATCTCTACCTACCTACCTACCTACCTATCTTTCTATCTATCTACCTACCTACCTACCTATTTATCTATCTATCATCTCATCTCATATCTCTACCTACCTACCTACCTACCTAGCTACCTAGCTATCATCTCATCTCTCTACCTACCTCTTACATCTCTCTACCATCGCTCTCTCTCTGTATCTACCTACCTACCTACCTATCTATCATCTCATATCTCTACCTACCTACCTACCTATCTGTCATCTCTCTTTACTTTACTTTTATTAAATTTCTATACCGCCCCTCTCCCGTAGGACTCGGGGGGGTTTACAACCCAATAAAAACATATAATATCAATAAATATTTAAAAATAAATTAAATTAATATTTATACAAGGCTGTTACTAAAACCTATTAAAAACCCAATTCTAAAACCCGAACAGCCTTGTTTAAAATTTTTTTTAAAACCCGAGGAGATCTAGGCCAGGCCGGCTTGATTGAAGAAATAAGTCTTCAGTTTTCTTCTGAAGGTGCAGAGATCATGACATCATGATCTCTATCATCTCTCTCTCTCTCTCTCTCTCTCATCTCATATCTCTACCTACCTACCTACCTATCTGTCATCTCTCTATCATCTCTCTCTGTATCTATCTATCTATCATCTCATATCTCTACCTACCTATCTATCTTTCTATCTTTCTATCTACCTACCTACCATCTCATCTCTCTCTCTCTATCATCTCATCTCATATCTCTACGTACCTACCTATCTGTCATCTCTCTATCATCTCTCTCTCTGTATCTATCTATCTATCTATCTATCTATCTGTCTGTCTGTCTCTATCTATCTATCTATCTATATCTATCTATCATCTCATCTCATATCTCTACCTACCTACCTATCTATCTTTCTATCTTTCTACCTACCTACCTACTTATCTATCTATCTATCTATCTATCTATCCATTCCATCCATCCATTCCATCCATCCAGCTTATCTATCTATCTATCTATCTATCTATCTATCTATCTATCTATCTATCTATCTATCTATCTATCTATCTATCTACCTATCATCTCATCTCATATCTCTACCTACCTACCTACCTACCTACCTACCTTTCTACCTACCTACCTATCTATCCATTCCATCCATCCAGCTTATCTATCTATCTATCTATCTATCTATCTATCTATCTATCTATCTATCTATCTATCTATCTATCTATCTATCTATCTATCTATCTATCTATCTACCTATCTATCATCTCATATCTCTACCTACCTACCTACCTATCTTTCTATCTACCAACCTACCTACCTACCTATCTATCCATTCCACCCATCCATCCATCCAGCTTATCTATCTTTCTATCTATCTATCTACCTACCTATCTATCTACCTACCTACCTACCTACCATCTCAACTCATATCTCTACCTACCTACCTACCTACCTACCTATCTTTCTATCTACCTACCTACCTACCTACTTATCTATCTATCTATCTATCTATCTATCTATCTATCTATCTATCTATCTATCTATCTATCTATCTATCTATCTACCTACCTACCTACCTACCTATCCATTCCATCCATCCATCCATCCAGCTTATCTATCTATATCTATCTATCTATCTATCTATCTATCTATCTATCTATCTATCTATCTATCTATCTATCTATCTATCTATCTATCTATCATCTCATCTCATATCTCTACCTACCTACCTACCTACCTAGCTATCATCTCATCTCTCTACCTATCTACCTATCTTACATCTCTCTACCATCGCTCTCTCTGTATCTACCTACCTACCTACCTATCTATCATCTCATATCTCTACCTACCTACCTACCTATCTGTCATCTCTCTTTACTTTACTTTTACTTTTATTAAATTTCTATACCGCCCCTCTCCCGTAGGACTCGGGGCGGTTTACAACCCAATAAAAACATATAATATCAATAAATATTTAAAAATAAATTAAATTAATATTTATACAAGGCTGTTACTAAAACCTATTAAAAACCCAATTCTAAAACCCGAACAGCCTTGTTTAAATTTTTTTTTAAAACCCGAGATCTAGGCCAGGCCGGCTTGATTGAAAGAGATAAGTCTTCAGTTTTCTTCTCTATCATCTCTCTCTCTCTCTCTCTCTCTCTCTCTCTATCATCTCATCTCATATCTCTACCTACCTACCTACCTGTCATCTCTCTATCATCTCTCTCTGTATCTATCTATCTATCTATCTATCTATCTATCTATCTATCTATCTATCTATCTATCTACCTACCTACCTATCATCTCATCTCATATATCTATCTATCTATCTATCTATCTATCTATCTATCTATCTATCTATCTATCTATCTATCTATCTATCTATCTATCTATCTGTTGTGGGTGTCTCAAGACCGGATGGGGACATATCAGAGGATGACGAAGCACAAGCAGGCCCCTCTGGGTATTTTCCCCTCCCGGCAGCCGAGCTAGACAATGAGGAGCTTTGTATGCATTCTGAATCAGACTCTCAAAGTGATGAGTCAGATTTAGAACAAGAAGATAGATGGCTTGATCCGAGATTCCGAAGGTTTGATAAGCGAAGGTGTCAGTTAAGTGGAAAAAGGAAGTAATGGGGGGAAGTGACGTATCGGAAACTATATTAGAAGGGGAAAGAGAGACTACGCCTTTGTCACGAGCAACGTTAATCAAGGAGTAGCCTGATACCTTGGGCAGTGCGTGTGAACTCAGTTTTCTGGTGTTTTTGAAACCTACGGAAGAATAATGAGGTCTTGGACAATGTGATAAAGAAAGAGTGAGTTAATTGGAAGGTGGGGGGAGAGCATGTTTAATCTAAATGTAAATAAATCAGTCTTGGCCGTTCCGGCCAACAAAATGCCAGCAGCTTGCTTTGAAGTGAATCCTTTTGCAATGTGTTAAATAAAACTCTTAAAGACATATTTATGTGGATTTTAATGAGCTGAGAGGGGCCAGACACAACAGATTGCTCGTGACAAAAGACAGAAAAGATGAAAATTAGTCCGAGCTTTCAGTACTGCGCCAGTTCAGTGACATCATGGAGCAGCTTCTCGCTGATAATCCAGCTCTGTATCAACTAATTCAAACTCTCCAGCAACAAATTGGACATTTGCAACAGCAGATTCAGCAGGCTGCCGGAGCCCCAGCCCCAGCCCCCCCACCCAGACAAAGCAGATGTTATTTAGCATTGCCTGATAAGTTTACTGGAGAGCGTAGTAAATTTCCAGCTTTTTTAAACCAATGCAAAACATTCATTGCTTCAACTCCAGCAGATTTCCAGCTTGATGAAACTAAAGTAGCTTTCATTTTAAGTTTACTCTCTGGTCCAGCTGCTGATTGGTCGTCTCCTCTGATAGACGGACCAGATCCTGTTCTGCGCAATTATGCAGGATTCTGCCAGCTGATGGAAAGAGAATTTGCTGACCCCCTTCGTAGACAAAATGCCACCAGGCGGATACGAGAGCTACGTCAAGGAGCAGGCTGCGTAGCGGAATATATATCAGATTTTCACCGCCTAGCTCAAGAAATTAATTGGAATGAAGAGGCTCTCATGGAAATCTTTCAAGATGGCCTGTCTTCCCAGATCTTGAATGGATTGAGACATACTGTAATACCCGCGACCCTGGATGCATTATACCAACATTGTTTGGCTATTGAGGCGCAAACGCAAGCCACGGATGCCCGCCTGGTCAAACAGATGGTTCTAGTCACCGGAAGTGCCAAGCCAGTTCCTGCACCACGCAGAGGATTCCAGACCCTACCTATCACTCCACCCATCCCGGCACCCAGACGTATTTTCCAACCATTGCCGGCTTACACTGAGAGACGTCCTGTACCCATGGCCAGAGATGAGCCCATGGATCTTGGTGCAGCCAGATCTCGTTTGACCGAGGCTGAGAAGGCAAGACGGAGAGCTGAGGGATTGTGCCTGTACTGTGGAGAGATGGGTCACTTCGTCATGGCCTGCCTCCAGAAACGACGTGGTACGGCAGGTCCTACTCCTGTTCCAGCTCGGCCTCCCATTCAGCAGTTTCAAGCCACCTTGCCGGGAAACGGCCAGAGCCCGGCCTAATGGAAACATTGGGCCGGGCAAGCGCCAAACCCAGTCCCAGTTCCGCAGACGAAGACCCCGGTCCTCCGAGACATCTGATCCTAGCAACCAATATACTTCTGGGAAATCATGCCCAGGGCATTCCGGCACACGCCTTGTTGGATTCTGGAGCCACCACTAATTTCATGGATGAAGCTTTCGCTCGTCAGCATGCCATACCTTTGTGCTCCGTGAAGCTGCCTATGTTGGTTGAGACAATAGATGGTCGTGAGTTGTTGTCTGGACCGATCAAGTTCATGACCCAGCCCATACGCCTGGTCATAGGACAACATGAAGAAGCCATCCAATTATATGTTACCAAGGGACTTCATTTCCCCGTAGTTCTCGGCCTAGCCTGGTTGAGAACCCATGATCCTTGTGTGGTGTGGTCCCAGAACTTTGTTTCATTTCCCAGTTTGCAATGCGTAGACCACGTACGCCAAGTTTGCGCAGCCCAGCTACCATCCCACCCTGACATCACCTTGCCGGCCGACCTAGCGGACTTTGCAGATATATTCAGTGAGAAAGAGGCAGACCAATTGCCTCCGCATAGACCATATGACTGTGCCATTGATTTGCTGCCAAATGCCAAGCTTCCAAGGGGACGCCTTTACTCCATGTCAGAACCCGAGTTGGCCGCATTAAAAGACTTTGTGGACAAAAACTTGGCCAGGGGTTTCATTCGTCCCTCTTCCTCGCCTCTGTCAGCTCCTGTGTTATTCGTGAAGAAGAAAACCGGAGATTTACGCCTATGCTGTGACTATCGCAAGCTAAATGCCATCACGGTGCGCAACCGGTACCCTCTGCCTTTGATTCCTGATCTCATGGACCGTCTCCGATCAGCGACCATCTTCACCAAGATAGATCTACGGGGTGCTTACAACCTGGTTCGCATCCGAGAGGGGGACGAATGGAAAACCGCGTTTGGGACCAGGTATGGTCATTTTGAATATACTGTCATGCCCTTTGGACTCACCAATGCTCCGGCCGTCTTTCAACATTTCATGAATGACATCTTCCGGGATTTATTAGATCAATTTGTGGTGGTTTACCTCGATGACATCCTGATTTATTCCCCGTCACGAGCAACTCATCTCCAGCATCTCCGTCAAGTTCTGCAACACTTGAGAGAGCATCACCTTTACGCCAAGTTAGAGAAATGTCAATTCTATCAAACCACCATTGAGTTTCTGGGACATGTGATTTCTCCACAAGGCATCGCCATGGATCCTGGCAAGGTTGAGGCCTTGCAAACCTGGCAACCACCATGTAAAGCAAAAGATGTCCAAAGACTTTTGGGATTTGCGAACTATTACAGGATATTCATTCCGAGATTTTCTGCCTTGACTGCGCCCCTTACTCGACTGTTACGGAAAGGCATTAAGTTCCAGTGGGGCGATGCTGAGCAACAGGCGTTTCAGACCCTCAAAAAGGCTTTTGTTCAGGAACCCATTCTCAAGTATCCAGATCCTTGTCGTCCCTTTGTAGTGGAGGCCGACGCCTCAGATGTTGCGGTAGGGGCCGTGCTTCTTCAAACACGCCAAGATGGCGGCCCCCTGTTCCCGTGTGCTTATTACTCCAGGAAACTGAGTCCCTCCGAACGCCATTATACCATTTGGGAAAAGGAACTATTGGCTATCAAGACTGCTTTTGAGACCTGGAGACACCACCTGGAAAGAGCCCGCTATCAAGTTGAAGTTCGGACTGACCATAAAAACTTGGAATTTTTGCAATCTGCCAGGAAATTGAATCAACGTCAGATCCGTTGGTCTTTGTTCTTCGCTCGATTCAACTTCAAAGTCACCTACATTCCGAAAGGGTACAACAAAAGAGCAGATGCCTTGTCCCGTAAACCTGAGTATCTACAGATCAAGGACCCCTTGCCGCTTCGAACCGTTCTGCCTATCGAATCGATCGCAGCCGTGCACGATCCGGTAGATCTACGACGACAGATTCGGGAAGCACAACAACTAGATGACTTTGCGGCACAGAAGAGGCAAGAGGTGGGTCCCGACTCACCTTGGACCTTGTCCGAGGGTCTATTACGCTTCCGCAACCTGTTATATGTTCCAGCAGGCCCACTCCGTGGTCTTATCCTGAATCAATGCCATGATAACCCTGCGGCAGGTCATTTTGGTTTCTTTAAGACTCTCCACTTAGTGTCTCGGACTTTTTGGTGGCCCAGACTTCGCCATGATGTTCAGTCTTATGTGAATTCCTGTGTACGGTGCCGTCAGGCAAAACATGCCACAGGAGCCCCTCCGGGATTGTTACAGCCGTTGCCCACGCCGGAGAGACTCTAGGGGGCTATTTCCATGGACTTCTTGACTTGTCTACCTGTTTCTGCCGGCTACACCATTGTCTTTGTAGTGGTGGACATGTTGACCAAGATGGCACATTTCATTCCTTGCCGAAGAATACCGACAGCCAAGGTCACTGCTCAGCTGTTCATTCAACATATCTTCCGGCTACACGGTTTGCCTGACAAAATAGTGTCCGACCGAGGAACCCAGTTCACCTCGGAGTTCTGGAGAGAACTCATGTCTGCGCTTCAAGTCCAAGTTAATCTAGCCTCCACGCATCACCCAGAGACTGATGGGGGTACAGAGAAAGTGATTGGCATCCTGGAGCAGTATTTGCGTTGTTTCATCAACGACCAACAGAACGATTGGTCCAAATATCTCTCCCTGGCCGAATTCGCTTTCAACAACTCTCAGCACACTTCCACTCAGACCACTCCGTTTTTTGCCAACTACGGCTATCATACCAGATTTTTCCCGCTCACGCTCCTCGATTCTCCAGTTCCAGTTGCAGAGGACTATTTAACCGAACTCCAGTCAGTCCAAGAGATGGTTAAGCACCATTTGACTAAGGCCAAGGAAGACTACAAGAGGGTTGCAGACCGCTCTCGCCGCGACACGCCGCCGTTAGCTGTTGGAGATCGGGTTTGGCTCTCCACCAAGTACTTATTTCCAGGGAGAATTCACCGCAAGCTTGATCAACGTTTCCTAGGTCCTTTTCCTGTGGAGACGGTCATCAATCCGGTGACCTATCGTTTGACTTTGCCTAGGTCTCTTCGTGTACATCCCGTGTTTCATCGCTCCTTGCTTGTTCCTGTCAACCCTGATTCTCCGCTTCGACCTCCTGATCCGGGCCCGACAGCTCGCCGTGCTCACGTTCCTATTTCCCGGTTGGAGGTGTCCGGCATCCGAGATTCCCGATGGCTCAACGACCGCTTCCAATATTTGGTTGATTGGACCGGGGGTGGGCCAGCCGCTGGCTGTTGGGTAGATGCTCATGATATTGAGGCTCCCGAGTTAATGTGGGCTTTTCATACTGCGTTTCCCTCCAAACCACATCGCCTGCGACGGACCCCGGAGGAGGGGCCTGCGGGGGGGGATAGTGTTGTGGGTGTCTCAAGACCGGATGGGGACATATCAGAGGATGACGAAGCACAAGCAGGCCCCTCTGGGTATTTTCCCCTCCCGGCAGCCGAGCTAAACAATGAGGAGCTTTGTATGCATTCTGAATCAGACTCTCAAAGTGATGAGTCAGATTTAGAACAAGAAGATAGATGGCTTGATCCGAGATTCCGAAGGTTTGATAAGCGAAGGTGTCAGTTAAGTGGAAAAAGGAAGTAATGGGGGGAAGTGACGTATCGGAAACTATATTAGAAGGGGAAAGAGAGACTACGCCTTTGTCACGAGCAACGTTAATCAAGGAGTAGCCTGATACCTTGGGCAGTGCGTGTGAACTCAGTTTTCTGGTGTTTTTGAAACCTACGGAAGAATAATGAGGTCTTGGACAATGTGATAAAGAAAGAGTGAGTTAATTGGAAGGTGGGGGGGAGAGCATGTTTAATCTAAATGTAAATAAATCAGTCTTGGCCGTTCCGGCCAACAAAATGCCAGCAGCTTGCTTTGAAGTGAATTCTTTTGCAATGTGTTAAATAAAACTCTTAAAGACATATTTATGTGGATTTTAATGAGCTGAGAGGGGCCAGACACAACACTATCTATCTATCTATCTATCTATCATCTCATCTCATATCTCTACGTACCTACCTGTCATCTCTCTATCATCTCTCTCTGTATCTATCTGTCTGTCTGTCTGTCTCTATCTATCTATCTATCATCTCATATCTCTGCCTACCTACCTATCTTTCTATCTACTTACCTAACTACCTACTTATCTATCTATCTATCTATCTATCTATCTATCTATCTATCTATCTATCTATCTACCTACCTATCTATCCATTCCATCCATCCATCCAGCTTATCTATCTATCTATCTATCTATCTATCTATCTATCTATCTATCTATCTATCTATCTATCTATCTATCTATCTATCTATCTACCTATCTATCATCTCATCTCATATCTCTACCTACCTACCTCTTTCTATCTATCATCTCATCTCATATCTCTACCTACCTACCTACCTACATATCTATCATCTCATCTCATATCTGTACCTACCTACCTGTCATCTCTCTATCATCTCTCTCTCTGTATCTATCTATCTATCTATCTATCTATCTATCTATCTATCTATCTATCTATCTATCATCTCTCTACCTACCTACCTATCTATCCATTCCATCCATCCATCCATCCAGCTCATATCTCTACCTACCTACCTACCTACCTTTCTATCTACCAACCTACCTACCTACCTATCTATCCATTCCATCCATCCATCCATCCATCCAGCTTATCATCTATCTATCTATCTATCTATCTATCTATCTATCTATCTATCTCTCTCTCTCTCTCTCTCTCTCTCTCTCTCTCTCTCTCTCTCTCTCTCTCTCTCTCTCTCTCTCTATTATCTCATATCTCTACCTACCTACCTATCTGTCATCTCTATCATCTCTCTCTGTATCTATCTATCTATCTGTCTGTCTGTCTGTCTGTCTATCTATCATCTCATATCTCTACCTACCTACCTATCTTTCTACCTACCTACCTATCTATCCATTCCATCCATCCATCCATCCATCTATCTATCTACCTACCTATCTATCCATTCCATCCATCCATCCATCCAGCTTATCTATCTATCTATCTATCTATCTATCTATCTATCTATCTATCTATCTATCTATCTATCTACCTACCTACCTACCTACCTATCCATTCCATCCATTCATCCATCCATCCATCCAGCCTATCTATCTATCTGTCTGTCTGTCTGTCTGTCTGTCTGTCTATCATCTCATCTCATATCTCTACCTACCTACCTACCTACCTATCTTTCTATCTACCAACCTACCTACCTACCTATCCATTCCATCCATCCATCCAGCTTATCATCTATCTATCTATCTATCTATCTATCTATCTATCTATCTATCTATCTATCTATCTATCTATCTATCTATCTATCTATCTATCTATCTATCTATCTATCTATCATCTCATATCTCTACCTACCTAATCTTTCTATCTTTCTACCTACCTACCTACCTACTTATCTATCTATCTATCTATCTATCTATCTATCTATCTATCTATCTATCTATCTATCTATCTATCTATCTATCTATCTATCCATTCCATCCATCCAGCTTATCTATCTATCTATCTATCTATCTATCTATCTATCTATCTATCTATCTATCTATCTATCTATCTATCTATCTATCTATCTACCTATCATCTCATCTCATATCTCTACCTACCTACCTACCTACCTACCTACCTATCTTTCTACCTACCTACCTACCTACCTACCTATCTACCTACCTACCTATCCATTCCATCCATCCATCCAGCTTATCTATCTATCTATCTATCTATCTATCTATCTATCTATCTATCTATCTATCTATCTATCTATCTATCTATCTATCATCTCATATCTCTACCTACCTACCTACCTACCTATCTTTCTATCTACCAACCTACCTACCTACCTATCTATCCATTCCATCCATCCAGCTTATCTATCTTTCTATCTATCTATCTATCTACCTACCTACCTACCTACCATCTCAACTCATATCTCTACCTACCTACCTACCTACCTATCTTTCTATCTACCTACCTACCTACTTATCTACCTACCTACCTACCTATCTATCTATCTATCTATCTATCTATCTACCTACCTATCCATTCCATCCAGCTTATCTATCTATCTATCTATCTATCTATCATATCTATCTATCTATCATCTCATATCTCTACCTACCTACCTACCTACCTAGCTATCATCTCATCTCTCTACCTATCTTACATCTCTCTACCATCGCTCTCTCTGTATCTACCTACCTACCTACCTATCTATCATCTCATATCTCTACCTACCTACCTACCTATCTGTCATCTCTCTTTACTTTACTTTTACTTTTATTAAATTTCTATACCGCCCCTCTCCCGTAGGACTCGGGGCGGTTTACAACCCAATAAAAACATATAATATCAATAAATATTTAAAAATAAATTAAATTAATATTTATACAAGGCTGTTACTAAAACCTATTAAAAACCCAATTCTAAAACCCGAACAGCCTTGTTTAAAAAAATTTTTAAAACCCGAGATCTAGGCCAGGCCGGCTTGATTGAAGAGATAAGTCTTCAGTTTTCTTCTCTATCATCTCTCTCTCTATCTATCTATCTATCATCTCATCTCATATCTCTACCTACCTACCTACCTGTCATCTCTCTATCATCTCTCTCTGGATCTATCTATCTATCTATCTATCTATCTATCTATCTATCTATCTATCTATCTATCTATCTATCTATCTATCTACCTACCTACCTACCTACCTACCTACCTACCTATCATCTCATCTCATATCTCTATCTATCTATCTATCTATCTATCTATCTATCTATCTATCTATCTATCTATCTATCTATCTATCTATCTATCTATCTATCTATCTATCATCTCATCTCACATCTCTACGTACCTACCTGTCATCTCTCTATCATCTCTCTGTATCTATCTATCTGTCTGTCTGTCTGTCTGTCTGTCTCTATCTATCTATCTATCTATCTATCTATCATCTCATCTCATCTCTCTGCCTACCTACCTATCTTTCTATCTTTCTATCTACCTACCTAACTACCTACTTATCTATCTATCTATCTATCTATCTATCTATCTATCTATCTATCTATCTATCTATCTATCTACCTACCTACCTATCTATCCATTCCATCCATCCATCCATCCATCCAGCTTATCTATCTATCTATCTATCTATCTATCTATCTATCTATCTATCTATCTATCTATCTATCTATCTATCTATCTATCTATCTACCTACCTACCTACCTATCTATCATCTCATCTCATATCTCTACCTACCTACCTATATTTCTATCTATCATCTCATCTCATATCTCTACCTACCTACCTACCTACATATCTATCTATCTATCTATCATCTCATCTCATATCTGTACCTACCTACCTACCTATCTGTCATCTCTCTATCATCTCTCTCTCTGTATCTATCTATCTATCTATCTATCTATCTATCTATCTATCTATCTATCTATCTATCTATCTATCTATCTATCTATCTATCTATCTATCTATCTATCTATCATCTCATCTCTCTACCTACCTACCTATCTATCCATTCCATCCATCCATTCCATCCATCCATCCATCCATCCAGCTTATCTATCTATCTATCTATCTATCTATCTATCTATCTATCTATCTATCTATCTATCTATCTATCTATCTATCTATCTATCTATCTATCTATCTATCTATCTATCTACCTACCTACCTATCTATCATCTCATCTCATATCTCTACCTACCTACCTATATTTCTATCTATCTATCATCTCATCTCATATCTCTACCTACCTACCTACTGTTGTGAGTGTCCCTGGACCAGCTTGGGAAGTATCAGAGGATGAGGATCAGCAGCCAGGTTCCTCTGAATGTGTTTCCCTCCCGGCAGCCGAGGATCAGCAGCCAGGCCCCTCTGGGTGGTTTCTCCTCCCGGCAGCTGAGAGAGATAATGAAGAGCTTTGTATGCATTCTGAATCAGATTCTCAAAATGATGAGTCAGATTTAGAACAAGAAGATAAATGGATTAATCCGAGGTTCCGAAGGTTTGATAAGCGAAGGTGTCAGTTAACTGGAAAAAGGAAGTAATTGGGGAAGTGACGTATCGGACACTATATTAGAGGGGGGAAGTAGACTACGCCCTTGTCACGAGCAACGTTGATCAAAGAGTGGGCTGAAAACTTTGGCAGTGCTTTGGAACTCAGTATTCTGGTGTTTTGAAAACCTACCGAAGGATAATGAGCTCTTGGACAATGTGATAAAGAAGAAAAGTAAGTTAATTGGGATGTAGGAGGAGAAGAGCATGTTTATCTAAATGTAAATAGATTTGATTTGGCCGTTCAGGCCAACATAATGCCAGCAGCTTGCTTTGAAACGAATTCTTTTGAAATGTATTAAATAAACCTCTTAAAGACATATTTACGTGGATATTAATGAGTTATGAGAGGCCAGACATAACACCTACCTACATATCTAT
>JARGCV010000988.1:1005000-1060000 GCA_034064705.1 Bothrops alternatus
GGCCAGGCGGGAGGAGGAGGAGGAGCAGCGGCCGCCTCAGCACGGCCTGGCCAGGCGGGACTCCAGGTCCCATCATCCCCGCGGGCGAGGCATGCATACACCGCGGGGTGGGGTGGGGGAGGGGGGCAAGGGCAAACTCACCTTGCCCCGGATGTGGCCCTGCGGGACTCCAGCACCCATTATCCTCGGCAGGCGTGGAGTGGGGGCACGTGGGTCCCCCCCCTGCCGCCCCCCCTGCCCGGCAGAGAAGGGGGAGGGGCTCTCGGCCTTATCCCCAAGGGGCGGGACTATAGACAGTCCTCGACTTACAACAGTTCGTTTAGTGACCGTTCAAACGTGCAGCGGCCCTGGAAGGAAGGGACTGAGGACCGTTTTTCCCCACAGTTGTGACCTTTGGCAACCGTTGCTGTGTCCAAGATCAGGTGCTGTCCCCTTTTGTGACCTCCTGACCAGCAAAGCCAAGGGAGAAGCCAGAGGCCAAACTGAACAGCCTCTGATACTACCTTATCCACTGGAACGATTCCCTTGGCGACTGTGGCAAGAAAGGCCCTAAAAATGGGGTGAAACCCGTTTAGCAAATGTCTCACTTAGCAACCGAAATGGTGGCCTCAACTGTGGTCGTAAGTCGAGGACCGCCTGTAGTCTCTCATTATGCCCCAGCCAACTTAGGGCAGGGCCTTTGGGTGTTACAGCTCCTGCTGCCCCCACCCCCCCACCCTGCCGCTGTTGAGGGCTGCTGAGACAGACCCCAGCAAGACATGTATCCATTTGAAACTCGCTCTCCTTTGCCCCCCAGCTAGCCCCCTCTGCCTTTACTCCTTACCTGTCCCCTAAATCGGGGCTTTTCAACCTGTGGTACGGGTACTACCTGTGGTCCATGGGCACCTGGCAGGGGGTACACGAGCATCCTAGAAAAGGGGTAGCGGGGGAGAGGAATGAGATGAACCAGGGGCAGCACCGCACAAGGCTGAGCGAGAGACGGCTGGAGCTGCAGGGCTGTCAGGGCTCAGCAGAAGCGCCAGGATCAGCGCCGCTTTCCAGCTGATCAGCGCTTCTTCGGGGCTATCAGGGCTCAGCAGAAGCACCAGGATCAGCGCCAGGCTCCAGCTGGAGCTCAGCACTGATCCTGGTGCTTCCGCTGAGCCCGGAAGAAGCGCTGATCAGCTGGAATGTTGCAGCATCTCCAGGGTCTTGTGATTTACATTCAGATGCTTGGCAACCGATTCATGTTTATGACGGTCACAGTGTCCCAGGATCATGTCAAGTGACCAAAACCTGCTGCAACCGCCCAGCAGACGGGGGGGGGGAATAAAAACCAAACACCCACCCCACCCCCGCTGCCAATCCTCAACAGAAATGCTCACAACAATGGAAACCTCGGACAGGAGGAAGAGCACAGCCAAGCGGGCAGGCAGGTGTCTTGCTCGGCTGTGGCTGGGGGGGGGCACTTTTTTCAGTGCCATTGTCACTTCAAACAGTCACTAAGCGAACTGTTGTAAGTTGAGGACTACCTGTACTTTATCACTTTTCTCCTTTTTTTTAATCATCAAGTTTTTGACACCTTGCTAGGCGACGGGTGGTCCTCGGATGTTGCCATATCCTAAAAGTGGTACAATGGGTGAAAAGGTTGAAAAGCCCTGCCCTAAACCAGCAGCTATTTTTTATCCTTTCTCTCACAGCCTTTGTGAAGGAGGGTGGAAGGGTCAATGGACAGTCTTAGGAGGGCTCCTTGGTGCTCTCTGGGCTTGCTTGTTTTCTTGCAGACACTTCATGACCCAGCTAGTTAACATCAGTGCTAGTAAGGAGTGGGTTTATGGGAAGGAGGAGGACTGTGGGGTCCGTAGTGCTCTCTGAGCTTCATTGTTTTCTTGAAGATATTCCATTACGCAAACTACCGTAAGTAACATCATCACTGCTAGAAGGGAAGGGGGGCTGTGGAAAAGGAGGAAGAGGGGGAGACTGGGGTTCTTGGTGCTGGTTGAGCTTGATTGTGTCCTTGCAGACCTTTCATTATCCAACCTAGGTAACATCATCAGTGCACTGATTTCATTACTTAGTTTGCTAATGAAACGTTTGCAAGAAAACAACCAAACTCAGCCCCTAGGCCCCTACAGTTCTCCCCATCTCTTCCGCAACCCTCCTTTCCTCTAGCATTGATGACGTTACTTAGTTTGGTAATGAAACATCTGCCAGAAAGCAACCAAGCTCAGAGAATACCTAGGAGTCTACAGTCCTCCTCCCCATAACCCCCCTCCCTTCTAGCACTGAAGATGTTACCTAGTATGGGTAATGAAATGTCTATAAGAAAACAGCTAAGCTCAGAGAGCACCAGGGATTCTCATTTCAACCCTGAGCTATAAATATTCTCCTTTGCAGCCCTAGGACTCACCCTGACCTATGTGTTTGACTTTCCCCCCCTTGGACACATCAGAGTTTTCATTCTGATTCATAGTCCGTGATGGCAGTTGTCGCCTGACACTTTGAGAGGCCCTCTGGATGGAGGGAGTCTGGAGGGCACGGTTAGGGGGTAGGCAACCACAGGCCAGTCACCCACCTTTCAGCCTACTCCATGGTTTGCCAGTTTGCCATGCCTGGCTGCTACAGCCAGCAAGAGTAACGTGGCATAAACTTCCCCCCTCCCTCATTCTGTAGAAAGTCCCCAGACACCATTGATAACAGGTAGTTCCCAAGGACTTTACAGTTTCCTCAAGTTAATTCTCGTTCTTCTGTGCCCTCTTGACAGCATTCTCAATTTCGCTGGAGAGGATATTGTGCCCCTATTTTCCAGAGGTCTTAAAACTCTCCACACATACCCCAAAAGCAACACACCATGACATGACTGTCAAGTCAGGGTTTCGACACTTGCCTCTCCCACCTGCTCTTTTAAGGAACAGGCATTTGAGTACAGTGCTTGTGAGGATGACTTTGCAAAGGTCGCTTTGGATGCCCATGGTTAAGCCGGGGTTTGAATGTACTGGGTGGCGCAGTCTGGATGGCTTGCTCTGTCACTTCCCCTGTTTTGGAAGGCTTGGATGGTGGCCACAGAGCTTGGCAGCTGGTGCCCCTGTGGGGTCTTTTAATAGACCATGGCACATGGCTTGCTTTCTGCAAGGGCTTAAAAGGGCTGCTTTTAAGCGGCTGCTGAGGGTTAGTACCATTCACAAGTGTTCCTTCTTTGGGAAGGCAAAAAGCTTGGATTGTGTCTCAAGGGTGTTTTCTAAAAGGCCACTGGACCTTCTTGGTTTTTTTTCCTTGAAAATGTTTCATTTCTCATCCAAGAAACTTCTTCAGCACTGATTGCCCTTCAATCAGAGCTGAAGAAGCTTCATGGTTGAAAAAAGAAAAGGGAAAAAAAAACCCCCAAGAAAGTCCAGTTGCCTTTTGAAATAGCATCTTTGGGACAACCATGACCTGGATGATTAAGGATCTGCATCATCAGATCAGATTGTGGCTTTTTCTTGTCCATTGAAGCCATTATGGGACAAGAAAGCTAATTTTACAGCCCTGCAGCTATGCATTCCAGAAAGGTGGCTGGCTGACAGTAAAACTCACAATTGCACATTAAGTCATAAATCATGGTATACAAATTACAAACAAGGCCCAGGCAGAAGAAGAACATCATGGCTTCAAAATGTAAGGGACTGGTTTGGACAAAACTCAGCAGCAGTTTTTCGTGCGGCTGCTGATAAAAAGAGGATGGCCAACATCTGATAACGGATATAGAAGAAGAAGAAGAAGAAGAAGAAGAAGAAGAAGAAGAAGAAGAAGAAGAAGAAGAAGAAGAAGAAGAAGAAGAAGAAGAAGAAGAAGAAGAAGAAGAAGAAGAAGAAGAAGAAGAAGAAGAAGAAGAAGAAGAAGAAGAAGAAGAAGAAGAAGAAGAAGAAGAAGAATTATTCATGTAACATGCTAAGCAATAGATAGTAAAC
Source organism: Bothrops alternatus (assembly GCA_034064705.1). NCBI lineage: Eukaryota > Metazoa > Chordata > Lepidosauria > Squamata > Viperidae > Bothrops > Bothrops alternatus. The sequence goes on from JARGCV010000988.1 coordinate 1,008,927, forward strand.
GCATATTTTCTTTTCTTTATATTTCATAGTTATTATCTGCCCATCTTCCTCAAAGACAGTGTCAGACCTTCCCCCTGCAGGGTCCCTGGGAGAGAAAGACCCTCGACTCCATTTGGGTGAAGGGATAGGTTCTTTTCCTAAAGGCTGCTGGTTGCAGCAAAAGTAGGCTAGAACTAAGATTCCTGCACAAAAGGTCACAATTTTTCCCCGACCCTCCCCCATGACCACTTTGTCTTCAGCCAATGAGCCGCGTAGGTGTTTTGAGAATCGCTGAGATGTTTGGGGCAATCCACATTCCACTCTCAGGGTGCCGTGGTCTTGAAGACTGGCACAAACTGGTTCGTGCCTCCCTGGTCTTTCTTAAGCTGTCATCCCCCTCCCTATTTCCCATCATATCCCCATTTTATTTATTTATTTATTTGATTTGTATGCCGCTCCTCTCCGGAGACTCGGAGCAGCTCACAACATATACAAAACATCAAAATATTAAAAATAGATACCCAACACACGTACAACTTTCGAACAAGAACCCACAATCATCCCCATACATGTTCATTGGCCAGTTCTCCCCCTTGCCCCCTCCCTCCTAGCTTTTGATGGTAGGATATCGGCAAAGATGGTAGAACTGACAGATTCTGGGCGATTCAGAGGGGCTCTGGGTGGTATATAATAGCTTCACGTTATATCTGAGTCCAGCTGAAGAATTTCCAAGCGACAGCTTCTTCCTAACTTGTGGTTTTCGTAGAGCTGTGGTTGAAGCAGTGCATCGATTGGATCTCATTCTTGGAAACAAGGCAGCTTATCAAGAAATATTTAAGCCAGAGAACATCAGCCTGAGAAACAAGTAAGAAAGTTGGGCTTCCCTTTATTCCTTGTTCTGTATTTCAACCAGATGTATGGTCTTGAAAGGACAGGATGCAGCAGTTTTACACAAATAAGTCTGGGCAAAATATTGCTGGGGGAAAAAATTAGTTCCGTGGAAATAACAGCATAAAAACGTTGTATTCCTGTGTGGCAAAAGTAGTTTGCTGTTTGTTTGTTTGTTCGTTCATTCATTCATGTTAGAGTAGAGCAGAGCAGAGCAGAGCATTGCTTCTATCTAGGGCTCATGTTCCAGAGGTTCGGCCTCAGTGTAAATTCCATTGCACAGAATATTGTTTGGAAGTAGCTTCATAGATGAGGGTCTAGGTCAGGGGTTCTCAACCTTGGCAACTTTAAGACTTGTGGACTTCAATTCCCAGAATTCCTCAGCCAGCAAAGCTGGCTGAGGAATTCTGGGAGTTGAAGTCCACAAGTCTTAAAGTTGCCAAGTTGAGAACCCCTGGTCTAGGTCCTGTCCTGCTGTGCAGATTGAGTGGCCTCAATAGACGATGAAGACACTTCCTGGCTTTTAGCAGAATGCAGTTCTTAGTCTTCAAAAGCTGCAGATACACTTCAGAGCCGTAGTGCTGCAGTGGTTAGAATGCAGTATTGCTGGCTAACATTGCCCACTGCCCACAAGTGACCAGCTCAAGGTTAACACTGCCTTCCATCTCTCTGAGGTCAGTAAAATGAGGAGCCAGATGGTTGGGGGCAAAATGCTGACATCTCTAAACCGCTTAGAGAAGGCTGTGAAGCGGTATATAATATAAGGAGCTTATGAGCCAAGGAAACTTGGAGTCCTCCCACTGGCAGCTCATTTGTCAAGCAAGATGTGAGGAAGTCCTGTTGGCTCCTTCCCTCCAATCTTAGGCGCATATCTATATAATTAGGACTGGAAAAAATGGTTTTTAGACAAACTGTAAGCAGCTTCTGTCTCTCTGCTCTTCCTTCCTGCCCCAGGCTCCGCGAACTGTGTGTAAAGCTGATGTTCCTGCACCCTGTGGACTATGGGAGGAAAGCAGAGGAGCTGCTGTGGCGGAAGGTTTATTACGAAGTCATCCAGCTGATTAAAACAAATAAAAAGGTAGGCAATGCGCTCTGATAACGTTTGCGTTAACAATACCGTCAGCTTGTGGATCACAGCAGTACTTCCTACCCAGCTTAGTGATTTGCTGTGCTCAATAGTTGGTTATCTCAGTATTTGCATGGCTGCTCCTTTGTATATCATTTGTTTGGTTTCAAGCAGAGTCTGCCAACCTTTCTGGCTTTGCCGACCGGTGGAGGGAGAGGGGATGGTTCCACATGAGTGGCCGGCGCAGCTCACGCCAATGGAACATGTGCGCACATGCTCACCCGCCGCTCATGCAAGTGTGTGTGTGTGTGTGCACACTGGCTTATCCGCCATTTCCGTGGCCTGGCTGCAAACACTAGTGGGCTGCGGCCCTGAGGTTGGACACCCCCAGTTTAAAGAACTGACAAACTCAGCCTTCTCCTGCCTTCTGTGTTGAGCTAGAAAGGAATCTTATTTGAATGCCAACCAAAGGCCGAAAGATAGAACAATAAATAAAAATGCCAGCGAGAGGGGAGGAATGGTTCTGGGAGGGTAACACTACACTTCATTCAATCTGGGACTTTGAAGCAAGAGAGTTGCAGGATTACCACCTGGCTCAGTATTTGGGCTTTTTTTGTCTCTTTCAATTGAGAGATTGTGGAATCAGTAATTAATGATTGGTCTAAGAAAGTGGAAGAGGCCTGGGTAAATCCAGGGGGCCTGCATGCTTTTCAGAAGGAGAGCTAAAGGTTGACTATTATACTGAAAGTATATTTTTGAACGAACCTATAGAACTGTGGGTAGTCCTTGGCTTAGGACAGTGGTGGCGAACCTATGGCATGCGTGTCAGAGGCAGTGCTCGGAGCCCTCTCTGTGGGCACGGGTGCGTCACCCCAGCCCTGCTTCCCCCCGCGGCCTTCACCAGCAGCCCCCCTGGAGGAGAGTCGCTCCTGAGTGCGGCCTGTACGGAGCAGCGCAGCCAAGGATATGGCAGCTGTGCAGCAGGAACAAGACTCCGCCCATGCGCTTTATAGCGTGCAGATGATGCTGTGGGTGTGGGCAGAGGACGTGGCTGCCATGGGGCTTCGGGGCTGCCTGGGCAATCTGCCGGGGTGGGCCGTGGAGGCTGTGTGTGGCCCTGCGGGCGGGCAGGGCGGGGTGGAGCAGGCAGGGCGGGAGGCGGAGTGGGGGCCAGTTTTTTGGGGCACTCGGTCTCTAAAAGGTTCGTCATCCCTGGCTTAGGACCACAATTGAGCCCCACATTTCTGTGGCTAAGCAAGACAGTCGTTATTTCTTGCCACACTTGTGGTTGTTAAGTTAAGTAGCACGGTGGTTAAGTGAATCTGGTTTTCCCCTTGACTTTGCGCATCAGAAAGTTACAAACGGTGGTCACGCGATCCTGGGACACGACAGCGGCCATAAATACGAGCCCGTTGCCCAGCTTGATCACGTGACCACGGGGATGCTAAAACGCTCGCAAGTACGACAAGCGGCCATATCCCCTTTTTCCCGTGCTGTTGTAACTCCAAATGCTCACTAAATGGATCCATCAGGGATTCCGCTCCGTCGCTGCGTTGCGTACAGTTGGTGATAACGTTGGCGTTGGAGTCTTCAGAAGGAGAGCAGGCCTGAAATGGATAGGAACGGCATTGTTTAATTGCTGAATTAATCTGGGGCTTGATCTTTTGGGAAAGAAACCCGGGTAGCCCTCGACTTACAACACTTCACTTAGTGACCGTTCCAAGTTACAACGGCACTGAAAAATGTTTTTCATAGCCACCACCTTTGCAGCATCCCCCACGGTCACGTAATCAAAAGTCAGACGCTTGGCAGCTGGTTTATGTTGCTGACCGTTTGCAGTGTCCCAAAATCAGGTGATCGCCTTTTCCGAACTTCTGACCGGCAAAATCAGTGGGGGATGCCAGATTCACTTAACAACCATGTGACTCCCTTACCAACTGGAGTGATTTGCTTAACAACGGTGGCCAGAAAGGGCGTAAAAAATGGGGCTAAACTGCCCGTTGATTATCAGAGGAGACAAATCAGGGTTGAAAGAATCTCCAAGCCTTATGTCTGTCATTGTGCCTAGGGTTCTTATTCCTCTAAATATGGGATTTTAACTAGCTTCACTCTCTTGCTTAACAACAGAGGTTTTGGGCTCAGTTGTGGTCGTAAGTTGAGGACTTCCTGCCAGGAAAAGCTAGAGATGGACCCTAACTTTCTCTCTCGTTTCCCAACCCACAGCACATTCATAGTCGTAGCACCCTGGAGTGCGCCTACCGGACTCACCTGATTGCTGGCATTGGGTTTTACCAGCACCTGCTTCTCTACATTCAGTCTCACTATCAGCTGGAGTTGCAGTGCTGCATTGACTGGACCCACGTTACAGATCCCCTGATGGGTCAGTACTTCAGCTAGGGCTCAAGATTTCACCCTGTGCAAGAATTGCTTGACTTATTTAGCCTATTTATGTTTTTGAGGTCATGAGCAACAAAATAATAGAGTTGAAAGGGACCTAGTGCAGCTTTAAAAAGGGGGTGGGAATGGACTTTATAATTACGTTTCTTCATCTCAACTTCACTGCAATCGCCTGAGATTCCTCGCCAGTTTTAAGTGAGATAGAAATGTCCAGATTAAACATTGCCTTAGAAAACAGTATAATCATAGCTTGATTTGTGATTAGATAACTGCTAATCGCCTTCATGCTTTTTCAGCTCTTGACGGTGGGAATCTGAAAAGCTGCCGCTCATCGTAACTTGCTAGATGACTAGTGTCCTTGGCAACCGTTGCTATGAGCATCTCCTTGGCTTTTCTGTAGAATTGATGGAGTGTGATTAACAATTTTTCAGGCCCACGCTCGACTTCTTTGTCTTTTGGGGACCTGGTTACACCTTAACATCTCATCCAAATCTCTGTAAAAGCACTTGACCACACAGAGAGTGAGTTACAAATGCCCCAAAATGTGACATCAAAGCTCGTTTTAAAAAAAAACCTTTAGGCCAGTTTTCCCCAACCTGATTTTTTTCCCCCCAGATGTGTTCTCCATCAGGCTGCAATCTACATAAATAAAAATGAGAATACATTTTACAATCAGAACAAATGAATTCTGCTGATTTTGTGGCATGTTCACAGCCCTGGCAGTTTAATTCATGATAACGGTTATCTTAGATCATAAATTATGTCATAAATTATGTCATGCAAATATGAAGTATACATTTACACAGCCGGCTAAACCAGAGACGGGCAACCTTGGCTCTTTTATGACTCGTCGGACTTCAACTCCCAGAATTCCTGAGCCAGCCTGGCTCAGCATGGAAACCTCTCCCTTTCTCCTCAGCGTGGCTGGCTCAGGAATTCTGGGCGTTGAAGTCCACGAGTCATAAAAGAGCGCCAAGGTGGCTTACCCTTGGGCTAAACCAAAGCCAAGCCATAGTTTTATGGTTGAGTCCTGTGGGCGAGCCATTCCTGTGTAAGTCCTGCTCTGTTCCCTTGTGGAGTTAAGGTTTCCTTGGGTTTTGCCTTTTTTTACTTTTCCGGGCTTAATATCCTCCCTGGCCATTTTTAAATTGTGCATTTGGCAGGTGTGGGAGACACACATGGGAGATGTGACAGTGAATGGCTTTGCTAATCAACGGAGGGAGGGGGTCAACGCAGTTTGGGCAAGATGTGCAGCAGGGAAGGAGGAGGCTGTAGGGGAGAGAGAATAGCACTGACAGGAACCAGAAGGTTTAAACTGGATTGATCCAGGCCCCCCCATCCCCCCCCGGAAAGAATGTGAAGCCATTTTAAGACGCAGGGGTTTCCAAGATATTGAAACCATGGCACTGGGTTGCTGTTGGACACTGATGATCTGGTCAAGGGGGGAGGACGTGGGAATACCCGGTTCGCGTGGGAATACTCAGTTCTAGCCTCGCTTTTACCGCAACCACTAATCCTTAGTAAAAGATCACTTCAGTCAAATGGAGTCGAGGGTCTTTCTTTCCCAAGGAAGGCAGCTGGGGCAGGTCTGACAGTGAGCCAAAGTAAGCAAAGTGTGAAGGTAGACTGCCCATTGCCACCATAGAGCCTGGGCTCTCTTGATTCTCCAGCGCTTTGCTCTAATGCTGTGCTACCCTGTCGATTATTTCTTCCATAGGTTGCAAGAAGCCAGTCTCTGCATCAGAGAAGGAGATGGACTGGGCTCAGATAGCTTGCCATCGATGTTTGGTTTACCTGGGGGATTTAGGTGAGAGCATTTTCCTGGGATTCATGTCCCAAGGCTTGGATTTATTTGGAATCGGGGCGGCGGGGGGGGAGCCCCGTCTTAAGTAGCAGACCATATTGGTTGTGGTAACTAAAGTTTGAGATAAGCCCCTAGGGCAGTGGTGGCGAACCTATGGCAGGGGTGCCAGAGGCGGCACTCAGAGCCCTCTCCGTGGGCACGTGCGCCATCGTCCCAGTCCTTCAGCTGGGTTTTATAAAACCATTTCACTTTAGGCCTCTGCCGCCATGTGCAAAAAACAAAAACAAATGTTCAATCAATCGGTCAATTTCAACTTCTTGCGGGAAAAAAAAATCTTGCAAAGTTGGAATTGTTTGATTGAACTTTTTAGTCCCACCCAGTCTGCCGTTACCACCGAAGCCACACCCAATCAATGGCCACACCCACCCAATGGGCCACACTGAGCCAATGGGCCACACCCACCCGGCACCCGACGATGCATAAGTGGCTTTTGGGTTGCAGTTTGGGCACTCGGTCTCTAAAAGGTTCGCCATCACTGCCTTAGGGCAGGGATAGGCAACCTTGGCTCTTTTATGACTCGTGGCCTTCAACTCCCAGAATTCCTGAGCCAGCCATGCTGAGGGGGAAAGGAGGTTGCCATGCTGGCTGAGGAATTCTGGGAGTTGTAGTCCAGGAGTCATAAAAGAGCCAAGGTTGCCTACCCTGCCCTAGGGACTTTGATTTCATATTTCAACTGCGTTTTGATTATTAGAAATCTCCTACTGTCTGAAGCATTTCCAGATTGGTATATTTTTCTTTCTGTTGGGTATCAATTCTTTCATGCTAGTTAATGACATGACTTTCAGTTAGGTGGTATAAAGCTTCGCTGTTTCACTCTTGCACATAAGTGAGTCAAGTATCTTCTGATGTATATCATCTCAACTGTGCTTCTTAAGGCTTCTGTGTGTCTTTTGTGCCTTATCAGCTCGATATCAGAATGAATTGGCAGGTGTAGACACAGAATTGCTGGCTGAAAGGTTTTACTATCAAGCTCTTTCTGTTGCACCACAAATTGGTGAGTATTTAGTAACTGACATGCATATATATAGAGGTACGCACAATCAAAGAACACACGTATGTATTTTGTAATTGATCACAAATAGAATATGGGTCAGCAACTGGAATGGAATGGAATAGAATAGAATAGAATAGAATAGAATCTGGAAGGGACATTGGAGATCTTCTAGTCCAGCCCCCTGCTCAAGCAGGAGAACCTAACCATCTCAGACAAGTGGCTGTCCAGTCTCTTCTTCAAAATCTCCAGGGATGAAATCCGCACGATTTCTGGAGGCAAGCCGTTCCACTGGTTAATTGTCCTCACTTATATAGCTTTTTTTAAATTACGTCAAAAGAAAATCATGAGCAACACATCCGACAAACTAACTCTACAAAATTTGGCTATACAGATAGTCCTCGACTTACAATTCATACAGTGACCGTTCAAACTTACAACGGCACTGAAAAAAGTGACTGAAAGGCAGAGCAAAGAATCCATAGTCATAGCCACCCCTGGCCCTGGGTGCTGCCTCGGTTTACCCTCCCAATAAACCACTGGATCGGAAGTTCACTTTTTTTTTTATAACAGATTTTATTAGTTTTCCAGTTTAACATCCCACTATTTGGAAAGCAACGTGGTGACTGGGTAATCAATGATTCAATAACGAAATTTTTTGTACATATCTCAGGTTAAATGATCAAAAATTCCTTCTCTATTTCCCTTTAACATTTGGCATATCGTACTAAAACTAATAAATTTCTAACCATAACAAATTCAGTTAAAGCATTTATCGATCCATTTTTTTTTGCTTATACATATCCGTATCCTGTTTTTAAGTTTTACCTCATTCTTAATGTTTAATTACAACCTTCCAATTTAGCCTTTAAGATCCATAGTATTTAAATTTCTGGTAACCCAAATTTCCTTTATTTTGTTACACAAAAGTTATCATATCTAAAATACATATATTACCTACTTAAATATATTCTTCTTATTTTATTTCATAAACATTTTCTATTTTTCATCCTAGGACATCCCCACTTACTAATAGAGTAGCTTTTATATCTTCACTTTAAAGCAGTTTATTTGGCTACCCTGATAAAGTGGGATCTCCCTATGAAAAAGAGAACCTCAGGACCCATTTTACATTCCTTTTTATAGTTAACATAACGGAGAAAAATGAAAGAGGAAAGTTGGCGGGACAAGATAAGAGAAGCCTCTCCTTGCATAGTCAATCAACTACAAAGCTTTTCGGAAGTTAGATAACCAGATGCTAGTTGATACTCTTTACCTCACCAGGATGAACATCCTTCTTTTAAATCAGTGTTTCTCAACCTTGACAATTTTAAGGCATGTGGACTTCAACTCCCAGAATTCCACAGCCAGCATTGCTGGCTGTGGAATTCTGGGAGTTGAAGTCCACATGCCTTAAAATTGTCAAGGTTGAGAAACACTGTTTTAAATGACCTTTTCCGTTTAGGAATGTCAAAAGCTATCGAATCAATCCATACAACCACAGGACAGAAAACTCCCCCACATTTCTTCCAGTCTGCCATGAACCTCAACCTCATTTTAAAAGAGAAAATAAAGTCAAAACGCGAAGTATCTCCGTTAGGTAACCCGTTACAAAATCCATGTCGTGTGCCCCTCTCAGTGGTGATTGCGAAGAACAATTTTGGAGGGCGCCCTGGATGTTTGTGTCTTTCGGTTGCGTAATAATGGAATGTGTTTGCTGTGCTTTCTGTCTTTGGGGGGGACAGGGATGCCTTTTAACCAACTTGGGACCCTGGCTGGGAGTAAATACTACAACGTGGAAGCTACCTATTGCTACTTGCGCTGGTAAGTGTGTCTCCTGCAGAAAAGAAACAATTTATAAAAGGCAGCTGCTCTTACTTAGGACCACCAAAACTTCTCTGTCCTGTAGACCAGCACAGCTGGCTGGGAGGTTCTGGGAGTGGAAGTCCACAAGTCTTAAAGTTGCCAAGGTCGGAGACCTCCATTGTAGACTATGCTGGCTGGCCGGCCATGAAAAAAAAACTGCTGTGTTTTTTTTTTCCTTCTTCTCCTGTCTCCCCAATAAGGCAATTCTGGCTTACAGCTACGCAGCGGGAGAGTGTCCCCTTGTCTTCCTGTCTCCATCTTGTCAAGAGCAAAAAAAGATCATTCTTCTTTTTCTGCTTGGGCAAAGAGTTGGACTAGGAGACACCCCCAACCCCACCACCGCTCTGTTGCTCTGTTTTGTTATTTCTTTTTTCGGGAACTCAGAACTTTAGGAAGAAGGATGTTTGAAGCCAGAGCGGGTGGAACTGATTCGATGGCTGGCAGTCCTTCAGACCCCAAGCTTCCCCATTATTTATTTGTGTTTCTCAAGTTTGGCCACTTTTAAGTGTCTGGACTTCAACGCCCAGAATTCACCAGCCAGCATAGGGGAATTCTGGGCGTTGAAGTCCAGACATCTTAAAGTGGCCAAGATTGACAAAGGCTGATTTAGATGAAAAGCAAAATCAGGAAGACCTGGAGCTCGACATAGAAACTCTGCAAAGTAGCCGTTGCCGTTTTTGGAGGAATTGTTTTATTCCCAGCCCACGTTTCCTAAAGAGAAAGGTGGCAGGTATAGTTAGATTTGCATAACACCTGACAGAGGTTAGTGATGTGGTGTTCATCGCCTCCCACATACATGAATCGTTTTTTTGGTGTCCTCCTTAACGAAAAGAACAAGAGTTCTGGTGAAATATCAGCCTTCTTTTTTTTAAAAAAAAAAATCTTTACACACGTGACCTAGCCCAATCTTCTGCAGTGACTTCCATTGCCTGAAACGTGGTTTCTCTGCAGAATGTAGGCTTGGTGGATCCCAGATTCCCCTTAACGGGTACACTGAGCATGAACTAGGTTAGATGTTTCACGAGCAGATAGGCAGCCTTTGTGGAAGGGAGAGAACCTAAAGTCACCAAAGTAAATCTTCTGGGAGGGGAAAGGAGGGAGGGAGGAGGAGGAGGAGAAGGAAGGAAGGAGGGAGGGAGGGAGGGAGGAAAGAGGAGGGGAGGAGGGGAGGAGAGAAGGAAGAAGGGGAGTGGAGGAAAGGAGGAAGGAAGGAAGGAAGGAGTGGAGGAAGGGAGGGGAGGAAGGAAGGAAAATGTCTTCCTTGAACAAATTGACTGCAGCAGCCTTTTATTCTGGCCTCTAATTCTGTTTTAAACGTCTTGCCAAGCACAAGATGTTTAAAGCAGAATTAAGGCGGTTCCTTGGGAGAGTCTGATTGAGAAAATAATTTCTTTCCCCCCCCCCCCGTTTAGCATCCAGTCGGAAGTGTCCTTTGAAGGTGCTTATGGGAATCTCAAGCGCCTCTACGACAAGGCAGCCAAAATGTATCACCAGCTGAAAAAATGCGAGACCCGGAAGCTGTCTTCAAGCAAAAAAAGGTGAGAAGGCCGTCCCCGCAGGCCCTCAAGAATTTCACTCAGCCTCCAGTCGACATCCGGACACAAACCGGAATGACCAGTCAGTCGCTGGATCGACAGCTCTTGCTGCAGTTGGGCACTGAAGACAGCTTATCCAAACCTATTTAAATTAGTCATTTAAATAGCCCAAACCTATTTAAATTAGTTATTTTTCTGACTCTTTTATGGCTGAAGACATTCCTGGAGGATGCTGCGTTGATGATTCAGTTCTTCTTTTGCGGTGGTTTTCAAACGTGGCAACTAAGATGTGTGGACTTCAATTCCCAGAATTCCCCAGTCAGCACAGCTGGCTGGGGAATTCTGGGAGTTGAAGTTCACCTATCTTAAAGTTGCTGAAGATGGAAAAATCTTGGGGGGGGGGAAGCAAATTTGAAAAACACTGCTTTAGCGTTTAAAGTAAAACCAATCCAGGTAGTCCTCCACATTTCATTACCAAACTAACTAACATTATCCGTGGAAGGAGGAGGAGGAATCCCCTTAACTTGGTAGTTTCCTTGCAGACGTTTCATGACCCAACTCCACTCCCTTCTAGCACTGATAATGTTACCTAGTTGGGTCATGAAACGTTTACAAGAAAACCACCAAGCTCAGAGAGCACCAAGGACCCCGCAATTCAACCCTCGGTTGCAAACGCTCTCTCCTATCGATACTACGCAAGGCAGGCGGTTCTCATGATAATTGAGAAGGAGATGGGTGTATTTGGAGAAGCAAATATTTTTCACAAGACCAGGTGTTCTTTCTGTTCTCTAGTTACATGCAATCTTAGTGTTTGGTTCTGGCTAATGAAACGCTTCAAAGAACTTCCAGGCATTGATTTCCCTAAAAGTCTTTTATTGCTTCAAAATGTCGGCACAGACATAACAGAGTCTTTATGCTAAGATCTAAGTTCTCTTCCTCTGAGCAGTTTTATTATCAGCATGTTCCCTCCCTAAATTAGCTGTCATATATCACATTATCCAATTAGTGTGAAGGTCAAAGGTTTCCTTCCTCTTTCTTTCCCCACGCTTTGCCCCCACCCCCTTCTGCTCTGTATTAACCCCCAAAATACCAGACAGTTCTGCATATTGTCAAAGCAAGAATATACAATATTTGCAGTGTTGACACTTAGTTCTGACAGGGCTCCAACAGGTGAGACTTGCTGCAATTGGGACTTGTATGGCATGTTTTTCCAACGTTGGGAACTTCTGTACCTCATACCAAAGTGCTTCAGGTGTCTGATTTTAGTCCTTTTTTTGTCCTTGTGGATATTTCTGTTCGTTGTGGAGAAAATCTGAATCCTGCAATCTATCCTTTATTTTAAAAAAATACGTTTTTTAATTAAATGTATATGTCATCCATCTACCCGATAACGGTAGGGCAGCTTAAACATATAAGGAACGGTTGCTGGAATTGGGGATGTCTAGTTTAATGAAGAGAAGGATGAGGGGGGACAGGATAGCAGTCTTCCAATATCTCAGGGGCTGCCCCAAAGAAGAGGGAGTCAAGCTCTTCTCCAAAGCGCCAGAAGGCAGGACAAGAAGCAACGGATGGAAACTAACCAAAGAGAGAAGCAACCTAGAACTAAGAAATTTCCTGATAGTCAGAACAATTAATCAGTGGAACAGCCTGCCTCCAGAAGCTGTGAATGCGCCAACTCTGGAGGTTTTTAAGAAGAGACTGGACAGCCAGTTGTCTGAAATGATTTAGAGTCTCCTGCTTGAGCAGGGGGCTGGACTAGAAGATCTCCCAAGGTCCTTCCAGCTCTATTCTGATTCTGATTCAAACCAAAGCAGTTGTGTTAGATCAGACTCGCTAATTAACATGCCAATAGCATCCTCACAACACACTAAACCCTGGTGAAGGGACTCAGCTTACTGAGTCAACCCCATTGCCTAGGTCGGGAAGGCAACCTTGGCTCTTTTATGACTCGTGGACTTCAATTCCCAGAATTCCTGAGCCAGCCAGGAATTCTGGGAGTTGAAGTCCACAAGTCATAAAAGAGCCAAGGTTGCCTACCCCTGGCCTAGGTTCTCACAACAAAGGAAGCATCAGTTGGAACAACCTGCCTCCAGAAGCGGTGAATGCTCCAACACTGGAAGTTTTTAAGAAGAGACTGGACAGCCATTTGTCCAAAATGGTATAGGGTTCCTGCCTGAGCAGGGGGTTGGACTAGGTGACCTCCAAGGTCCCTTCCAACAGAACATCATCATCATCATTATTATTATCACAAATTGCACAGGCATAATTGGGCCTCCAGTTCCTGCTATTTTCTTAAATGTGTGGGAGAAGAAATGTCCCAGGCCTAGTTTGAATTTCACAAGGAGTATCTTGTTCAAATATTTTGGGAGATGCGCTGGGAACAGCTATTAAGAGAGCAGCAGGGACAAGAAGGATGAGAATTCACACACCAAATACCTTGTGGTCAAATTGATGAAGGCCCTTGCAACCAAATACGGGTGGTCCTCATTTAACAACTGGCTGTTCAGCGACCATTCAAACTTATCACGGCGCTAAACAAGTGGCATTTCTCTGCAGCCCCACGATAAGAAATTTGTGGCCTTGCTGGCTTCCCACAAGCAAACGAGGAAATTGGCGAGACATCACAAGTCACAAGTCCTCACTTAATGACTTGCATGGTGTTTGCTCTGACAGCAACTGGAACTGCCAGAATTGCCCTTGCTAAGCAGCACAGTCATGTGATGTCACACTTTATGGCAGCGTTGCTTGGCAAGGGCACTTCTAGTCCATTTGCCGTTGTTAACCAAGGACTATCTGTTATGTCTCAGCACATTGTAAACGGGAAATAATCATAAGAAAAACAATGGAGGGAAAAAAAGTTTCCGGTCTCTTTACCTTCGTACTCAGCGTGGCTTTAAAAAGGGGGAAATGTTAACATCTCCATTAAGTTTAAGATTCCACTGCGGTTCCAGTTCTCAGGAAGTCGTCTTTTTGAGGCCAAAGATTCTGAAATTTAAGGTTTTTAAGAGAAGATTGAAACATTGCTTTGTCCAAAGATCACATCGATTCAGAGAGAGAAGATTTTTCAATTGAGAAGAGTTTCACCAAGATTCCCCTCCAGTCATTTTCTCCCCCTTGCCAAAAGCAATTAAAGGAGTGAAAAATTCATGAAGTTTGTCTGACTTGTATCAAAACCTGCTAAACGCTCCCTCTTTCTCCTTCCCACCCTCTCAAATTTGGCAGGTGCAAAGACATTAAAAGGTTGCTGGTGAGCTTCATGTATTTGCAGAGCCTCTTTCAGCCAAAGAGCAGGTAAGATTCTCCCCTGTGAAACCTCCTGATGCCGTAAACAGAGATATTTAAGAAAAGTTTCCATGATGGCCTTCCCTGGTGGGAGAACCGGGGCTCCTGGTCTGCTCCACAACAGACTATGGTTCCCTGCATGGCGTAACAGCTGCCATATTAGTAAGTTAGAGCAGTGTTGTTTTCTTAGCTACCTTCAGTTTTTTTACTTCTCTTAGTGGCCCCCTTTTTCTTTCTTGGGTCTGTGATCTTGCAGTTGAACACACACACACACACACACACATGAAGAGCCATGCTGAATCAGGCCAAAGCCCATCGAGTCCAGCATTCTGTGTCACACAGTGGCCCACCAATTGTACATGGGGATCTTGAGCAGAAAGAGAAGGCAAAACCCTCCCTTGACCCCCAACAAGTGGTACTCAAGGGAATCCTGCCTGCCTCAACCAACATAGAGGCAGCACATGGACATCCGTTTTAATAACCACCAATACACTTGGCATCCATGAATCTATCTAGCCCTGCCTTGAAGTTGTCAAGGCTGACAGCTGTCACGACCCCTTCTGGAAGTGAATTCCATAAATCAACGACCCTCTGGGTGAAGAAATATTTCCCTTTATTTGTCCTCACTTTCTTAGCTATGAGCTTTAGGGAGTGCCCCCTTGTCCTGGTATTGTGTGATAGAGAAAAGAATTTTTCTCTATCCACCTTTTCTATCCCATGCATGATTTTATACACTTCGATCAAGTCACCCCTTAAACGCCGTCTTTCAAGGCTGAAGAGACCAAGGCGTTGCAATCTGGTTTCATAAGGGAGGCGCTCCATTTCCTTGATCATTCTTGTTGCCCTTTTTTGCACCTTTTCCAGCCCACGTTCGGTGGGCTCTTGGTTCAGATGGAGCCCCGTTGCGGATTTGCCACGAGGACCCTGTTCTGGTACTCACACTTCCCCTGGTTTCTACACAATTGTGGCTGTGACTCGAACCTCTGCCTTTTCTCTCTCTCTCTCCTCAGTTCTGCCGACTCGGAGCTGACCTCCCTCTGCCAGTCAGTCCTGGAAGAATTCAACCTCTGCCTTTTCTACCTGTCCTCTTCACCCCACACCAGCTCCACCCCGGAGGAGGAGGAGGAATGGGAGAACAGCTGCTCCTTCCTGCCGGACCTGCTCATCTTCCGCATGATTGTCATCTGCCTGATGAGCGTTCACAGCCTCAAGAGGGCAGGTAAGTGGCACGGCTCGCAGGCTCAGAGCAGGGTGACTATATTCTGGGTTATTATACAGGTGAAACTCGAAAAATGAGAGTATCGTGCAAAAGTTCATTTATTTCAGTACTGCAACTTACAGGGTGAAACTAATATATGAGATAGACTCATTACACGCAAAGCAAGATAGTTCAAGCCGTGATGTATCATAATTGAGATGATGAGGGCTTACAGCTCATGAAAACCCCAAATCCACAATCTCAGAAAATTAGAATATTGTGTAAAGGTTCCATATTCTGGGCTCAAAGTGTCCCACTCTAATCAGATAATTAAGCCATAACACCTGCAAAGGGTTCCTGTGCTTGATTGGCCAGCAAACTCGCCTGACCTGAACCCCATAGAGAATCTATGGGGCATTGCCAAGAGAAAGATGAGAGAGGTGAGACTGAACAATGCAGAAGAGCTGAAGGCCGCTACTGAAGCAATCCTGGTTTTCTATAACACCTCAGCAGCGCCACAGGCTGATAGCTTCCACGTCACGCCGCATTGAGACAGTAATTGCTGCAGAAGGGGCCCAAACCAAGTACTGAGTACATATGCATGCTCATACTTTTCAGAGATCCGAGATTGTTCTATGTACAATCCTTGTTTTATTGATTGCATGTCATATTCTAATTTTCTGAGATTGTGGATTTGGGGTTTTCATGAGCTGTAAGCCATAATCATTGCAATTATGACAACTCACGGCTTGAACTATCTTGCTTTGCATGTAATGAGTCTATCTCATAGATTAGTTTCACCTTTTAAGTGGCATTACTGAAATAAGCGAACTTTTGCACGATATTGTAATTTTTCGAGTTTCGCACCAGGGACCAGTTCCGTGGAGAGAGGTTGTTCTGTGGCCTGGTTTCTTGTGCTACCTCCATCCTGCAGATGGGGCTTCGCTTGTTTGCACGGACCGGTTTCTGGCATGCCGCAGCCCAGTGCCGCTCCATGGAATAGGGGTTTGGGGACCCCTCCTATAAGGAATGTTTCCTTCCAGCCCCTCAAGTGTGGTGGTTGAGCTTCCCTGGAGGCCTGCTTGTGGCGGGGTCTCTCCTGACTCCTCCTCCACATTACAGGCAGTCCTCAACTTACAACAGTTTGTTTCGTGACCGATCAAAGTTACAACAGCTGTGAAAAAAGTGACTTAGGACCGTTTTTCAAACCTAAGACTATTGCGGCATCCCCATGGTTACATGATCAAAATTTGGATGGTTGGCAACTGACTCATGGTTGTGATGGTTGCAGAATCCCGGGGTCTTGTGGTCCCCTTTTGTGAGCGTCTGACCAGCCAAGTCGATGGAAAAATCAGATTCACTTAATAACCCTGTTAATAAATTAACAGCTCCTGTATTCACTTTGGGAAGTCGGGGTGGGTGGGTTGGGGGGGGTTTAATAAAAAGTTAATAATGTATTATAATGCACTCAACTGTAATACTTGCAATATATAAGAATGATATATTTATTGATATAAGGGGTTGCTCGGGCAGTACCTCTGGACCACATCTGGAGGGGGTGGAGAGTGAGGAGTGAAGGAGTGGAGGAAAGTAGGAAGGTTGTTGGATAGGAGGGTGGAGAGTGAGGGAGGGGGAGGGAAGTAGGAGATAGGGAGGTAGGAAGAAGGGGATGTGGAGGGGGTGCGGCCGAGCAACACCCATAGTTATTAATAACTAATAAAATATTTAACACAAAAAAAATAAATAAATTAACAGCTGGAGTGATTCGCTTAACAAACGCGTCAAGAAAGGTTGTAAAATGGAGCAGGATTCACTTCACAAATGCCTCATTTAACAACAGAAATGTTGGGCTCCATTGTGGTCGTACGTCAGGGACTACTGGTATTGCTAAAAGTGGCCAGTGCAGCACATAACAAGTAGACTTTGTCCTTGGAGATGCTCAGTCATCCAGCTCATGGTTGCCCCCAAAATGCTTTTGCAAAACCCCAATGGTCTTTCCTGGGTTTTGTGTTGCCTTGAAACATTTCACTTCTCATCCAAGAAACTTCTTCCATTCTGACTTCTGCTTCAGTCAAAACTGAAGAAGTTTCTTGGAGGAGAAGCAAAACATTTTCAAGGGGAAACCCCCCCCCCAAAAAAGGTCCAGCAAAGAAAGAAGACCAATGTAATATCAATGTAAGATGAATTTGGTCCTTAAACTTACATCTAATCTATGTAGAAACCCATTGCTCCATCTTCCCATTTTTAAAATATAAAGGCATTTCAAAAATTGGTAAAACGACTCCACACATTCATTTTTTAGCCTGAGGACAATTGTGTCTTTCCGCTGTGGTTTAGCTAACATGGGCAGCCAGCCCCTGTTTGCACCAGTTGCTTGATAATAATTGTATGTTAATTGCTTTTGATGTTCCTTTGTTTTTAACTTTTTATATTTTAGCTTATACATAACTGTAAGCTGCCCAGAAGTACTGTATGGTAAGATGATAAATGTTAAAGCAGAATGTTGATTTTTTTTTTTAAAGTTTGGGCATTGTGTGCTCTTTGAACATGGTTGTCGTCTTTTCTGAATCCATGTGTAACCGTGGATGGTTCTCATTTTCTCTGCAGGCTCCAAACAGTACAGTGCAGCCATTGCCTTCACCCTGGCCCTCTTTTCACACCTGATTAACCATGTCAACATCCGCCTCCAGGCCGAACTGGAAGAAGGAGAGAACCCAGTTCCAGCCTTCCAGAACGACGGCACTGGTAAGGACACGTCTTCCTTGGAGAGCTGCTCTTTTGGGCAGATCAGCCCCTGATCCTGGGGGCAAAGTAGCTGGGGTCAGACCCCCCCCTCGACCCATCTCTTAAGAGCAATGTATGGAGAACCAACATATTGCCTAGTTGACTAACAGGTTTTGTTTCTGAGTGCTTAAGGCAGCATATTTGTTTTAATTATATCTGTAAGGACCCACCCCACTTTGCATCTTAAGAAGAGAGAACTCTTGGAATATCTCTTCCAACAGGCATCTTTATTAAGAGAAGATGGTTGCAGGCGTTCTAGACAGGATCTGAAGGGCCAACCCCTACCATTCAAGGTTTTAAATGTTCCCAGGCAGCCCCCACCCCACCGTCCTTCCAGCGCGTTACATTGCCACCCCCTTTTTCTCACGGCCAGGCAGAAGGGAGACTTCAGAGAGTAGTAAATGAAAGGTGATGGCCATATTGTTATGGTCAGTCCTCTGGGTGAGAATCCACATTCAGTCCCTTTGAAGTTTTAATGAAGGAAGTGAGAGCCATAAAACCCCTTTGCTCATTCCCCTTCGTAGTATGACAGAATCCAGAGAGGGCAGAAAGGGGGTTTTCTATAGTCGACAACTAGAAATGAAATACAATTGGATTCTGACAATATCCCACCTTTATTATTATTTTTTATAAACCCCTCAAGTCAGTGAACATGTCTAATATTTCTTCCTACTATTTTCCTCACAACAGCAACCATATGTGGTTGGGCTAAGAGGCGATTGGCCCAAAGTCATCCAGCCAGCTTTCATGACTTAAGGCAGAACTAGAACGTTCTGTCTCCCACTGGTTAAATCAAAGTCACCCAGCCAGCTTGGATGCCTCAGATGAGGCTAGAACTCACCGTCGCCTGAGGATTGGCCCAAGGTCCCCCAGCTGGCTTTCATACTGAAAGCGGGACTAGAACCCAAGAGTCTCCTGGATTTCTAGCCTAGCTGGGAATCCTAATTTTACTTCTAGATCAGTGGTTCTCAACCTTTTTCAGGCTGTGACCCCGACCTGTGCCGCGCATGCGCAGCACGACCCCGACCTGCACCGCGCATGTGCGGTGTGACGGCCCGCATCGTGCATGCGTGGCACGGCGGCCTGCATTGCGCATGCGCGGTGCTGCCCCCTGCGCCGGCCAAGGGGAAAAGGAAAAAAATGGCGGATAGCGTTGTTTGGCGACCCCCGTGAAATGGTTGTTCGACCCCAAATGGGGTCGCGACCCACAGGTTGAGAACCGCTGTTCTAGATTAACAGTTCTATGAATTTGGCTGCACTGAAAGGTAGTGGCTGTTTGAAAGAGACAGACTTAGAGTAGGGTCCTCTAATCTGCCCCCTTACTCAAGCAGGAGACCCTCGACCATTTCAGACAAATGGCTATATCCAGTCTCTTCTTTAAAAAAAACCCCAGTGATGGAGCACCCACCCCTTCTGCAGGCAAGCCATTACGTAATTTCCCCTTAGTTTTAGGTTGCTTCTCTCCTTGATCAGTTTCCCTTTCGGAAGGCCAAGAGGGTGGGGTGGTTCTCGCCTCGAGAGGTAGGATGTTCCAGAGGCAGGAAAGGCTCTTCTCTCTGGACCTCGCCGGCTGGATTCCTTGACCAATGGGATCCACAGCATGTCCTTTCTGCCAGAACGATCGATGGCTCAGATTGGGGGTGGGGGGTCTGCTGTGGCTCTGGGGGTTGTGAGCTGCAGCTGTGCTCGGCTGTCCTTGCAGAGGACCCCGAGGTCCGGGAGTCGGCGAACTCAGTCGAGAGAGAAACGGAGGCTGACCCAGCCGTCCACCGAGCCTCGGGGGAGCCCCGGCAGAACGACAGCCCAAAGGGCAAGAAGTACTCGCGCCTCTCTTGCCTGCGCCGTCGCCGCCGGGCCCAGAAGCTGGACGAGAGCGATCTGAGCGAGGGCTTTGATTCGGACTCCAGCCCGGAGTCCACCAAAGCAAGCGGCGCCTCGGATACCGGCTCCGAGAAGAGCGACGAGGAGGCCGAGGCGGCCTTTGACATGGAGACCGATTCCGACATGAACAGCCAGGAGTCCCGTTCAGATCTGGAGGATATGGAGGAGGAGGAGGAGGAGGAGGAGGAAGTGGCAGCCGAGGCCGAAGGGGACAGCCGGCCTGGGGGGGTCAAGAACGGGACCAGGGAAGCCCTGGACTTGGTGGCAGGCGAAGGGGGTCGTCTGCCGGACTCGAAGGACCCTGGCCTTGCCAAGACGGACCCTCCGGAGCCCGTGGCCAACGGGCCAGGCTCCTTGGGCAGCAGCGAGGCCAGCATCGCCAGCAACCTGCAGGCCATGTCCACCCAGCTCTTCCAGACCAAGCGATGCTTCCGGCTGGCCCCCACTTTCAGCAACGTCCTCCTCAAACCGGGCTGTGGGCCGCCCGCCCCGAAGGAAGCGGCAGGGGATGGCAAGCCTTGCCTAAATGGGGACGTGGAGAGGTCTGCTGCACCTGAGCCAGGTGAGCTGCAAAGAGGTGCTGGTTGGGGAAGACAGGCGGAGGGGCAGGGAAGGGGAAGCAGGGTTTACCTGTGGGGCGGGAATCTGAATATTCCCAACGTGGGACCGTGATAAAACTGGCTGTTGATCCTGGGCACAAGTCCCTACTCAAGACACCTGCAAACGGGTGGATGTCTCTGTACAGGTAGTCCTCGACTTGTAACGATTCATTCAAAGTTACGACGGCGCTGTAAAAAAAAGCGACTTAGGACCGTTTTTCACACTTAACAGCCATGGCAGCCTCCCCTGTGGCCACATGATCAAAACTCAAAGGCTTGTACGACGGTCGCTGTGTCCCAGGGCCACGGGATCCCCTTTTGCGGCCTTCCCATAAGCCAGTGAGGGCGAACCTTTGAGAGACCGAGGGCCCAAACTGCAACCCAAAACCCATTTATGTCTCGTTGGGTGCTGGGTGGGTGTGGCCCGTTGGGTGGGTGTGGCCCATTGGGTGGGTGTGGCTGCGGTGGTAACGGCAGACTGGGTGGGACTAAAAAATTCAATCAATTCTAACTTTGCAAGATCTTTTTCTTTCCCGCGAGAAGTTGAAATTGACTGATTGAACCTTTTTCTTTTTTGGCACACGGCAGCGGAGGCCTAAAGCGAAAAGGTTTTATAAAACCCAGCTGAAAGCCCAGGACTGGGGCGACGGCGCGCATGCCCACAGAGAGGGCTCTGAGTGCCGCCTCTGGCACCCGTGCCATAGGTTCGCCACCACTGCCATAAGCCAAGTCAGTGGGGAAACCAGATTCACTTAATCACCGTGTTACTAACTTCACAGCTGCACTGATTCACCAAACTGTGGCAGGAGCCAAATTTCACTTCACAAATGTCTCAGTCAAGCACAAAAAATGTGGGCTCAGTTGTGCGTGTAAAGCGAGGGCTACTTGTCTGTGGGAGAGAGAGAGAGACAGAGAGAGAGAGAGAGACAGATAGAGAGAGAGAGACACAGAGAGAGAGACAAGACAGACAGAGACAGATAGAAACAGAGAGACACAGAGAGAGAGACACAGAGAGAGACAGAGACAGAGAGAGAGAGACAGATAGAGACAGAGACACAGAGAGAGAGACAGAGACAGAGAGACACAGAGAGAGACATATAGAGACAGAGAGAGAGAGAGACAGAGAGAGAGACAGAGACAGACACACACAGAGAGAGAGAGACAGAGACACACAGATAGAGAGAGACAGATAGAGAGAGAAAAAAGGGACTTAGGACCGTTTTTCACACTTAAAATGTCCGTTGCCGCATCCCTCCAGTCACGTGATCAAAATTCAGACGCTTGGCAATTGACTCACATTTATGACGGCTGCAGTATCTTGGGGGGGGCGTGATCCCCTTTTGTGACCTTCTGACAAGCAAAATCAACGGGGAAACCAGGTTCACTTAACCACCGTGTTGCTAACTTCACGACTGCAGCGATTCACTTAACAACTGGCAAAAAGTCGTAAAATGGGGGGCAAAACTCAGGGAACAAACGTCTCACTTAGCCCCAGAAATGGTGGGGCTCAATTACGGTCGTGAGTCGAGGACTACCTGTATTTGGGTGCCCTAATGCTAATAACTCCTTGGCTGCACTAATTGCCATTGAAGGGAGCTGCCCGCTCCTGTCCTGTCCTGTCCTGTCCTGTCCTGCGCTCCTTTGCCCCTCGCTCGGTCCTGCGGTTTCTTGAGTGTAACAGTCCGTTTCCTTGGTCCGAGACGACGTTTCCGAGTCGGAAGAAAGCATCTCCAGCAGCAGATCCTGCCGGAACGAGCGCTCTCTCCAAGAGAAGCTGGAAATCATAAGTGGACAAGGGCTGCTGCCGACGGTCAAGGTGTTCCTGGACTGGCTGAGAACAAACACCGACCTCATCATCATGTGTGCGCAGGTGAGCAAGTGGCTCTCGGGACCCCCCCCCCCGTCTTCTCCTTTCTTCTGCCCCCCCTTGGGTTCTCACACTGGGTCGGTTCACAGGAATCACCCCCCCCGCCCCCCAAAATCAGGAATGAACTTGGGTCAGGAAGCACGGAGAAGAGCAACTTGGCAGTGCTGACCTGCAAATGCGCACGCTTGGAGTTGCTGGCCTGCCATCGGATACATCCTGAAGGAGAATCGGGTGCGTTTTGGGGTCAGGTCTCCAGGCCGTGTGACTAAACGCGGGGTTCTTGGCAACCCGGCTGCATTGATTTGATTTGATTTGATTTGATTAGACTTATATGCCGCCCTTCTCCCAAGACTCAGGGCAGCTCACAACAAAAATACAAGTATAACATAAAATCAATTAAAACTACCAATTCACAATGTAAAAACCAGGCAATCAATTTCCATTTGCAGCATCCCCCCCCCCCGGTCAGGTGGCCGTGTTTTGCGACCGCTTTGCTGAAAAAACAGCCTTTGTGGCTTTCAGCAAAACCACGCCCGGAGGCGACCATCGGTTGGCTTAATGGCCGTGGCGTTTGCTCAACAACTTGACACAAAAAAAGGTCGTAAAATTGGGTCAATCACATTACTGACCCGCTTTACAACTGTTAACCGTAGGCTCCCTTGCGGTTGTGTGACAAGGACAGGGGCCTTGGACACTCTTCAGTCAAGCCACATACTCAGTTGGAGTCTTCCTTGCTGGTTTGATGCTTTCCTAGTTTTCCACTGTGTTTTGATGAGCAAAGGCCCGGGCTTCTGACAGGATTGTCTGGCTTGTGTCTTCAGGTGTCCCATTCCCACAGGTGAGAAAGTGTTGGAGGAAAGCAAACTGGTCCCATCTCACCCAGGGGATCTTCTGTCAGACGGGCTGATTTGCAGGACCAGCTCTGCGGAAGAAGCAGGAGCAAAATAGAATTTTGGGGGGGGGGTGTCACCCTGACCCTGTTTTTAACTAATCAGAGAGAATATCTGAAGCTCAGGGTCGAACTGTGGGGTCCTCGCTGTTCTCTGAGCTTGGTGGTTTTCTTGCAGATGTTTCATTAGCAGACTAGGGAACATCATCTGTGCGTGATCCGTGATCAGTGGCGATCAGCACACTGATGACGTCGCCTACTCAGGTCATGAAACGTCTGCAAGAAAACCTCCAAGCTCAGAGAGCATCAGGGACCCCACAGTCATCCTCGTCCTCCCCCCCATCTCTTCTCCTCCTCCCTGAAACCCCCATTCTCTTCCAATACTAATGATGTTACTGTCATGTGTCTGACTCATGAAACCAAAGAATTTTCAGGCATGGTTTAACCTAAAAAGCCTTTATTAGTGTTACAGAGATGCCAGCACGGGATGGAGAATGCCAAGATCTGAATTTCCCTTCCTTTGCACATAACATTCCAGGCATTTCCCCTCCCCTATTTTGGGGTCATGATTCACATCTTCCAATTCACCTGGAGGGCAAAGATTCACTTCCCTTTTCTCTCCTCTCTCAATCTCATCTGAATTAACTCTAAAAGTACCAGACAGTTCTGCATATTTTGTCAAAGCAAGAATATTCAATATTACCCTAGCAGCGTTGACAGTTATCTGATTGGGCAATGAAACGTCTGCAAGAAAACCAGCAAGCTCAGAGAGCATCAAGGACCCCACAGTCCTTTTCCTCTCCTCCTCCTCCTCCTCCTCCTCTCCCTTCTGCAACTCTCCCCCCCTCCTAGCACCGATGATGTTCCCTAGCTGGGTCATGAAACGTCTACAAGAAAACCTCCAACCTCCAAGGACTCCCCTTTCTTATATCACAGCTGATTTAAATCCCCCATTCCTTATCCTCTCTCTTTAAGGAGTATCTCTGGGTTAAAATCCACGTTATTTGGGCCCCGAAGGGTCTCCCACTTTATCCGCCCAATAGTTCGATGCTTTGTCTTTGGAAGAAGCAAACCTCATGAAGCAAACCTCATGCTTGGCATGATTAGGAAGGGAATCGAAAATAAGTCAGCAAGTGTTGTATTGCCTCTGTACAAATCGATGGTGAGACCACACTTGGAGTACTGTGTACAGTTCTGGTCACCGCACCTCAAGAAGGATATAATGGAACTGGAAAAGGTGCAAAAAAGGGCAACAAGAATGATCAAGGAAATGGAGCGCCTCCCTTATGAAACCAGATTGCAACGCCTTGGTCTCTTCAGCCTTGAAAGACGGCGTTTAAGGGGTGACTTGATCGAAGTGTATAAAATCATGCATGGGATAGAAAAGGTGGATAGAGAAAAATTCTTTTCTCTATCACACAATACCAGGACAAGGGGGCACTCCCTAAAGCTCATAGCTAAGAAAGTGAGGACAAATAAAGGGAAATATTTCTTCACCCAGAAGGTTGTTGGTTTATGGAATTCACTTCCTGAAGGGGTCGTGACAGCTGTCAGCCTTGACAGCTTCAAGGCAGGGCTAGATAGATTCATGGATGCAAAGTGTATCGGTGGTTATTAAAACGGATGTCCATGTGCCGCCTCTATGTTGGTTGAGGCAGGCAGGATTCCCTGGAGTCCCATTTGTTGGGGGTCAAGGGAAAGGGAGGGTTTTGCCTTCTCTTTCTGCTCAAGATCCCCATGTACAATTGGTGGGCCACTGTGGGACACAGAATGCTGGACTCGATGGGCTTTGGCCTGACTCAGCATGGCTCTCCTTATGTTCTTATGGGGTTCAGATACTTCTAATGCCCGAGTGAGACCTAAAGCTGGATATCCTCCGATATTCAAACACCCCTTTGTGCTTGTTTCCCACCTTCTCTCCTTGTAGAGTTCCCAGAGTTTATGGAATCGGCTTTCCGTCCTCTTGAACCTGCTTCCTTCAGCGGGAGACCTGCAAGATTCAGGTACCCTTTCAAGAAATTGTCTTGTCTGTCTTCATTTTTTCCCCTCTGTGAATATGCATTGCCCGTGTGGTTCAGCGCTCACTATTTGCTTACGCTTCCCTTCAACTCGACGGTCCAAGTCTCCAAATTTGCTCCTTAGCATGAGCAGGAAGTTTCATTTTGTCACTTCCTGCAGCTTTTCTTCCAAGCACACTTGGCAGTTAATGTTAAGTTTCCACCCATTTTTCTTCTAATTTCTTTATAATTGTAGCCTTGTTCTCTTAATAATACTATTTTACATCGCTTTCTGGGCGACCAGTCAACTCTTTGCACTGTGACTTTAATTGTAAAAGCTTACTAAACGAAAGAACACAAAAAAAACCCCAACCAATTTGATAGCGATCACATAACACCCTGACCAATGTCCCCCTCTCAGCTTCAGTACATGAGATCAATAACTGGATCCTCCTGTGATCTGATTGGCTCATTGCCAAAACAAGATGACACCTGATTGGCTCTCTAAACACTCGTGCTCATTGGCTACAGTCAGATGAAGGAAAGCCACCTGATACCAACTTAAGCAAGTTGTGCTTCCTTTTTCTGATTATTTGGCTATAATTTTTCATAGAATACAGTACAGATAATTGAACAAACTATGTTGCATTACGTTCTTGATTAAATTAATCTTTTCGTGGATATATCATTTTATGATACTACTCCAAAAACAAAAGTGGTGTTATTAGCCATCAAACCTCAAAAATGCACTTTCCCCAAAAGGTTTCCACAATTTTGGCCTCTACTGTAGACTTTTACTTTACTTTACTTTATTTTGACTTATATGCCGCCCTTCTCCTCAGACTAAGGGCAGCTCACAGCAAATAATACAAGTACAAAATATAAATTAGTTAAAATAATAATATACAATATAAAAAACAATAAAACTATACTCACTCATACAACATACAGTCCCAATCAAAGGCCCAGGGGCAGAGCGCAGCTCACACGCCCCAGGCCTGTCTGCAAAGATGTGTTTTTAAAAGTTTTCGGAAAGCTAGGAGGGAGGGAGCAGTACGAACCTCTGAGGGAAGTTGATTCCAGAGGGCTGGGGCAGCAACAGAGAAGGCCCTAGCCCTAGGTCCCGCCAAACGGCATTGTCCAACAGACGGGACCCGTAGGAGGCCAACCCTATGCATTTTTCCCCACTTTACAACCTTTCTTGCCACAGTTGTTAAGTGAATCACTGCAGTTGTTAAATTAGTATAACGGGGTTGTTAAGTGAATCCGGCTTCTTCCCCATTGACTTTGCTTGTCAGAAAAGGGTGTCACATGATCCCGGGACACTGGAACCGTCCTAAATATGAGTCAGTTGCCGAGCGTCCAGATTTGGCTTTTGTGCCCATGGGGGATGCTGCAAGGGTTGTAAGTGTGGAAGACGGTTGTAATTCACTTTTTTTCCGTGCTGTTGTAACTTTGAACGGGTCACTAAATAGCTGTTGTAAGCCGAGGACTATCTGTATATAAGCATTGTAGTAAAACAGTTAAAAACAAGAATAAAACAATGAAAATTCAGAAGGGCTTTCCTCCCTCTCGGCTCTCTTGGTGACCGTCTCCCTTCTTCCTCCCGCTGCTGCAGCCTTGTTTCTCTCCAGCGAAGTGAAGAGCATGTTGGCGGGTTGCGAACTTCCCGACCTGAGCACCTGCTTGCTCCTCCCAGAAGACGTGGCCCTCCGCAACCTGCCCCCCTTGAAGGGCGCGCACAAGAGGTTTAACTTTGAGCAGGACCGGCCTGTCCTTACCGAAGTGGAGGAGGTGATGGGGATTCCTTTTTAAAAAAAACAAAAAACAAACCCTAAAAGTTGGATTTGGGTTGAGGACTACAATAGCAATAGCACTTAGACCAGCGGTTCTCAACCTTTTCCGGGGCTCGACCCCGGCCTGCATCGTGCATGCGCGGCGCGACGGCCCGCATCGCAAAGGGGGGGGAAATGGCCGACCCAAAAAAAAATGGTGGACTGCGGTGTTTGGCAACCCCCGTGAAATGGTTGTTCGACCCCAAATGGGGTTGCGACCCACAGGTTGAGAACCGCTGACTTAGACCTATATCCCACTTCACAGTGCTTTACAGCCCTCTCTAAGTGGGTTACACAAGCAGCATATTGCCCCCTCTCTCCCCCCCCCCCCAAAAAAGCAATCTGGTTCCTCATTTTACCAGCCTTGGAAGGATGGAAGGCTGAGTGAGCCAGTGAGAATGTGTGCTCAGAGACAAGAGTTTCCTCCACACACACCTTTGGTAGCAGAGTCCGAAGTATGCCCTAAGATTGAAAAAAATGGGTTGTCTTTAGATGATAGCCTTCGTGCGTGGCCCCCTGAGCATGCACAGAGTAATTTCCCCCTTGACTTTGAATAGTTGTGGGTGAGCAACTGGCATTGGAGGAATAGACCAAACATGCTTTTTCTGCAGAAGTTCCTGGGTCTGGGATTGTTGTAGTGTTCAATACAGCCTCTAAATCTTGTTGCGAGCAACAGCAATGGCACTTAGATTTATATACCGCTTCACAGTGCTTTACAGCCCTCTCAGTGGCTTACACAGTCTCTTGCCCCCAACAATCGAGGTCCTCGGTTTACCCACCTTGGAAGGATAGAAGGCTGAGTCAACCTTGAGCCAGTCAGGATCGAACTCCTGGCAGTGGGCAGAGTTTAGCCTGCAATTCTGGATTCTAACCACTAGGAAGGAAGGAAGGAAGGAAGGAAGGAAGGAAGGAAGGAAGGAAGGAAGGAAGGAAGGAAGGAAGGGCAACGGCACTTAGATTTATATCCCGCTTCACAGTGCTTTACCGCCCTCTCTAAGCATTTTACAGAGTCAGCCTTTTGCCCCCAACAATCTGGGTCCTCATTTTACCCACCTGGAAAGGATGGAAGGCTGAGTCAACCTGGAGCCGGTCAGAACTTCTGACAGTTGACATTCAGCAGAATTAGCCTGCATTCTAACCACTGCGCCACCAGGGCTCTTATGGTCCTCCTCCCCTTCAAATGTGGCCAGGTACCCTCCGCCCCTTCAATAATTGGAACTGGATGGAGGCTTTTCCACACTGCTCTAAGCAGGGATGCATCAACTGTCCCATTCCGTCATCTAGCAAAGAAAGACCCCTGGCTGTTTGTTTTTGCCAAGACTATACTTTACGGAAGCTTAAGCGGTTACCGAAGTAGCAAAGCTGAGTCTGAGGTTTTCCTGCGCAAACAATGCAAAGTAAAATTCCTTCTTCCCACCAGCCATCCCCCAGTTATCTGTAAATGGCCAATTAAGTGCTTGCATGTTGTTTAGGACAGTGGTCCCCCACCTTTTGGGCACCAGGGACCGGTTCCTTGGAGAGAGGTTTTCCCTGGACCAGAAGGGCTGGGCTTTCGTGTGCTGCCTGCATCCCACCGATGGGACTTTGCTTGTTTGCGCGGCCCATTTTCTGGCATGCCACAGACCAATGCCAGTCCACGGACCGGGAGGTTGGGGACCCCTGGTTTAGGAAACAGGCTTTCGGTTCCAGGCTCGCCATACCAACAGCTGACTTTGGCTGGCTGAAATTTCTCAAAAGGCTCAACCGGGCTTCCATCCTCCCCTTCTTCCTTCAGTGCAATCTTTCCCTCCCCCTCTCTCTCCCGTTGCTAATGTCAGGCTGTCAGCTCATGAAGGTTGGCTAGGAGAGAGGCAGCCCTGACCAGATGTTTCTCAAGTTAGACTCACTTTGCGAGGCAGATCTTGTTCACCTTCTTTGAGAGCTCCTCTGCCAGCTAATCGCAGTGGGCAGTTTGAGCTTTGGCTGGGCTGAGCCAGTTACTCCATCCATCCATCCATCCTCTTCCCAGCTGCTTCAGTAGCCTTCTCCTTGGCTGACTTCTCCCTGGTCCTCCACTTGCCCTAAAGATGCCCTCTCTCCTCTCCCCACAGTCTGTGGTTCGCATCTGTTGCATTCGAAGCTTCGGCCATTTCATCACCCATTTGCAAGGCAGCATCCTGCAGTACAACTCCGAAGTGGGGATCTTCATCAGCATCGCGCAATCGGAGCAGGACGGTCTGCTGCAGCAGGCCCAGGCGCAGTTCCGCATGGTGAGCCCGGAGGGGAAACCAAGGCTGGGTGGGTGCTGATGTGGGGCAGGCCAAGAACTAGCCGACCGGCGCTCCGTCTGCCACGTCACTAGTCACAGCCATTTGGTGGTCGTCTTTACTTCCTCTTTTACCACTTTGGGTGTCGAGGGAGACGGTTGGCTGCTCGTACGATTCCTTCTCTGGAAAATCAGCTGATTTGTAAAAGGAGGCATCGCTCCCCGTTGGTGAAAAGGTTGGACACAGTGAGGTGTTTGGTGACATTGAGAGGGGTGATGGGAGAGTTTTGTATGTAAATTTTGTGTGGTCAACATGATTGGGGAAAAAAACCCGACGTTATCTGGTATCTGTCATAGAATTAAGCATTAGGTAAATTGGGTTTTTTGGAATCTGTATCCTAAAGGTATTGTCCTAGGGCAGTGGTGGCGAACCTATGGCACGGGTGCCAGAGGCGGCACTCAGAGCCCTCTCTGTGGACACGCGTACCGTCGCCCTAGTCCTAGGCCTTCCACTGGGTTTTATAAAACCTTTTCGCTTTAGGCCTCCTCTGCCATGTGCAAAAAAAAAAAAGGTTCAACTTCTCACGGGGAAAAAAAGATCTTGCAAAGTTGGAATTGATTGATTGAACTTTTTAGTCCCACCCAGTCTGCCGTTACCACCACAGCCACGCCCACCCAATGGGACACACCCAGCCAATGGGACACGCCCACCCGGCACCCGACGATGCATGAGTGGGTTTGGGGTTGCAGTTTGGGCCCTCGGCCTCTCAAAGGTTCGCCATCGCTGCCCTAGAGGGAACCCCTAGACTGCATCTGGGAAACGGAGTTGTCATAGTTCAGAAAGCAGGCTGACGTGGTGTGCCCTGTCTCCCGCCCCTAGGCTGCCGAGGAAGCCCGCCGGAACAGGCTGATGCGTGACATGGCTCAGCTTCGGCTGCAGGTACAGGGGTGGGCCGAGTGGGGAGGAAGGAGGACCGGTTGGGGCTGCTATGGATCTGCTTGAATTGGAACCCTGCTCCAATCAGATCCATCCTCCTGGCCGAGGAAAGAATCTGCCTTGCCCAATCATTTATTTCGTTCATTTGATTTGACTTGACTTATAAGGCTGTCCATCTTGTGAAACAAGTCTGCCTAGCAAATGCAATGAAATAACAATAGCACTTAAGACTTGTATACCACCCCGTGGTGCTTTACAGCACTCTCTGGGTGGTTTTACAGAGTCAGCATGTTGCCCCCAAACAATCTGGCTCCTCATTTTATCAACCTCCGAAGGCCGACTCTCAATCTTGAGCCGATCAGGCAGAGTTAGCCCGCAATCCTGCATTCTAACCATGGCGCCATCGTGGCTCATACATCAGTGTAATAAACCCCCAGGGGAAAAATTAAGACGCACGTAGCAAAACGGAGAGGCAAAGAACACATGCCTTGCGCTAAATATTGCCCTATTCTACAACTCCCATTCATTGCAACCTGCGTGTGTTGCTTTGTTAATTCTGGGTGAGGAATTGTGGCCATCCCAACTGAGAAGATATTGGAGTTGTGTGCTTGCGTGGAATAACTTTCCCCGTCTTCCTCACTGTCTCTTCATACGCTGAGTTGCAAGCAGCCCCTTTAGAGGTGATGTTTCTCCTCGGAGCATC
This sequence comes from Bothrops alternatus, assembly GCA_034064705.1. Taxonomy (NCBI): domain Eukaryota; kingdom Metazoa; phylum Chordata; class Lepidosauria; order Squamata; family Viperidae; genus Bothrops; species Bothrops alternatus. The sequence continues at coordinate 1,039,730 of JARGCV010000988.1, forward strand.
TTCCCTCCAGGGTCTTGTTTCCATTTCTCCCACCCTCCCCAAACAGCTGGAGGTGTCCCAGTTGGAAGGAAGTCTCCAGCAGCCCAAGGCTCAGTGCGTGATGTCTCCGTATCTGGTCCCAGACACCCAAGCCCTCTGCCAGCATCTCAGCCCCATCAGGCAGCTGGCCGCCAGCGGGAGATTCATTGTCATCATCCCACGGACAGGTAAGCCGAATGCTGGTAGAGCTGAAGCAGAAGGACTCCCTACTAGCCCATTCCTAGTGGATTTGTCCAAGTGACATTCTCTGTACCTAAAAATGGCTGTCTGGAAGAGAAGAGGGAGGTGTCTGGGAATGCTGGGCCAGGACAGGCATGGCTTTGGGAAGGTTTGCGACACACATACCCACCCCACGCACTATGGAGGTTGCAGGTGGGAGGTGGGCAGTATGCTGTATGACCTACAGATCACCTATTGTTGTCAAAGGGGAAGTAACAAAAGAATGTTTGGCTCTTGTTTTCTGCTTTTAGTCATTGATGGCTTAGATTTCCTGAAGAAGGAGAACGCAGGAGCTCGGGACAGCATCCGATACTTAGAAGCAGAATTTAAAAAGGGAAACAGGTAGGTAGTCCTGTCCCTGTCCTGCTCTTTCCTCCACATATTCATCAGGAGAAGAAGAGGGGGGAAGCATTCCAGATGTGAAATTACAGACCCACTTAAGCATTTTGGATGAACTATATTCCTACAGAAGAAAACTCAAAAAAGAAATTTAAAACAAGCTAATTGCCTTCAGAAATCGTGGGCGCTCCATCACTGGAGGTTTTTTAGAAGAGACTGGACAGCCCCTTGTCTGAGATGGTGTAGGTTTTCCTGCTTGAGTGGGGGGCTGGACTACAAGACCTCCAAGGTCCCTTCCAGCTTCTCTTCTCTTCTCTCTTCCCTTCCATTCCCTTCCATTCCGTTAATTCTAATTATATTCCCATTCTTCTATTCCATTCCATTCTTTCTCTATTCTATTCTGTTCTATTCCATTCCATTCTATTGTTTCCATATTTTTCATTGATTGGAAGATAGTTTTTGCTAAGGGATATTCCTTAACTATTGAGGTAGTCCTTAACTTACAACAGTTGATTTAATGATCATTCAAAGTTACATTGGCTTGAAAAAAGAGACCCATGAGCGTTTTCCACACAACCATTGCAGCATCCCCCGTGGTCACGTGATCAAAATTTGGGAGCTTAGCAACTGACTCATATTTATGACGGTCGCAGTGTCCCCAGGGGTCACGTGATCCCCTTTTGCTGACCTTCCGACAAGCAAAGTCAGTGGGGGGGGGGAGGAAACCAGATTTCACTTATCAGCCGTGTGACTAACATAACAACTGCAATGATTCACTTAGCAACTGTGGCAAGAAAGGTCTTAAGGTGGGACAAAATGCATTTAACTGTCTCGCTTAGCAACAGAAATTTTGGCCTCAGTTGTGGTCAAGGATTACCTGTGCAGGAGAGAAGGGCCACGGGAACGAGATTTGGAAAAAAGACATTCCAAAAGCTGGAAGCAGCCGTTTAACTGTGATAATTTAAAAAAAAAAAGTGTAGAAAAACCATCCTTTGGGCTGATGTTCCTCCAAAAGCTCTCCACCCTCACTTCTAAGGCCGGCTGCTGCATCTGTTGTAGCTAGTTTGTCCTTCCTTATATTTAACCTCACTTAGCCCATTTTTTTTCCCCACTGTTCTCCTTGACCTTCGTTGTGAAGCTTGCACTTCATTTGCATCTTCGGCTATCAGTATCATCACTACTTGGTAATTTTGTGATTCTCTCCTGTGATCTCCTCTCCAGGTACATTCGTTGTCAGAAAGAAGCCGGGAAAAGTTTCGAGAGGCATAAACTGAAGAGACAAGATTTAGAGGCTTGGTGAGCGCCAAGGCTTGATCCCTTAGCTTAGGGGTCCCCAACCCCCGGACTGCAGCCCATCACCGGGCTGTGGCCTCTTTGGAACTGGACTGCCTGAGCGAGTGGCCAGCCAGCGCACCTGTGCACGTGCGCGGCTCAATTTGCGCGGGGCGGTTCCCCTCCTCCCCGCCCACCGGGCCGCCAAACCGTAAAGTTTTGAGACCTTAGCTGGATCTTTCTTGACTCCATACCTCCCTGATCTTAGTGACTCGGTCTCCACTCTTTGGAGCCTGATTTGCATGAGACCCAGCTCCTTGCAACTTTAAAAAAAAAAGGAGAAACCCGAGAGTCAAGAATTTCAGATGTGGATAGTTTTTTGCGGCTGGGTGGAGGGAATGTGGGGGCACCTTGATTTCAAATCAGAGAGCAAGCATTTTGCAATCTGGCGGCTCTCGGGAGTAAGGGCCTTCGGCTCTGAGAAGTGTGACGGAAGGAAGGAAGGAAGGAAGGAAGGAAGGAAGGAAGGAAGGAAGGAAGGAAGGAAGGAAGGAAGGAAGGAAGGAAGGAAGGAAGGAAGGAAGTTTGAAAAACCTCCGAAGGAAAAATGGCTGGCGTAGAAACCCCAAATATTTGCTTGCTTTATTTAAGGAGGGGGAGAAGAGTTTGTCCCTGACGGTGGTTCTCACCTTCAGCAGCTTTAAGAAGGGTGGACTGAGACTTGTAGCTTTACAAGAATTCAGTAGCGGAATTGGCAAAAAGACAGACGCCTGCACTCGGCGTGCCTTTGCCCACAGGTTTTCCCTCTCCAACCTGGTGTCTTTCCTCCTCCCTTCCTAGGAACCTCTATAAGATCCTGGACAGCTGCAAGCAGCTGACGGCCTCTCAGGGAGGCAGCGAAGACGACACGGCTGGCATGGTGACCGTCATCACCGGCTTCCAGCTCCAGGACCCCAGCAAACTTTCTGCTCCTATGCAGGTAGCTGTGAGTTGGGAGACCACCAGCTCCGTCTCCCTCCTTTGTTTTGAAGCCCTAAGCCAGGGGTCCCCAACCCCTGGGCCGTGGACTGGTACCGGGCCGTGGCATGCCAGCAACCGGTCTGCACAGACAAATGAAGCCCCATCCGCCGGATGCAGGCAGCACACAAAACCAGCCCCCCCCCCTCTGGTCCACGGAAAAACCTCTCTCCACGGAACCGGTCCCTGGGCCTAAGCAAAACATTTAAGTGGATTTTGCCCTATTTTACAACCTTCCTTGCTCCAGCTGCCTTGAGGGCGGCAGAGCTGCAGGCTGAGACCTCTGCCTGCTCACTGGAATCCTTTCTCTCCTCTCCTCCACAGTCCGCCATCCAAGCAGCGGCCAGCGCCAGCATTGAGATCCAGAACGTGCTGGAGTTCTACAAGCACTGGAAGGAGATGGGCTGAGCCCCCCCGCAGGACCACCGGGTTGGTTGAAGCTCCGTCTGCCCGTCTCTGGACGCACCGCTTCGGCACGAAAGATGTCAAACCGCAGGCGATAACTTGGACACGACGCCACCACCGCTGCCTGCGCGGCGGCCACCCACCCAAACGAGCAAACCGGGTGTGTGCACCAAACACAACGTGCGTGGGTGCGTGCGCGCACACCCACCCATGCCACTGCCCCTCCATCACCTCCCCTCCTACAGAGGAGGTGGCGCGCGTGGGGACGTCGCAGCCCCTCTGGGGGAGAGAGGCACCACCTTGGCTGCGCCCAGGAGAGGCCGCGGCGGGTGGGCGGGGGGCTCCGTTCTCAACGCTCGCTCGGTTTCTCCTCGTCAGGAAAGGCGTGGGCGGCTCAGCTCCCGCGCTTCACAATGAAACAAAACGGGAATTCACTTGATTTTGGCGGGGAGTGATCAGGATCGCCAGAGGGAGGCGCTCTTGGAAACCGGTGGTGGGGAATGGGGCACGTGCTCGCCTTCGTTTCTAATTTAATGTTCCTTTTTTCCCCCCTCCCCTGTCACTGTGTTTCTTGGGCGAACTTGCCCGTTTTGGGGGGGGGAGTGCGGCCTCGTTTCGGGCAAGACAGAGGCAGGCGCCAGTCGGACTTTGTAACCTTTGAACGGTGGCAAGGGGACTAGGGACGTTTTAGGACAGAAGCTATTTATTTCCTGGCCCGGCTTCTCTTTCTCCATCTTTGTCCTTTTTTTTTTTTTTTTCCAACCCCCTCCCCAAACCCATAATTTCCCTTTCCTCTAAGCTGTCCCAACCCGGCCTTCCTTCTCTGCAGCCTTTGCATGCTGTCTGCCCCCCCCCCCGACATTTTCCTGGATGCGGGGTAGGGGGGGGCAATCCCTGTGAAGAGACAAATGCCAGCCAGCTTTTTGCGTCACCATGCCCCGCTTGTTCAGGAGGCACCGGAAGCTCCGTCCCTTGGTGTCACTTCCTGAAGAAAGAAAAAGCTAGCTAGAACTAGGTAGAAAGGTGGTTGGTGGGGGAAAAAAACACCCGTGCTAATTTTTTTAACCAGGGTCTGACTGAGGAACGCTGGTTTACGACCCCCGTTTCCCTTTAGAAGGGGAGAAGCAGGAGAGAATAAAGGGGTTGCGTTCCGCCCCACGAGGTGACCGAAGGGACAGGTGCTTTGGCCAGCCGCCCCTCGCCAGATCCAGCATCTGCTTTATCACTCTGAATCCCACCAGAGACGTCCTCCTTGTGTTTCTTGCGCTTCGCTTATTCTTGCCTGGTTTTTTTTTTCCCCTGCTGCCCCCCCCTCCAAGACCCACCCTGGAGAAGGCAGCTCTTCCCAGCTCCTTCCCTTTTGGAGTGGTGGGCAGATCAGGAGCAGGTTGGCTCTGCGAGGGAGAGCCCCCCCTCCGACCCCCCGGCTTGCTGTCACAGAAGCCGTGCCCAGGAAAAAAAGGGGTTCTGCGGAAGGGTCCTCTCCTGTTAAGGCTGTTCCTGCTTTTGACTCCTGGCAATGGAATTAACCCTCCCACCCTGCCCCCCCCCACCAGGAAGGGATCAAGGGGAGATGCCCCTCCACCTGCAGGGAGGCTGGCCTGTGGATTGGGGGGGGGGGAGGTCTGAGCACATTTGGCTTGTAAGACATCTGCAGGAGACGAAACTCGGCAGCGGTCGGCATCCGTGGGGCGATCAGCACACTGTTGGCTGGCATTGGTTTAATTTGGGACTCTGTTTTTGGGGTGGGGGTGGGTCGAAGCTCATTCAGAAGGGACATTTTTAAAATACAGCGTTAAGAGTCTCCGCCCCGGCAAACGAGGCTGGCGGTCTCATTGGGGGCTTCTCTTCAAGTGCTTGTGGGAGGGGCGGGAGGGTGCATCGGTCTGAGCCATGGCTGGCCTATCTGTTGAACAATGTCAGGGCATATTTCTTTTTTTTTTTTTTTTAATTTTTATCGTTTTTGGAGCAAGGGGAATTGCATTGCCATAATAAACATTTGTGAAATCAGAGCCCTCTTTGGTCCTTTGAAAGGGAAGTTGATAACGGCGGTGTTTCAAGAGTTTTTTTTTTCCTTCGGGCTCACCTGGACAGGTATAGGAGGAGCACCTGCTGGGCTCCAGGGGGCGGGGCCTCCCCAGCCTGCTTCCTTTTCAGGTGGAGCAAAATGAACCCCACGCTGCGCTGGTGGGGCAGGGAAGACTCGCCCAAAAGAGAACCCTGCCAGCTATTGTTCAGGGATCCACGGAGCCTTGGAGCAGCCCCTTTTGTGGCTTTACGGGTTTAGGAAATGCAAAGTTAACATTAACCCACCTGTAGGATCCTTGGTGCTCTCTTGAGTTTGGTGGTTTCCTCGCAGGCGTTTCATAACCAAACTAGGTAACAACATCAGTGTTAGCGCTGGGGGGGGGGTGATAGCACTGATGTTACCTCTTTGGGTAATGAAACACCTGCGAGGAAACCACCTGGCTCAAGAGAGTTCCAAGCACCCCCACGATCCAACTCCGAGCTACAAATAATTCTGTCAATCAATCCGTCTTTTTCTTTGAAAGGTGAAGGGAGGCATTCAGCTTCATTGGGAAGTCTCGGGTCTTCCCTGTGGCTCGGTTGAACGTGGCTCCTTTTAGCTGTTCCTCTTGGTACCATCTGGCCTTTTCGTGTTCCTATTTTGATTAGTTTGTCAAAATAGGAAACACAAAAATGAAAATAACGGGGAAATAGAGAAGGGAAGAGGAAAAAACAAGAAAAAAAGCATTGGCTTCTGACTTCTTTTGGTGCAGTGGAATAAGGTGATAACACGCAACCTCAACTTCATACTTTTCACCTAATATATGCTAGCCATTTTTATAACAGCCCCAGCTAAACAACAAAACCCCAAATCAACCAGTTCGTTTTTTTTTTCACCACCTCGAGCACAAACTCTGAAAGCAGCTTCCAATTAGAAACAAAATTCTATTTTCCTTTGGTCAGTGGTGGGATTCAAATAGGTGAACAACCGGGTTCTCTGCATGGATGCCACTTCTGGAAGTCCATTCTGGGCCTGGGCAACAAAAAATTAGCTACCGGTTTTGCCAAAGTGGCACGAACCGGTTGAATCCCACCACTGCATTTGGTCTTTGAGCAACTCCATCAGCCTCATAGCAAGGCCCAAGTGGGTTTCTTGCTTTAAAAATGAGAATCGCCAGACAGGTTGGTTCCATCAGAATTGCCTTTGGCGTCCTGGGACCTGCAGTTGCCCACTGTGTCTTGGCTTGGCAGCCTTGGGAGTTGTGTGGTGGGTCCCACGCAGTCCTAGGCGGCATTCACAAATGGATAGAACCAGGAATACGGTGTCCAGCTTTCGTCGTCACAATGTAAAAAAAGATGTTGAGACTCCAGAAAGAGTACAGAGAAGAGCAACAAAGATGATTAGGGGACTGGAGGCCAAAACATACAAGGAACGCTTGATGGAATTGGGGATGTTTAGTTTAATGAAGAGAAGGCCGGGGGACAGGATAGTATTCCAGTATCTCGGGCTGCCCCAAAGAAGAGGGAGTCAAGCTATTCTCCAAGGCGCCTGAAGGCAGGACAAGAAGCAACGGGTGGAAACTAACCAAGGAGAGAAGCAACCTAGAACTAAGGAGAAACTTCCTGACAGAACAATTAACCGGTGGAACAACCTGCCTCCAGAAGCTGTGAATGCTCCAACACTGGAAGTTTTTAAGAAGAGACTGGACAGCCATTTGTCTGAAATGGTATAGGGTCTCCTGCCTGAGCAGGGGATTGGACTTGATGACCTCCAAGGTCCCTTCCAACTTTATTATTATTATTATTTTGAGACTCTAGAAAGTAGAGCGCAGAGAAGAATGAAGAACAGTTGCACTTATTGGGTATAATTAGTTTAATGAAAAGAAGGATTAGGGGTGACATGGTAACAGTCTTCCAATATCTAAGGGGTGGCCACAAAGAAAGGGGGGGTCAAAGCACCAGAAGGCAGGACAAAAAAAAGCCAAATGAAAACTAATCAAGGAGAGAAGCAACCTGGAATTAAGGAGAAACTTCCTTACAGAACAATTAACCAGTGGAACAGTTTGCCACCAGAAGATAGGGGTGCCCCATTACTGGAGGCTTTTAAGAAGAGACTGAACAACCATTTGTCTGATATGGTATAGGGTTTCCTGCCTGAGCAGGACTAGATGACCTCTAAGGTCCCTTCCAACTCTTATTATTCTGTCTTGGAAAGCCTGGAGAAAAATCAGCTCATCCATGTGCCCTTTGTCAGAGGAATTCCTCCAGAGCTATGGCGGAGACAGCCGGGGCGACTGCTACTCAACACTAAATGAATTCTACTTTTGTTTGGGTCTGAAAAAGTGGTCCATCTCATCTGGACCTTTTCTGGTTCAAAGAGCTTAAAGTAACATCTTCCCCCTAAATCAGACTTCTTTTTCTCACGGGAAAGATTTTAAAGGAACAAATTCATCGGAGCTATGAAAATACTTAACATGCAATGGTGTTATTTGCTGGAACCTTGGAAAGCCATCAGAATTGCTCTCCTGACCTAGTGATGGTGCTTGCCTAGATCCAGATGCTCTCCTCGTGTGCACAAAGGATCCAAGGACCATAATTGCTCTGCCTGAAGAGGGAAACCCAGTGGGATTCTAACTAAACTGTTACACAATATTTTTCCACCGCAAAGATAATGGAGTTACCAGCTGTTTCCTGCTCGACAGAGTTGGCATTTCAGTGGCAATGTCCAAGCTGCTGGTTGACCTGGTCCCATCTTTACTGTGACTGCAAATAACTTAACAGCCACTGCAGTAGATTTGTATTCTGGGTTTCATGTATTTTACTGGGGAGTGAGCCTCGTCTCCCTACCTAGCGCAGAGGTCCCCAGTCTTTGGGCTGTGGACTGGGACCGGTCTGTGGCCTGTTGGGATCCGGGCCGCACAAGCAGTGGGCGAGTGAGCGAAACTTTCTCTGGCGTGCGTGGGATCTAGGTTGCACATGAAACCATCTCTTCCCCCCCCCTCCAGGAGTGGAAAAATTGCCTTCCACAAAACCAGATGTTAAGGTTCCGGCTAATGAAACACTTCAAAGAACTTCCAGGCCTTTATTTTCCTAAAAGTCCTTTATTGTTACAAAATGTCAGCACAGGCACAACAGGCTTATGCTAAGAACTAAGCTCTCTTCCTCTGAGCAGTTTAATTATCAGCATGTTCCCTCCCTAAATTAGCTGTCATATCTCACTTTATCCAATTAGTGTGAAAGTCAAAGGTTTCCTTCCTCTTTCTTTCCCGGGGCTTTGCTCCCACCCCCATCTGCTCTGTATTAACCCCAAAAATACCAGACAGTTCTGCATATGGTCAAAGCAAGAATAAACAATATTTGCAGCGTTAACACCAGTCCCTGGTGCCAGGAAGATTGGGGACTGCTGCCCAAGTGGTTTTCTCTTTTTAAAATCCCTGTGGGGAGCAGAATTCTGCAGGCTTGGGGATGGTCATCCGAATGGGGATCAAATAATTTTTGTTTGGAATTTGCTTGTTCTGCGCTAGTTCATGGCCAGTCTAGCCCACCTACAACCCTCCAGAGATATTGTCTGCGGAGATTCTCAGTCCTCCAAGGTCCTGCTTGTCCCGAAAATACTTTTTCAGGAGGCAACGAGACTTTCTTGTTTTTCTTCTGAGTGGTGCAAATGCGTGTGGAGCTGCAGGATATTTTCTGCCATGTTCCTGTAGTCTGCAATGTTTTCTGGAAATCCATTCATACTCCTGCACCATCCGAAGGGTGTTCATCCCAAAGTGCATAGTTAAAGGTCTGTGGAAATTCTCATTCATCCTGCAGAAAAAAACATCCTGCAGCCAGAAAGCTCCACACCCATTTGCACCACTCAGGTGACCTTGAGAAAAACAGATCAACCTCCAAGTGGCCTCAATAACTCTCTAAAAGAAGGCGAATGACCAGCTGTCTGCAAGGAGTATAAATCCTTCCATTCCCCACCATCCAGTCAGAGCTGAAGAAGCTTCTGGGATGAGAAGTGAAACATCTCCAAAGAAAAACAAACAACTGGTCATTTGCCTTCTTTTAGAGAGCCGTTGAGGCCACTTGAAGATTTACCTGTGTCCTCAGGGTCATCTGAGTGGTGCAAATGGATGGGGAGCCTTCTTGGAATTGCTGAATGGACTGTGTTCCACTCCCATTTTTGCACTACTCAAATGACCCTGAGGACACAGATAAACCTCCAAGTGGCCTCAACGACCCTCTAAAAGAATCCAAATGACCAGTTGTCTGCAAGGAGTATAAATCCTTCCGTTCCCCACCATCCAATCAGAGCTGAAGACGCTTCTTGGATGAGAAGCAAAACGTTTTCAAAGAAAAACAAGACAGTCCAGTTGCCTTCTCAAATAGCAGCTTTGGGACCCCCAGAGATATGTGACTACAACGCCCATTACCGTAATCAACATGGCCAACGAAAGTTACTAGGCTCCATGGAGTTGACCAAGCCAATACCTGGGAGTGGCGTGGTGGTGTTGAATAATATTTTGGTGCCTCCTCCGTAAATGAAGGAAATAGCTGACCTTGGCTGATCTCAAAAAACTAGACCAACGCAAACTGGATTAGATCCAAGAAGATGATCAGGGCTCACCGCTTCAGTTAGCTGCCAAGAAAGTAATAGGACAGGGGTAGGCAACCCAAAACACTCAAAGAGCCACTTGGACCAATTTCCCACCGAAAACAAAACACCGGGAGCCGCAAAACCCTTTTGATATCTAAAATGAAGATAACACTGCATATATCCTTTTTTACCTTTATTTTGTGTGTGTGTGTGTATGTGTGTGTATACACACACACATACACACACATACACACATACATACACACATATACACACACATACACACACACACACATATACACACACATACATATATACACACACCTATAATAAAGGTAAAAAAGGATATATGCAGTGTTATCTTCATTTTAGATGACAAAAAGGTCTCTCTCTGTCTCTTTCCCTCCCTCCCTCCCTCTCCCTCTTTCTCTTTTTCTTTCTTTTTCTCTCTTTCTCTTTCCTTTCCCTCTCTCTCTTCTCCCTCTCCCTCTTTCTCTCCTCTCCCCCTTTTTCTCTTTCTCTTTCATTCTCTCTCTCTCTCTTCCTCTCTCTCTTTGTCTCCCCCCTCTCTCTCCCTCTCTCCTATCTGCTGCTCACCTGGCAAGCTGGCTTCAAGCTGTTCTCCAACAAGCTCAGGGGTAGGCAACCTTGGCTCTTTTATGACTCATGGACTTCAACTCCCTGAATTCCTGAGTCAGCATAGCTGGGCTAGCTAGCTCTCTCCTGCCCTTCCTGCTTCCTGCAGAGGCGCAGCAAAGGGAGGAGCTCTGCCCAAATAAGCTTTTCAGCTCATGGGAGAATACCGTGAGTGCACTCTTTTTTACACACACGCACACACCCACCCAGAGAGAGAGAGAGAGAGAGAGAGAGAGAGAGAGAGAGAGAGAGAGAGTGCAAGTGCCTCTCTCTGTCTCTGTCTCTCTCTGCAAATGGCAGAGGAGGCTGGGAGCCATAGGGGAAGGCTCAAAGAGCCGTATGTGGCTCCGGAGCCGCAGGTTGCCGACCCGTGCAATAGGATAACATTCAAGCTGGAGGCCAGGAGAACTGGGTGGGGATATGCTCATTTTGGCTCAGACGCGACCAGTTTTGCTCCGTGCTTTAAACCAGCATTTCTCAAGGTTGGCAACTTTTTAAGATGCCTGGATTCCAACTTCCAGGAATGTTGGGAGCTGAAGTTCATACGGCTTAATGCAGGCTAGCTGGGGAATCCTTAGAGTTGAAGTCCACCCATCTGAAGACTGCCGAGATTGGGAAACGTTGCTTTTGAAAAGAAGCAACGGATGGCGACTCATCAAGGATAGAAGCAACCTAGAACTAAGGAGAACATTTATTACAGAACGATTCACCAGAGGAAAAGCTTGCCTCCAGAAGCTGTGGGTTGGCTCCATCACAGGAGGCTTTCAAGAAGAGATTGGACAGCCATTTGTATGAGATGGTATAGGGTCTCCTGCTTGATCAGGAGGTTGGATTAGAAGACCTTCATGGTGCCTTCCAATTCTGTTATTCTGAAAACAGCCCTTTTGTGACCGCCATCTCTGATAAAAAGCAGTTTGGAAAGAGAGAAGTGAAGCAGGTTTAAAGTCTTGCTCAACTGCCAAACCCCGAGGCCAGAACAGTTTCCTTCTGCTGGACCTATCCTAGCTCCCAGGAGGCCACCTTGTTGGCTGGAGCCTTTGTTTCCATGAAAACAATGGATTGGGTCCACTGGCATCTGGGGGAGTTAAGTGGAGGGCCCTGGGTTGCCTCTTCTCCTAAGACAAATTGAAATGCGCAGCATCAGCACCTCGATGAGGTCTTTCCTCTCTCTCTTTTAAGCCCTGTGGAAGTTGGGGATGGCAGCCCCCGAAACCTGCTTTGTATCTGCTGTTCTCTGCTCTGCTGCTCCAGCAGCCAAAAAGGGCCACCATGTCCTTAAATTACCCCACTGCATTCTCCGGTCTTTCCAGGCAACGGAGCTGATCCCTCCCAACAGAAGTTCTTTCTTTCTTTCTTTCTTTCTTTCTTTCTTTCTTTCTTTCTTTCTTTCTTTCTTTCTTTCTTTCTTTCTTTCTTTCTTTCTTTTTCTCCTTCTCTTTCTCTCCTTTCTTTTTTCTCTCTTTTTTCTTTCGCTTTTCTTTCTCTTTTCTTTCTTTTTCTCCTTCTCTTTCTCTCCTTTCTTTTTTCTCTCTTTTTTCTTTCCTCTTCTCTTTCTCTTTTTCTTTCTTTATCTCCTTCCTTTCTTTTTCTCTCTTTTCTCTCTTTTTTCTTTTTCTTTCTTCTTTTTCTCTCTCTTTCTTTCTCTCCTTTCTTTTTTCTCTCTTTTTTCTTTCCTCTTCTCTTTCTCTTTTTCTTTCACTTTCTCTCCTTCCTTCCTTTCTTTTTCTTTCTCTTTTCTTTCTTTTTTCTCTTCTTTTTCTCTTTCTCTTTCTCTCCTTTTTTCTATTTTTTTCTTTCCTCTTCTATTTCTCTTTTTCTTTCACTTTCTCTCCTTCCTTCCTTTTTCTCTTTTCTTTCTTTTTTCTTTCTTTTTCTCTTTCTCTTTCTCTCCTTTCTTTTCTCTCTTTTTTCTTTCCTCTTCTCTTTCCTTTTCTTTCTTTCTCTCCTTCCTTCCTTTCTTTCTTTTTCTCTTTCTCTTTTTTCTTTCTTTTTCTCTTTCTTTCTCTCCTTTTTTCTCTTTTTTCTTTCCTCTTCTCTTTCTCTTTTTCTTTCACTTTCCTTCCTTCTTCTTTCTTTTTCTCTTTCTCTTTTCTTTCTCTTTTCTTTCTTCTTTTTCTCTTTCTCTTTCTTTCTCTCCTTTCTTTTTTCTTTTTTCTTTCTTTCCTCTTTCTCTTTCTCTTTCTCTCCTTCCTTCCTTCTCTTTCTTTCTTTTTCTGTCTTTCTCTTTTCTTTCTTTTTTCTTTCCTCTTCTTTTTCTCTCTTTTTTTCTCTCCTTCCTTCCTTCCTCCCTCCCCCCCTCTCTCTTGTCTTTCTTTCTTTCTCTCCCTTTTCTTTCTTTCTCCCCCTTTTTCTTCTTTTTCTTTCTTTCCTACTTTCTTAGAGAGGCTCCACTGCAATTTGGGCCCTGTTTCACTCAAAAGAATCATAGACTCCTAGGGCTGGAAGGGACCTTGGGGGTCTTCTAATCCACCTCTCTGCCAAAGGCAGGAGAACCTCTATCATTCCTAGGCAAAGGACTGTCCAGTCTCTTCTTGAAAACCTCCAACTTCTGGAGGCAAGGGATTCCATTGACTAATTGTTCTCACGGTCAGGAAAAAACTTCCTTATTTCCATCTCTCTTTAAGAGGAGTTTCCAGCCATTTCTTCTCATCCTGCTCTCAGATGGTTTGGAGATAAAGTCAATCTGTGAGAGCTGCTCAGATATTGGAAGACTGCTATCCTGTCACCCCTAGTTCTTCTCTTCAATAAGCTAGACTTAGCTGGCTCCCTTAACTGTTCAGATGATGCAGCAGGCCTGCAAACAAAGTGAAAGTGAATCCAGGTTTAAACAACAATATCTGGTCGCATGTCTGGATTCCGACACCAGTGTGGCCCAACTGAAACAAAGTCCTTAACGTACGACCCGAAATTGAGCCCAAAACTTATGTCGCTAAGTGAGTCATTGGTTAAGTGAGTTTTGCCCCATTGTATGCCTTTTCTGGCCACAGTTGTTAAGTGAATCACTGCAGTGGTTAAGCTAGTCACACGGTGGTTAAGTGAATCCGGCTTCCCCATTGACTTTGCTTGCCCAGAAGGTCGCAAAAGGGGATCACGTGACCCCCCCCGGGACACTGCGACTGTCATAGATACGAGTTGGTGGCCAAGTGTCTGAATTTGGATCACATGACCATGTGATGCTGCAATGGTCCTAAGTGTGAAAAATGCTCCTAAGTCGCTTTTTTCCAGTGCTGTTGTAACTTTGAATGGTCACTAAATGAACCGTTGTAAGTCGGGGACTGTCTGTATTTGAGGAAAGGGCTCTCTCTCTCTCTCTCTCTCTCTCTCTCTCTCTCTCTCTCTCTCTCTCTCTCTCTCTCTCTCTCTCTCTCTCTCTCTCTGAGCAGCCTGTACAAAATGTTATCATCCTTGTGGTCAGCATCGCTGGGGTGGCTCTTTGCGCCTCCCCCCCCCGTCCCCTGGCTGTGCCTGGATCTCACTTGCCCTGTCCTAAACCTGCACAATTTTGCTTTTCTTTTGTTGGAAGAAAGAAGCTGGTGGCCTTTCAATGCGTTTCTTTATTGCTTCCTCGAGTTTTGGGTTGTGGCTCTTGCGACAACAGGCGCCTTTCTATTCCCGTTGGCCGGTGGGGAGGGCATCTTGGCAGGCGTCCATCAAGGCTGACAAGGAAACCAAGTTGGAAGGAAGGAGGGGAACCGACACAGACAGTCAAGGAACTTGCCGTCATCCCGAAGGCCACGGGACACCAATGAGAGGGAAGCAGTTTTGTTGGGGGGCTGACACGGCTCCCCCCAGTAAGTCCCATCCTCTCTGCAGAAGGTATGGATTGGCTCTTTAGGAGCTGCTTGGTTTTCTTCCACTCTTCCAAGGAGGGGGTGGCTTGTCTTCCTTCCTTCCTTCCTTCCTCCCTCCCTCCCTCCCTTCCTTCCTTCCTTCCTTTTTTTAAAAAAAGAATTTCAAGCTTTTCTGACTTGCGGATCAAAGTATTTCAGGCAGTGTGCTACGTTTCTAACATCCATCAGATGCCTTCAGGATTGGAGAGCTGGATCTTCCCCAGTTGAAACGGGATGCAATTTTAGGTGCTGCAGCCAAGCCGGGGTGGGGGGACGGGGGGGGGAACCAGGCTGCCTCAGAATTTTGCATCTTTTCCTTAAACAAAAACCTTCATTGCTGCACCTTCCTTAGCCTTCCAGGTAGGGAAGTGTTTCAGAAGAGAGACACAAAATCAACTGGAGGCTACGGATTGCTCCTAGCTGCTAAACTCTTGAAGACTTTTGGATTTGGGTGATGTTGAAAGCCCTGATTGTGAGCTGAAGCCATCCTTTGATTGAGGAATGTTGAGCAATGCATTCACAGAGAGAGAGAGAGAGAGAGAGAGAGAGAGAGAGAGAGAGAGAGAGAGAGAGAGAGAGAGAGAGAGAGAGAGAGAGAGAAAGAGAGAGAGAAAGAGAGAGAAAGAGAGAGAAAGAGAAAGAGAGAGAGAGAGAGAGAAAGAGAAAGAGAAAGAGAGAAAGAGAGAGAGAGAAAGAGAAAGAGAAAGAGAAAGAGAGGGAGAGAAAGAGAAAGAGAGAGAAAGAGAAAGAGAAAGAGAAAGAGAAAGAGAAAGAGAAAGAGAAAGAGAGGGGGGAGAGAAGAGTGCATGATTTAACTGCTTTTATTTTAGTTTACAGCTTTATTTCTCAACCTAGGTGACCTTAAGGTGGGTGGACTTCAATTCCCAGAATTCCCCAGCCGGCTGGAGAATTCTGGGAGTTGAAGTCCACCCATCTCAACACCCACAAGACGGAGAAACCCTGAGTTAGAGGACAGACACCTTAATACTTGCGATAGCGCACCATCAGGTTTTTGCAAAAATGAAAGCCCTGACTATTCATTTTATAAAGAAGAGGTGATTCTTTATTCTTTTTCTTTTTTTGACAATGCTCAGGATGTGTGTTGGATTAGTGGTAACTTCTGGATATGTCTTCAGAGAAGCCATTGTTTTTATTCAGGGGCAGAGTTGACTTTCCGTGGTGGAGTTAAAACAAGTCACCAATGCTGAACCGGTTGTGTCCTGCCCCGGAGAAGGTGGGGAGCCACTTCGCCAAGCACCCAGGCCCAACGAGAGCGCATCTCCTGAGGAGAGTTTATTTTGGGGATACATATATATGTCTATACTTTTAAGAAGAATTCTTCCTCTTATCACCAGAAATGCTAACCATAAAGTTGCCTCAAATCTTCAGGGTCCATCAAGTACCTCGAGTGAGTAACTCAGAATACAGAATAACAGTGTTGAAAGGGAACTTGGAGGTCTTCTAGTCCAACCCCCTCCTCAAGCAGAAGATCTTATATCATTCCGGACAAATGGCTGTCCAGTCTCTTCTTGAACATCTCCAATGTTGGGGCACCCACAGCTTCTGGAGGCAAATTGTTCTACTGGTTAATTGTGCTCACTGTCAGGGAATTTCTTCTTAATTTTAGGTTGCTTCTCTCTTTGATGATCTTCCACCCGTTACTTCATGTCCTGCCCTCAGGATTCAGGAAGGAAGCATAGGACTGGAAGGGACCTTGGTGGTCTTCTAGTCCAACCCCCTGCTAAAGGCAGGAGACCTTATACCATCCCAGTCAAATGGTGCTTTAGTCTGTTTATGAACGCCTCCAGTGATGGAGCACCCACACTTCTGAAGGCAAGCCCGTCCACCAATTCATGGTTCTGATTCAAAAAAATTCTCCTCAGTTCTATGTCGGATCTCTCATTAACAGATTTCCACCTGTTACTTCCTGTCCTGCACTCTGGGGCTTTGGAGATTAGAATAGAATAGAATAGAATAGAATAGAATAGAATAGAATAGAATAGAATAGAATAGAATAATGGAATGAAGAATAGAATAGAATAGAATAGAATAGAATAGAATAGAATAGAATAGAATAGAATAGAATAGAATAGAATAGAATAGAATAGAATAGAATAGAATAGAACAATGGAATGAAGAATAGAATGGAATGGAATATAGAATGGAATAGAATAGAATAGAATAATAGAATAGAATAGAATAGAATAGAATAGAATAGAATAGAATAGAATAGAATAGAATAGAATAGAATAGAATAGAATAGAATAATGGAATGAAGAGAAGAATCGAATCGAATCGAATCGAATCGAATCGAATCGAATCGAATAGAATAGAATAGAATAGAATAGAATAGAATAGAATAGAATAGAATAGAATAGAATAGAATTGGAAGGGACCTTGGAGGTCTTCTAGTCCAGCCCTGTGCTCAAGCAGGAGAACCCATATTGTCTCAGACAGGTGAATGTTTAGCCGCTTCTTAAAAATCTCCAGTGATGGAGCGCCCACGATTCCTGGTGGCAAGCTGTTCCAGTGGTTAATTGTCCTCACTGTTAGGAAGTTTCTCCTTGATTCCAGGTTGCTTCTCTCTTTGATCAGTTTCCAACCATTGTTTTTTGTCCTGCCCTCTGGTGCTTTGGAGAATATCGTGACCCCCTCTTCTTTGTGGCAGCCCCTCAGATACTGGGATACTGCAATCATGTCTCCCCTGTTTCTTCTTTTCTTTAGCCAAACCCAAGTCCCGCAGCTGTTCTTCATATGTTTGAGTCTCCAGGCCTTGGATCATCTTAGTTGCTCTTCTCTGAATTTTTTCCAAACTTTCAACATCTTTTTTGTGATATGGTGACCAAAACTGGCTGCAGTATTCCAGGTGTGGTCTTACTCAGGGCTTTTTTTTCTCACAGAACGCCCAGAACGGAGTTCCGGCACCTTTTTTGGATGGAACCTTGTAGGGTAGGCAAGGCGGGTTGTATGATGTGTGTGAGTTCTGGCACCTTTTTTTTTTTTTTTTTAGAAAAGCACTGGTCTTACTAGGGTTTTATAAAGCGGTACTAATACTTCGTGTGATCTTGATTCTATGCCTCTGTTTATACAACCCAGGATTGTATTAGCTTTTTTGGTTGCTGCTGCACACAGCTGGCTCGTGGTCAAGTGATCGTCCACCAGGACTCCAAGGCCCCTCTCACAGTTACTGTTTTTGAACCAGGTCTCACCTAATCTGTATTTGTACCTTTGTTTTTTCCTGCCTAAATGTAAAACTTTGCTTTTCTCTACATTAAAACTCATTTGTTGAATGTTCATCCCCCGCCTTCTTTGAGACAGCGTTGGACACCCCTGGATTTACCCTTATTCACTTAATAACGGTGGCAGAAAAAGGTTATAAATTGGGCATGAATCATTTAAGAACCGTCTTGCTTAGCATTAGAAATTCTGGTCCAAATTGTGTTCGTACGTTGGGGACTATCTGCACATGGAAGGCGCCAAGGGTTAAGGGTGTTCCAGAACAGCTAGATGTGAAATTATGCAGGGCAGCAAAAGCTACATTTGGATCATGGATGTGAGGCACCCAACTCCTAACACGGAGACAGAGGCAGCTGTGAATACGTAGCTGAAAAAAACATAAAGCATTTCAGAAAAAACTTTTTTTTTTTTAAGGAAATCAGCTTTAGGAGTAGAGTTTGTCAGTGATTCCTGAACGAGGCAATTAACTTGCTAAAGGAGATATAGGTTGCCAGATGTTCAATCAATCAATCAATTTCAACTTCTCACGGAAAAAAAAAGATCTCGTACGTTGGAATTGATTGAGTGAACTTTTTAGTCCCACCCAGTCTGCCGTTACCACCGAAGCTATGCCCACCCAAAGGGGCCACACCCACCTAATGGGCCACGCTCACCCGGCACCCGATGATACATAAGTGGGTTTTGGGTTGCAATTTGGGCACTCGGTCTCTAAAAGGTTCACCATCACTGGTGTAGGGTCTTTTGTCTGAAATGGTACAGGGTCTCCTGTTTGAGCAGGGGGTTGGACTAGAAGACCTCCAAGGTCCCTTTCAACTATTATTCTGAGGAGGAGGAGGAGGAGGAGAATGGAGGAGGGGAAGGGTCTCCTGTTTGAGCAGGGGGTTGGACTAGAAGACCTCCAAGGTCCCAACTCTTCTGTTATTCTATTAAGTTTGAGACTGTGGAGCCTCAACTGAGACGGCAACTACCAGGATTCCCAGAAACATGGGGATTGTAGTCCCAACATTTTTGGATACCTCGCTTTTTTTTTATCTTTGTAGATTTTCTGGGAAGAAGGCATCGAGTCAGGATACCGACACCCCAAAAGTTCTGCCTTGGATTGCGTCCTCAGCTCCTTCCAACTGAACAACGAAACCGTCAATATTTGGACTCATTTTCTTCCGACTTGGTGAGTCTCGATTTTAGCCGCCACTCAGAGCTTGGTTGGTGCGGCTGTTCCTCTCGCCTTCTGCTCTGTTTCCAGTTGTGCCACTGCTCAGCTGGTGGTCTCTGTGGAGGAATTACGGATAGTCCCAAACTTTGATGCGTCAGTTCAGTGGCCAAAGAGGGTCACAGAGTTGATAGCCTTTCTCACTTCCCAGGTATTTCTTATGGCGGTTTGTGATGCTCTCCTCTCGCCTGGACTTCCAGAGTGACGCCTACAGCTGGCCCTTCCTGGCCTACATGGCGCTGGTCTGCCTCTATCCCTTCGCCTCGAGCTGTGCTCACATCTTCAGCACCATGTCCACCCATGCGCGACACATCTGCTATTTCTTGGACTACAATGCCCTCAGCCTCTACAGTTTGGGTAAGGGGCTCATACTTTTTAAGGCTGATCTCCTTTCTGTCTTTCCTTCCTACATTCCCTTAATTCTCAGCCAAGCAAATGCCGAATTTGCTGGGGCATGCTGGAGGCTGCAGCCTCAAAGTTTCTCGGAAGGAAGAGAATGAACCAGAGTTTCTTCATTTTTCCTCTTGAAAATAAGTGGCCTTCAACTCCCAGAATCCCCCAGCCAGCCTGCTTTAAGAGGGGTGACTTCAACTCCCAGAATCCCCCAGCCAGCCTGCTTTAAGAGGGGTGACTTCAACTCCCAGAATCCCCCAGCCAGCCTGCTTTAAGAGGGGTGACTTCAACTCCCAGAATCCCCCAGCCAGCATGCTTTAAGAGGGGTGACTTCAACTCCCAGAATCCCCCAGCCAGCATGCTTTAAGAGGGGTGACTTCAACTCCCAGAATCCCCCAGCCAGCCTACTTTAAGAGGGGTGACTTCAACTCCCAGAATCCCCCAGCCAGCCTGCTTTAAGAGGGGTGACTTCAACTCCCAGAATCCCCCAGCCAGCATGCTTTAAGAGGGGTGACTTCAACTCCAGAATCCCCCAGCCAGCATGCTTTAAGATGGGTGACTTCAACTCCCAGAATCCCCCAGCCAGCATGCTTTAAGAGGGGTGACTTCAACTCCCAGAATCCCCCAGCCAGCCTGCTTTAAGAGGGGTGACTTCAACTCCCAGAATCCCCAGCCAGCATGCTTTAAGAGGGGTGACTTCAACTCCCAGAATCCCCCAGCCAGCATGCTTTAAGAGGGGTGGACTTCCACTCCCAGAATCCCCCAGCCAGCATGCTTTTTTTTATTAAAACAATCGACATTAAACATAGGATTATATTAAGAAGCAATCATTATAGAACCTGTAATACAACTCTAAATATTAGTCTCTGTAAACGTCTGACCCGGTAAACATTCTTCACTCCTCACGTCAAGCCTCAACTATATGCTTGTTACATTTTATCTGTTATGATCCTAACAAAAAATCCTGAGGTAGAAATTCAATAACCTGAGGTGGAAATTCAATCCACTTTTTCAATATTAAAGCAATCAACATTAAACATAAGATCATATTAAGAAACAATCATCATAGAACACAACATACA
>JARGCV010000988.1:1065000-1402500 GCA_034064705.1 Bothrops alternatus
ACAGCGGCCTTCGTCTACCCGTTCTTCTTCGACAACATCCCGCTCTTCTTCAGGGTAGGCGGCACAGGAAGGGGAGAAGGGGACGCCGGAAGGGCTGTGGGCAGGAGTTTAGCCCTCACTGCCAAGCTGGGGACATTGCTGGAAATTTTGAGAATGGCTTGGTGTGTGTGTGGGGGGGGGTCTTTGCAAAATGGTTTCCCCCCCTGCAAAGAGAGAGGACCCTTTTCACAGGAAGACAGACTGCAAGTAGAAAGAGTGCAGAGAAGAGCAACAAAGATGATCAGGGGACTGGAGGCCAAAGCATATAAGGAACGGTTGATGGAATTGGGTATGTCTAGTTTAATGAAGAGAAGGACGAGGGGGGACAGGATAGCAGCGTTCCAATATCTCAGGGGCTGCCCCAAAGAAGAGGGAGTCAAGCTCTTCTCCAAAGCACCCGAAGGCAGGACAAGAAGCAACGGATGGAAACTCATCAAGGAGAGAAAGAGAAGCAACCTAGAACTAAGGAGAAACTTCCTGACACTGAAGACAATTAACCAGTGGAACCACCTGCCTCCAGAAGTGGTGAATGCTCCAACACTGGAAGTTTTCAAGAAGAGACTGGACAGCCATGACTCTGAAATGGTATAGGGTTTCCTGCCTGAGCAGGGGGTTGGACTAGATGACCTCCAAGGTCCCTTCCAACTTTACTACTACTATTACTACTATTATTATTATTATGATGATGATGATGTGGGGGCTGGCCTTGGAAGACTTGGAGGACAAGAGATCAATCAGAATAGAGCTGGAAGGGACCTTGAAGGTCTTCTAGTCCAGCCCCCTGCTCCAGCAGGAGACCCTATAACCATTTCAGACAAGGGACTAGTCTCTTCTTAAAAATCTCCAGTGATGGAGCGTCCACGATTTCTGGAGACAAGCTGTTTCACTGGTTAATTGTTCTAACTGTCAGGAAGTTTCTCCTTAGTTCCAGGTTGCTTCTCTCTTTGACCAGTTTCCATCCATTGTTCCTTGTCCTGCCTTCAGGTGCTTCAGAGAAGAGCTTGACTCCCTCTTCTTTGGGGCAGCCCCTGAGATACTGGAACACTGCTATCATAAATAATAATAATAATGTCCCCCCTCGTCCTTCTCTTCCTTAAACTTACTAGACATATCCAATTCCTGCAACTGTTCCTTATATGTTTTAGTTTGCAATAGTGGCGAATAACTGTAATTCAGGTGTAGGATGGGGGTATCATCAGAGGAACACAGACACTGACATCCCATAGAACAGTGATGGTGAACCTTTGAGAGACCGAGGGCCCAAACTGCAACCCCAAACCCACTTATGCATCGTCGGGTGCCGGGTGGGTGTGGCCCATTGGGTGGGCGTGTCCCCTTGGGTGGGCGTGGCTGCGATGGTAACGGCAGACTGGGTGGGACTAAAAAGTTCAATCAATCAATTCCAACTTTGCAAGATCTTTTTTTTCCCGCGAGAAGTTGAAATTGACTCATTGATTGAACCTTTTTTTTTTTTTGCACACGGCAGCGGAGGCCTAAAGCGAAAAGGTTTTATAAAACCCAGTGGAAGGCCTAGGACTGGGACGACGGCGCACCTGCCCACAGAGAGGGCTCTGAGTGCCGCCTCTGGCACCCGTGCCATAGGTTCGCCACCACTGCCCTATACTCAGTGGTGGGATTCAGCCAGTTCGCACCACTTCGGCAGAATTGGGAGCTAAATGTTTGCTTGCCCAGGCCCAGAACGGACTTCTGGCAGCGGCATCCACACAGAGAACCGGGTTGTTCACATATTTGAATCCCACCACTACTTAAACTGCACCGAAGACGTTGCCTAGCCTGGTAACGAAACGTTCGTTAAAACCAAACCACTAGCTCAGAGAACGAATCTCCACCCTCACAGGTTTTCGTCTCCAGATCTTTAATCATCTGCGTTGCTCTTCTTTGCACTTTTTCCCAAAGTCTCAACCTCTTTTTTTGTCATGTGGTGACTGAAACTGGATGCAGGATCCCAGGTGTGGCCTCACTAAGGTTTTATAAAGTGGTGCTAGTGCTTCACCTGATTTTGATTCTAGGCCTCTGTTTATGCAACCGAGGATTGTATTGGCTGTTTTGGTGGCTGCCGCACACGGCATGGGATAGAAAAGGTGGATAGAGAAAAATTATTTTCTCTATCACACAATACCAGGACAAGGGGGCACTCCCTAAAGCTCATAGCTAAGAAAGTGAGGACAAATAAAGGGAAACATTTCTTCACCCAGAGGGTCGTTGATTTATGGAATTCACTTCCTGAAGGGGTCGTGACAGCTGTCAGCCTTGACAGCTTCAAGGCAGGGCTAGATAGATTCATGGATGCCAAGTGTATCGGTGGCTATTAAAACGGATGTCCATGTGCCGCCTCTATGTTGGTTGAGGCAGGCAGGATTCCCTGGAGTACCACTTGTTGGGGGTCAAGGGAAAGGGAGGGTTTTGCCTTCTCTTTCTGCTCAAGATCCCCATGTACAATTGGTGGGCCACTGGGTGACACAGAATGCTGGACTCGATGGGCTTTGGCCTGATTCAGCAGGGCTCTTCTTAGGTTCTTATGTTCTTAGATAAGCAGAAGCTTAGCCCTCCGCTGCATAACAGGTGCAGAAAAGGCTTCAGAAGGGACTCCTTACACCAAGGAGATGTGTACAGGCAGTCCTCAACTTACGACCACAGCCCAACCTTTCTGTTGCTAAGTGAGACGGTTGTTCAGTGAAGTTTGCTCCATTCCTTGCCACAGTTGTTCAGTGAATCGCTGCAGTTGTTGACTTGGTAACACGGTTATTAAACGAATCTGGCTTCCCCGTTGACCTTGCTTGTCAGAAGGTGGCAAAAGGGGATCACGTGACCCTGGGACACTGCGACCGTCATAAATACGAATCAGTTGCCGAGCGTCCGAATTTTGATCACGTGACCTCAGGGATGCTGCAACGGTCGTTAAGTATGAAAAGCGGTCCTAAGTCCCTTTTATTCAGTGCCCTTGTAACTTTGAATGGTCACTAAACGAACTGTCGTAAGTCAGGGACTACCTGTGCTTTCTGACTTAACGTAGCTGTAAAATAAAGTAGAATGAACTCATCTGGCCGTGTTTCCCGTCTGGTCTACGTTGAAAGGCTGTCAAAAAGGGAGATCACCTCTCTGTGTGGAGGCCAGGCTGCAGAATCTAAACCCCAAGGATTCCTTTTACATTTTGACTCAGTTTCCCCAAAAGCATCTTCCTTTTCTCTCACTAAGATCAGACGCCTGGGGTAGATGGGCCCTGCTGTACCCTGATCCCTCTTTCAAGGGCCAACTCATGGTGGTCTCCTTCCCTTTCAGCTTTTGTTCTGTTTTGGCGATGACTGTACGTGGAACGACTCCGTGGCCAGTTATTTCTACCACCTTTTCTTTGCTTTGCTGACTGGCTTCCTCTTCGCGTCGCATCTGCCGGAACGGCTGGCTCCCGGGCGCTTTGATTTCATCGGTAAGCGAGGAAGAGTTTTATAAACTAGGCAACCTGGGCTCTTTTATGACTTGTGGACTTCAACTCCCAGAATTCCTGAGCCAGCCTGGCTCAGCTTGGAAACCTCTCCCTTTCCCCTCAGCATGGCTGGCTCAGGAATTCTGGGAGTTGAAGTCCACGAGTCATAAAAGAGCCAAGGTTGCCTCACTCTGGCCTAGGCCTAGGCTGCTTTATGACTCGTGGACTTCAACTCCCAGAATTCCTGAGCCAGCATGAGGGAACTATGGCCCCTTCATGACTCGTGGACTTCAACTCCCAGAATTCCTGAGCCAGCATGGCTCAGCTTGGAAACCTCTCCCTTTCCCCTCAGCGTGGCTGGCTCAGGAATTCTGGGAGTTGAAGTCCACGAGTTGTAAAAGAGCCAAGGTTGCCTACCCCTGCCCAAGGCTATAAAGACTTGGACTTCAACTCCCAGAATTCCTGAGGCAGCATGGGGGAAAGTTTGGCCCCTTCATGACTCGTGGACTTCAACTCCCAGAATTCCTGAGCCAGCATGGCTCAGCTTGGAAACCTCTACCTTTCCCCTCAGCATGGCTGGCTCAGGAATTCTGGGAATTGAAGCCCACCCGTCATAAAAGAGCCAAGGTGGCCTACCCCTGCCCAAATGCCTGAATTTTGATCACGTGGCCGTGAGGAAAAAGTATGTAAATATTTAAACCAGGGGTCTTCAAACTTGGCCCTTTTATGACTCGTGGACTTCAACTCCCAGAATTCCTCAGCCAGCTTGGTTCAGCTTGGAAACCTCTCCCTTTCCCGTCAGCGTGGCTGGCTCAGGAATTCTGGGAGTTGAAGTCCACGAGTCATAAAAGAGCCAAGGTTGCCTTCCCCTGGCCTAGGCCTAGGCCACTTTATGACTCGTGGACTTCAACTCCCAGAATTCCTCAGCCAGCTTGGTTCAGCTTGGAAACCTCTCCCTTTCCCCTCAGCGTGGCTGGCTCAGGAATTCTGGGAGTTGAAGTCCATGTCATAAAAGAGCCAAGGTTGCCTATCCCTGAACTACCGTAGCATATCCAAAGCCAGGAAGTGGGTTTGTTGGTTGGTTGGTTGGTTGGTTTGTATCCCACCGTGATTATTTTTACAGATACAGGCAGTCCTTGCCTTACGACCCCAATCGAGCCCAAAATTTCTGTTGTTGAGACAGTTGTTGAGTTTTGCTCCAGTTTACGACCTTCCTTGCCACAGTGGCTAAGCGAATCAATGCAGCTGTTAAAGTTAGTCACACGGTTGTTAAGTGAATCCGGCTTCCCCCATTGACTTTGCTTGTCAGAAGGTCGCAAAGGGGATCGCCTGACCCCTGGGGACACTGAAACTGTCATAAATATGAGTCAGTTGCCAAGCATCCAAATTTTGATCCCGTGACCCTGAGGATGCTACAACGGTCATAAGTGTGAAAAACGGTCCTAAGTCACTTTTTTCAGTGCCGTTGTAACTTTGAACGGTCATTAAATGAGCTGTTGTAACTTGAGGACTACCTGTATCTCAAAGGGCCAACACATTTCCTATTTTCCCCCACAACAACCCTGTGAGGTGGGTTGGGCTGACAAAGAGTAACTGGCCCAAAGTCCTCCAGGTGGCTTTTGTGCCTAAGGTGAGACTAGAACTCACGGTCTCCTGGTGACCAGCCCAAGGGGGGTTCTGGGAATTGAAGTCCACAAGTCTTAAACTTCCAAGGTTGGATACCTTTATTATAGGGCCTTCTGCTTGAGCAGTGGGCTGGACTAGAAGACCTCTGAGGTCCCTCCCAACCCTGTTTTTTTTAAAATACTGGTCATTCCTCTCTGTGTCCTCTTCTTCTCCCCCCCTCCCCTCACCCATATGTAGGTCACAGCCACCAGCTGTTCCACATCTGTGCCGTGGTGGGCACCCATTTCCAGCTGGAAGCCATCCTGGGCGACATGAACACTCGGCGGACATGGCTGAGCACTCACACCCCGCCGGCCATGTTCACCCGTACCTTTGCCGTTCTGGGCGCCACCTTGCTGGGCAACCTCTTCCTCTTTGCCGCCTTCGCCGTGGCCCTCTTCCGCTTGCCGGCGTCCATCCGGATCCTGCAGGGCAGCCTGGCCGAGTCGGAGGGATCCAAGGAGAAATAGCCGCCGGGGGCACCGTGGTGGCTCTTCTGGACCGGCTGGCACTGCCAGCTCACCAGTGATGCCTTCATAGCTCAAGGTTGCCTGGCCGTGGATGAAAATGTAACCTGATGGAGATGTGGGGGGTCCCCCTTGGTGCCGTTACCCCAATCCTGAGCACCTGGACCGTGTGGTTAGCTTGGTGTCTCTCCATGGCAGTGTCCTGGGTGCCTGGGTATAGGCAGTTCTCCCTGTACAGGTAACCTCGACTTACGACGATCCATTTAGTGACCCTTCGTGTTACAACGGCACTGAACAAAACGACTTAGGATTGTTTTTCACATGGGTGACCCTTCCAGCCTCCCCAGGGTCACGGGATCAGAATTCGGATGTCTCGTATTTATGACGGTTGCAGTGTTCTGGGGTCACGGGATCCCCTTTTGCCACCTTCTGACAAGCAGGTCAACGGGGGAAGCCAGATTCGCTTGACAAGCATGCGACCAACTTAACAACTGCACCGATTCACTTAACAACAAGAGGTGGTAAAACGGGGACAAAACTAACTTGAGCAAACATCACATTTGGAGGCGGCATCAATGTTGGGCTCCAACTGTCATCAGTTGAGGGCTCCCCGGCTTAACAGCGGTTCATTTAGCGACTGTTCAAAGTTACGACGGCACTGGAAAAAAAGGGACTGATGGCCGTTTCTCAGAGTTACGACCTTTGCAGCATCCCCAGGATCGTTTGACGTCATCTCGGAAGCCAACCAAAGCGATGGTAGCAAACAGGAGCTGGAAGCTGCCACACCAGATGGACCAAGGATGTAGGAAAGATGGCTGGATGGTTGAGACAGGTTGTAGAGAAATCTGGAAGAAAAAGGCCTCTTCTGGTTGGCTTTTTCTTTGATCTTTGGATCAAGAGAGCCACAGTTGTCTAGAGGAGATGATGGCGTGGAGGTTTGAAGGTATTCAGGCAGGTTAGTCTAGAGAGACGAAGGACTATGGGTGGCCTAATAGCAGTATTCCAGTATTTGAGGGGCTACCACAAAGAAGAGGGAGTCAAGCTAGTCTCCAAAGCACCAGAAGGCAGGGCAAGAAGCAATGGATGGAAATGAATCAAGGAGAGAAGCAACCTGGAATTAAGGAGAAACTTCCTGACAGTGAAGACAATTAACCAGTGGAATGGCTTGCCACCAGAACTTGTGGGTGCTCCATTGCTGGAGGTTTTCAAGAGGAGAATGGACAGCCATTTGTCCAGGATGGTATACGGTCTCCTACCTGAACAGGGGGCTGGACTAGAAGACCTTTGTGGTCCCTTCCACTCCTATGTTTGGAATAATCCTGTTGCTCTATGGTTGCAGGAATTGGATATGGCCAGTCTACAGAAAAGAAGGACATGAAGAGGGCATCTCAACTTATTTTCCAAAGCACCAGAAGGCAGCACAAGGAACAACGGATGGAAACTAATCAAGGAGAGAAGCAACCTGGAATTAAGGAGAAATGTCCTGACAGTGAGAACTATTAACCAGTGGAACAGCTTGCCACTAGAAGTTGTGGGTGCTTCATGGCTGGAGGTTTTTATGAAGAGACTGGACAGCCACTTCTGAAATGGTGTGTCGGTTCTTCTGCTTGAAGTCTTTCTATTCTATAGAGAAGGATTGTCACAGCGAAGGAAAGAATTGCTAAAAAAAATTTCCGCTTCTGAAATCATTGCTACCGGTAGGCTCCTGGGGCCGAGCCAGCATATGCAGAAGGAACTGGAGAGATGCAGTGGATTTTATGGCCTTATTGCACTGATGGTGTCATCTAGCTTGGTTAATGAAACGTCTGCAAGAAAACCAGCAAGCTCAGAGAGCCCCAAGGAGCTACAAAGATTCTCCTCTCTCCGTTAAGTTGGTCTTCTCTGACCAGATGCCCTTTTATCTTTGCAAGAGTTCAACATTTGGAACTCTGCCCCCAGATCTTTTCATTTTGCATCTTGGATTCTAAACGCCCATCCCCAAGGTATTTTTTGCAAAAGGAACTGGACTTTCTTGTTTCGTTTTCCCCTTGACAACATTTTGTTTTTCATCCAAGAAGAAGTGAAATTTTTTTTCAAGGACAAAACCCACGGAAGGCTAATTGCTTTTTGCAAAAGCACCTTTGGGAGAACCATGATCTGGATGACTTGAGAATCTCCATAGACACCGAAATGCATCTTCACATTCTAAGAAGCAGAAAGTGGATTCATAGGAGGAGGAGGAGGCTGAGATTGATTCAACCATGATTTAACTGGCACCTTCTATCAGGGGAATCAGGGGGGACCCTCAGCCCTAAAAAGAGAATGAAAATAAGAGAAAGCAAAACTATGATAATGTTTATAATAATTACGAGAGAGCATCGATGGCTATCACATGGATTAAAAAGCCATTCACAAGAGCGGGTTAAAGATGGGTTTTAGATACCTTAGAGAGGGTTAAACCTGCGCTGAAGCCCACCCAAATGGTTTGGACTCTGCTTTTTAGTCAAAAGAAATATTGTTGAACTTCCCACGTCAAACACTGAAAGCGTCTATCTTCATATAAAAAGTGGGAGGAGCTTTGCAATGTGCTGGCCACCATCTTGACTTTTTTGACTGGAACCCTCCCCAAAGGGGGAAAAAATGCTGTGCTAGATCTGAGCAGCACCACACTCCCATTTCAACCCTCGGAAAGAGAATTCTCTCGTTCATTGGAATGACCTAATATTGAATTTTGGAAGAAAAAAAAAAAGCATAACCTGTGCCCATTGGAACATCTTGAATGAAAAAGCTGGACTTTCTTGGATGGAGCCACAGGAACAAAAAAAAAACAAAAACCCACCCCAAACTCTGAAAACACCAGTAGGATCTGTCTGTGCCTTAATATTACCTTTCTTTATAATGGGTATAATGGTTTTCTAAAGTAAAGATGACAGCAGCTTAAAACTATTATTCCCCAGTCTCTCCACTGATCCTTCCATCCTGTTCCACCAGATTTATTATTTATTTATCAAACTCTTCACTACACTTATCAAACTCCCTTAACACTTGACTTACAACAGTTCATTTAGTGACCGTTCAGAGTTAACAATAGCACTGAAAAAAGTGACTTACGATCATTTTTCGTGCTTACAACCTTTGCAGCATCCCCATTGGTCACATGATCAAAATTTGGAGGCTTGGCAACTGACTCATACTTACGACTGTTGCTGTGTCCCAAGGTCACATGGCAACCTTTGGACATGCAAAGTCAGTGGGGAAGCCCCATCGGCCCGTGCACGCAGAGGCCAGCGAGCGCATGGGGGCCGACAGTGTCCATCAGCAACCACAGCCTGCCGGCCCCTTGACGGGCGCACTCTGCCACCAGCAGTTCAGAGAAGCCACCTCTGAGCTAGACGGCCGGCCGATAGCTGTGGAGGCGATGCAGTGGGTCGTGCCCGGGAAAAGGAGAGCATGTGAGGCCAGGAGGGATGGGGCAGGGGGGAGGGAAACCAGCCGTGCTGGGATGCATCCAGCCACGTGGGACCTTGGCAAGTTAGCGGGTGGCTGGTTGAAGAGGGACGGTTGCCATCTCCGGGGCATGGCACGCGTGCCCACAGAAAGGGCTCTGAGTGCCGCCTCTGGCACGCGTGCCATAGGCTCACCACCACTGACATAGGACATAGACTCAAAGGGCTAGAAGGGACCTCAAAGGCCTGCTCAAGGCAGGAGACCTCAAGTGGACAAAATATGTAAGTGTATAAGTATATAAGTAGGTGAGGATATACAGTAATTCTTGGGAGTTTTCAACGTGCCCCGATGGTTCAGTTGATCCACACTTTTGCCAACTTCTCTTTTCTCCATACTTCAAAAGGTTTCCCATAGCGGCTAACATACAACCATGGTGAGGGAAGTCAGAGCCCCAGAGAAGGAAATATTAAAAGGGCAGAAAAATATATTTCCTCAAAAGGATTTTTAAAAGCAGAAACCAACCCTGCCTCCAAATCTCTCTGTCCCAAGCAGGAGCCAGCCCTATACAAATGCAAATGTAAAACCATCAGAAAGTTGGAGCCAGAAAACTCCAAGGAGACAAAGAGACCTAAAATCTGCATACCTCACCCAAACTCCTAATTAAGTCATTAGCCCAGCCCCAGGGAAGCAGGATATGACTTTGGGGACATAATAGGATTAAACCACAGAAACCAAGGCCTAGAAAAACACACTCAGACTCAGTTCAAAGTTCCTGCCACAGGAACAGGAAACTTCCAAACAAAAGGCTTTCAGAGGGTATAAAAGCCTACTCCCACGTGTGCTCAGCCCTTGATCTCTCTCCTCCTTCCTGCCAGAACCACCTTTTCAGTCTGGCTCTTCAATAAACTGTAACCTTCTTCCCAAAGCAGTCGCCATGTTGTTTATTTATCCCCGGCTTGGATGAACCAGGATGAAGACTTTACTTCCAACAATGGTTTCTAGACTCCTTTGGAAGGCTTATAGGTCACCACATCAAAGAGAATAGAATAAATAGAGCTGGAAGGGACCTTGGAGGTCTTCTAGTCCAGCCCCCTGCTCAAGCAGGAGAACCTAGCCCAGGGGTAGGCAACCTTGGCTCTTTTAGGACTGGTGGACTTCAACTCCCAGAATTCCTGAGCCAGCCATGCTGAGGGGAAGGGAGAGGTTTCCAAGCTGAGCCAGGCTGGCTCAGGAATTCTGGGAGTTGAAGTCCACCAGTCATAAAAGAGCCAAGGTTGCCTCACTTTGGCCTAGGCCTAGGCTGCTTTATGACTCGTGGACTTCAACTCCCAGAATTCCTGGGCCAGCCTGGCTCAGCTTGGAAACCTCTCCCTTTCCCCTCAGCATGGCTGGCTCAGGAATTCTGGGAGTTGAAGTCCACGAGTCATGAGGGGGCCATAGTTCCTCCACGCTGGCTCAGGAATTCTGGGAATTGAAGTCCAGGAGTCATAAAATAGCCAAGGTTGCCTACCCCTGGCCTAGACCATCTCAGAGAGGTGAATGTCTAGTCTAGTGGACTCGGAGGAAGAGCTCAGCACAGTCACCCCATTCCTAGGTCACCTCATCATTCCATCCGCGTGAGAAGGCCCCACTCCACCCAGGGTCCTTTGTCTGAGAGAAAGTTCAACAGATAATTTCTCTTTTATTCAGACCA
Organism: Bothrops alternatus; assembly: GCA_034064705.1. Taxonomy (NCBI): domain Eukaryota; kingdom Metazoa; phylum Chordata; class Lepidosauria; order Squamata; family Viperidae; genus Bothrops; species Bothrops alternatus. The sequence continues at coordinate 1,075,733 of JARGCV010000988.1, forward strand.
GGGAACTGGGAGGGAGGACAAAGCAGGCCGGTCTCCCTTCCTTGTACTAGGAAAACAAAGGCCGGTTTTGAAAAGGCAACGCAAAGGCTGCCACACAAAGGATTCCATTCTCCTGCCCAGTTGGCTGCTTGGGCTGGGTGCCTTCCTTTTGTCGCCAAATGGATTCTGTGGCGGAAAAACCCCAGGATTCGGATGAGGGCAACGCAGTTCTTCCAGCCTCAAAGGAAGAAGGAAGGGGAGAAATGGAGAAGGAAGGAAAAGGGAGGGAGGGAGGGAGGGAGGAAAAGGAAGGAAGGAGATAATGGAAGGAAAGAAGGAGCAGAATAACAGAGCTTGGATGGTCTTCTCTAGCCCAACCCCTTGCTCCAGCAGGAGACCCTAATACCATCCCACTCTCTTCTCTGTCCAGTCTCTTTCTTTCTTTCTTTCTTTCTTTCTTTTTTTGAAAAAGTTTTTATTGATTTTATAATAAACAAAAAAGAAAAATAAATAGAATACCACTCAACTAATACAATCTTTTATAACTTTCTCCCATAAAAAACAAAACGTACATTCTTATAAAATACATAATATAACTATGGGTATTGCTCGGCAGCACCCCCTTCACCACATCCCTCTCTTTCTTCCTCCCTACCAACTACCACCCCCCCACCCTCTCTCTCTCTCTCCTTCACTCTCCTCCCTCCTCTCCTCCCTCCCTACTTCCCTCCACCTTCACTCCTCAATCTTCCCCCTCCAAATGTGGTCCAGAGGTGCCGCCCAAGCATCCCCTCTTATTTCTGTTAAACATATTATTCTTATATATAACCAATATTAAAGTTGAGTACAACAATACACCTCCCCTACCCACCCTCCCCCCCCGACTTCCCAAAGTGAATACAGGGTAAAACACAAGAAAACCCACTAAACTAAACCAAACTATTATATAAATCCTAATAATAATTTAACCATATTTTTGTTCCAACATATAAAAATTTAACTATGTAGTAAATACAATTTCTTAAATTGGTATTTCATCCACAAATTCTGGAGACAAGACGTTCCATTGTTCTGTCAGGAAATTTCTCTTTGGATCTTGGTTGCTTCTTTCCTTAAGCAGCTTCCATCCATTGCTTCTTGTCCTGCCCTCAGGGGCTTTGGAGAATAGCTTGACCCCTTGCTCTTTGGGGCTGTCTTGGACTGCTCTGGTCATTCATTACTGAAGAAACTTGGTTAATTAATAAAAATGATGAATAGTCACTAATCAATGAACAAACTCCACTGGCCGTTAATTATGAGCGGTGATAAATTAGTGACGAAACTACAACCGGTCATTGGTTAATTAATGAAGCAATTAAGACTGGTCATTAATTAAGGAACTCTAAGTGGTCATTAATTAATTGAGAAATTATTAGAACTTCATGTAACCTCAATTCTATCCCTCTGTTGGCTTTTTTGGCGGCGGATGCACAGTGTTAGCTCACACTGAAGCGATTGTCCACTAGGACTCAACTAATTACAGCTGGTTGTTAATTAATTTAGGTCTCCCCTCATTCTCCTTCACTGAGGAAGGTCCGAATGTCCTGTCCAGAAGAAGATGGGGACCAGTCATATGGCTACCAGTCTCAGGTCCTCATCCCAGTCCAGCCCGAATTCGGATCCAGCCCACTGGGCACCAATCCCGCCCTCCGGCTAAAGTCCACCAGCAGGCCTACATGGAGCATGAACTGGCGCACTTCCTGAGTGAGGTGTGCAATCGCAGGACACCCCAGGGGCCAAGTCAGGGAAGGAAAGGACCCCCTCCCATCTGAAAAAAGGGGGCTCGGATAAACTGCACCGTCTATTAAATGGCCGACAGCAGCCAGAACTGGCCTGGGGCTTAGGACACAAGAGGAAGCTCAACTAGAGAAGGGGGGCACTGCAAAACTCCGAGGTGGGCCCAGTGGGGTGGCTGGCAGCCCGAATAAAGGGGGCTGAGGAGTCACTGGGTCTCTTGATTTATTAGGAATAAATTAAGAGTCGAATTGAGACGAGTCCAGGTAGAGTTCTTCTGTGCACCAGGCAGGTGACTGCAAAGCTGGGTGCGGTGCCAGGCGTCGGGGCAGGGTGGTGGAGATGACCTCACAGGTTGCCCTATCTTCAGTGGGTCTCCTGGATGCTTACAGTCCATTTCTTTCTTTTTTATTTTGATGCTTCTTTTGGGCAAATTCAGCTGCCCGCAGCCATCTGGAGAGGGGAAGCCTCTAAACTGGTGCTTCTCCAACTTGGAAACTTTAAGATGTGGGGACTTCAACTCCCAGAATTCCCAGCCAGCATGCCCACATTGCTCCGGTTTGGATGCATGGGTTGTTGGTTGACCCGGCAGAGCACCAAGTGGTTGTGGCTCCTTCAGCAACCACCCGGTGAAATGGCCGGGGTCCCACTTTGGTCGCTGACTTCGGATTATGCAACGGGGGACTGTCAGACCTGCCCCAGTCTGATCTCCGAGGAGGGAGAAACCCTCGACTCCACCGGGTTGAAGTGAAAAGGCACTTTTACTGAGAGAGGCTGGTTGCAGGAGAGTCGGGTGGAATCTGGAGTTTCCCGCGCATCAATACAGAACGAATCCCCTGATCCCCCAGCCCTCTTCCCGTGGCCCAAGCCGAAGGTGGCGGATCTGACAGCGACATCGATCTGCGTGGGGGCCGAGGGGGCCTCGGCCCAGCTTCACGGTGTTCTTAGCCAGGACGTGATGCGCCGAGGAGGGTCTTCCTCATCCGTTGCTCTTTTTCTCATCCATTCCGTCGGGTCCAATTCTCTGTCTGAACAAGTCCGAGCGCTTTTCTTGGCAAGATTTTTAGGAGTGGCTTCCTCTTAAAAATTGGCCTAATGTCACTGAGATGATCTTCTGAAAAAAGGAAAGGAGGGAGGAAGGTTTCTGTACCGATTGGAGGACTAGAACTCACCATCTCCTGGTTATCGGACCAAAGTCAGCGTCTAGCCCAAGCTGCTTGCAGCTGAAATCCCAGAGCATGAACTTAAACACTGGTGAACAGCATGCTTGGAATTGGTGAGAGTAAAATTTGGAGAGAGGAGTTGCTCGGACATTACCCCTGAATTCTATCTGAAGAGGGATGAGAGGGACGAAAGGAGAGGAGAGAGAAAAGAGTAAAGGAGGGGAGAAGGAAGTAGGAAGGTTGGAGGAGAAGAGGAGAAGTAAAGGGGAGGAGAGTGGTGAAGGAAAGAGAAGAGGAAGAAGAGGGAAGAAATAGAAGAAAGGGAGAAAGAAGGGAGAGAAGGAGGAGTGTGGATACAGTGAGAGGGGAAAAGGGCGAGCAACTCCAAAAGTCATGTGTATGTATTTATTTCATTTTATTAAAAGTATCTTATATATGAATGTAAAAAGAATGTATGTTAACATCTCATAAATATCACGGTGTATGTATCGGGGAGAGTTTGGGAAAATAAAAAATAAATTTATTAAAAAAAAAGGAATTTCTTCTATCTACTAAATTTTAAATCCTTGAAAAGCTCTCCAAAGCAAGAAAACCTCCGGAAGTGAAGGTGGGGACTATATCCCCCTTCCCTTACAGATCAAAGCGGCAAATTAACATAAAAGGTTGAAAGAGATATACTAAACTTTGATTTAAAATATTTCAGTCTAGGAACTAAAAAAACTGTCAAGATTATACCCTTAAAAATTTCTGATGGAATTATAAAAATATATCACAAAAATAACTTTTTGATGGAAAGAAAAACTGAAAAGAAAATAACTGCTGACATCTAGTGGAGAATCAGAGAGTAGAACGCTAACAATGAGGACTCAGAAATTGGCAAAGTAAATGTTGACCACATTAATATGGAACCAGATAAGAGAAACACCAATCAAACAAAGTGTAACAGGAGTATAGTTGAGGCTAGACGCGAGGGGTGGGAAAAAGGCTTACTAATTCAGACGTTTTCAGTGACTAATACCTAGTATTGTATATCAGGTGCCATGATGATTGCTGCACAATATGTTTTTTTTTATGTTCAATGTTGATTGTTTTAATAAAAGAATTTTATATTAAAAAAAAAAAGAGAAAAGAAACGACCTGGTGATTCGTCTGGCAGTCTCTGTGTTGTTTAAGCGGTCTCTTGTTGAGTAGGAGACACAAAGAAAATGAAATCCCTTTTGGTCACTGCTGTCATTACTGCCTTTGTTCTGGCTTTGTTTCTCCATCCAGGAAGTGCTTTAGTGTGCTACAATTGTCCAATTGCTAACTGTGACAGAAACATAACTTGCAAAGGTGAAGACGATACTTGCATTATAGTACATCAGGGTGTAAAAAATACATCTCAGTGCTGGAAGTATTCCGACTGTAATGTAGACTTTATTTCAAATCATTTCTCAACAAAAAATTTCAGATACAGGTGCTGCCAATGGAATTTGTGTAACGATGCTCCAAATGTAGTAGCTAGCAAGATAATATATATATATATATAATATATATAATAATAATAATATATAATATATAATATATAATAATTATATATATAATATATAATAATAATATATATATAATAATATATATATAAGATAGCCCTCAGTGGGGCTTTCTTGCTGACTGTTGCTCATATCTTAAAGTTTTTAGTCTGGAACTGAAATGGGGCAATTTTTTCCAGTTTAAAAAGCTACATGACATTAATGTCTTTTGAGAAGTATTCCTGTGTTGGAGAAGATTAAATTATTAAGATACAGTATTAAGTAGATAAAATTTGTTCACTATAATGCACTTTTCATATTTTTTCTTACATTACTCAATTTCTATTGGAAACTTATATTCAATCTGTAAGACATTCATATTAGCCAAATGTGGACTTGCTTGTGTTGGGAGCAACTTTTGAATCTCGCAACTACATTTTAACTTGTAAGCAATTGTTGCAATAAAAGTGCTATTGTATTAAAAAAAAAAGAAACAGAAAAAGTTGTTCCTTTGAATTGCAAATAACTTGAAGACAGCTGGAAGGAACAAAGGAAGAGCCAGCTATAAGATTAAAAAGTGTCTGAAAAGAAAAACAAACAAACAAACACCTGGACTGTTGCTTAAACTTAAGAACTGTTTATGGGGGGAAAATTGGCTTTTTGGCTAATCTTTTAGACGAGAATTTGCAGGATTTAAAATGGCTTAATATACTGAATCTGTAATTTTGCCTGACTGATAAATTGACTTTTGAATTAAAACACTGATGAAAGATTATTTGAAGGGGGAAGACAACATGGATATCACATATGTATCAAAAAAAATGACAGGATGCCACATGCGATATTTTCTCCTGAAGGACTTAGCCTGGAAAATCAAGGGCCTCCAGAAGCAATACTTCAAGGCAAGATAAGTACTTTCCCGGACGAAATATATGTAATGTTAGGACAAATACAAATGACAATAGATTCAAACCACGATGAAATTTGAAACAACTTTGAGGATTTAAGCATATGTCCAATCTAAATCTACAATTAAAAAATACCAAGGAAATAACAACAAAGGAACAAACAAATCAGACAGCAGATTACAGACTAGAAGAGTATGATCAAATTGTTGAAATAACAAAGGAAAAGAATTACAGTTTGACACAAACAGGAAAAAATCTACAAGGTTCTGATACAACAAGAAAAATGGAATTATTAGGAGAACTATTAAAGTTTGGGGGACAGAAAGCATTTATCTTACTTACTCCATCTTTTGTATTCCCAACATTTGTAAAAAATACAGGAACTGTTGGGTAAGCAGATTACATCAACTTGGAAAATTACTTGGCAAAAGAAGATCAGAGACAAATACAAAAGATTTGACTTGCCCTACCAGATGGACTATTACGTGAATAAACATTTGTTTGACTGTGGCTAAAAGATCAGAGAATTTCGAACATAAAGGGGCCTTATAGCAAGAAGGATAATGAGATCTAAGTAATATAGTATGTTTTATAATATATTAAATGTTAAAATAGTAGGCTGATGTAACTTTTATTAATATATAAGTAAAATATAAACTGATTAAAAAGGATGTTATATCTAGATACTATAAGACAGATAAAAAGTACAGTATTTCTATAATGCATGACATAAAATATTGGGATGATGTAACTAAATGGGAAAATTTAGATAGTGAGATGACTAGTATGAAGAAATTATGACTGATAAGAATCGGATTGAATATAATGAAATCTAAGCAAACAAAAATTATAAAAATAGGATGTGTGCTGAACTAATGAGATGATGGTTATGAGAATAATATAAGCTGAAAAAATGTTACGTAGAGAGATTATTATTATTTGTATAAATATAAAAAATGCCTATACCTAATCATTTATATATTGAAAATATTAAGAATTATATTTTGCCTAAGGTTAAAGAAGAAAAATATAAATGGGAGAAGGGAAGATCAAAATATATTATTAATTAATATATTAATTATGGAATTATCAAATTTAATCATTATTGACTGTTAATTAATTATTACTGTCCTTTTTTTTCTTGTTAAAATATAAAGCAAGACAACACGCTGTACACCAGGCACTGGAGACTGTTATAGTTAAAAACCAATAAAATATCTATCTATATAAAAAAAAAACTGTGCACGCACAGAGGCTGCTGGGGCCTGCTTTGCACAAAGGCTGGTTGGGGATCCTGGGAGTGGTCACCCCAAGCCAAGTGTGGCATGTGGATGGCAGCTGTCAACTGGCCTCTAATTAAAATGAGCCAAATTGGCTGTGGAAGGGACAGGAGACCACAAAGAGATCTTCCGATCTGCCTGGAAGAAGCAAAGGTGAACCGCTTCTACACTGTGGCCCAATAATGTAGAAATACAGGTTCTAAGGGCCCCAGGTGGAAAACCTGGCCTCGTAGCCCTATCTAAAACTGCCGCCTTGCCTGGGGACCCACCTGCGAAGCCCTTTACAATATCCCAATAATGTTTGCTTTGGTCATGTGAGTTATTTTATTTGTGGCCATCCCAAGTTATGTCCTTGATGGGAAAGCTCCATTACGGTCGTAACTCGAGGACCTGTATAATATATCATTTTAGCTTTAATTGGTTAAAATTCTAAGCCACCCTGAGTCACCTTATAGAGGAAAGCTTTCTAATTCAAAATAATGAAAAGTGGGACTCACTTGTACAAAATGCAGTAAGTTAACAAATATGATAGTTATAGAAATGCATATTTACTTGAATAACAATACTTTTTTTTTAAAAAAGCTAAGTAGAATAATCACAGAAATTAGAGTGAAAACGCAGTGCACAAATAAAATACGAATTTATAAAGTACAGTAAAATCGTATTTCCTTGGAAAAGGTAAAGGACAAATCTGAAAAAAGGGCAAAGCTAAAAGAGGATAGGAAAAAAAAATATGTTCATAACTTTGCTTTACAAAGGAAAACTCAAGAGCAAAACCAAGAAAACCAATAATTAAATTATATTTAAAGGAGAGCTTTCTGAAATAAAGACTGTGGGTCACTGTACTTGCAAATCATAGTCTCCTTCCTCATTTGCACCCAGAAACAAACTGGGTGCCTAGAATTGGTGTTACACAGCCAAAGTGGCCACTGTTCACCAGCACACAAATCGGTGCATTTCTCACACATTGGAGCAATCTTCAAGGGCCGTCCCAAGGAAAGCGACCTGCAGTCATCCAGCTTCGATCTGTCAAGCGAATTGAAGCTATTCGGCCACAGGGCTTGTCAGTGGGGATTCCTATATATATATCCATTAGTATTTTGCAGTATTTTGCACTGCATTTACAACCAGGACTGAGCCCAACATTTCTGTTGCTAAGTGAGACAGTTGTTAAGTGAGTTTTGCCCCATTTTACGGCCTTGGGGGGGCGTCAACTTATTTTCTTGTCCAGAAGGCCGGACAAGAAGCAATGGATGGAAATTCACCAAGGAGAGAAGCAACCTGGAATTAAGGAGAAACTTCCTGACAGTGAGAACAATTAATCAGTGGAACTGCTTGCCACCAGAAGCGGTGAATGCTCCAACACTGGAAGTCTTTAAGAAGAGACTGGACAGCCATTTGTCTGAAATGGTATAGGGTTTCCTACCTGAGTAGGGGGTTGGACTAGATGACCTCCAAGGTCCCTTCCAAGTTTATCCTGATTCAATTGCAGAGCGAAGGGGGGAGAGGCTGCACTGCCCCTCCCCGGCCAGCAGAGGGCAGAGCGAGACCAGGTTTTCCTCACGGTGCGCCTCCCTTCGCCCCCTCCCCGCTGATCGGGTCTTCTCCCTGCCTTTCTCACGTGCTTTGCAAGCCAGAGACTGGGACGGGATGAAAGTGGGGGATTGGGGAGGGGGAGATGGGGAGGGGCAAGCCAGGATGGAAGGAACGGGTGGGTCTCTCAGGGAGGTCATTGGAGGTCTCTTTTTGGGGGAGGGGGTGCAAAAAAAAAACTGGGAAGGCGCAACTGCTTCTTTCCTGCAAAGCAGCAAGACACGCGTCGAGAGGGACGCATCCGGAGCCAGTTGCGGGTACCCCAGAAGTTAGTTCTTGACAGTGGGGGGGGAGAGCTGGGGAGGGGTCTTCCCCACCCCACTCCCGGCCCCAGTTTGGATGGCCTTTCTTTGCTTTCCTTCCTGGGTCCCATCCAGCTTTCCAAACGAAAGGAATCTCTGGGCTAGTAGTGACCAGGAGGAGGATTCCTCGGGGCATGGGCAGAACGCACCCCGTCCTTGTTCGATCTGTGTCGGGAACCAAGGAGGAAAGAAGCCCACTCAAGCCCCCCACTGCCAACACACCCAAAGCGCATTCACACCCAGTGGGTTGAGGGAATCCAACCACTGGCTCTCCCAGGCACCCAGCTGAGTATGGTGTGGGTGTGTGTGGGTGTGTGATCTTGCCAAACCCACCACTTACATTCACCCCCAAAGTAAACCCGGTTTCTCTTTGCTTGTGTTTTGTGTTTGTCTTGGACAAAAGTGTGCAAATATTTGTGCAAACCCTGAACATGGGGGCATTCAGCTGTTAGGTCAGCCTGTGGCACCTTTGCGGGGGGGTTATTTTGGGGTGTAGGGGGGCAGCTGGCTGGAGGCCCCCACTTGGGTTGTAGAAATGTGCACCAGAAACCGCCCTGCAAAAAATCCAAGAGGATCAGTTCCAATTCTCTAAAATTAGAATTTCCACAGAGAAGCTGAATCTGGCTTAGATTTCCCTTCCTTTGCCTTCCCAGGGGGAGAATATTGCAACAACAACAACAACAACAACAACAATAATAATAATAATAATAAAGTTGGAAGGGACCTTGGAGGTCATCAAGTCCAACCCCCTGCTCAGGCAGGAACCCTACACCATTTCAGACAAATGGCTGTCCGTTCTCTTCTTAAAAACTTCCAGTGTTCTGGAGGCAGGTTGTTCCACTGGTTAATTGTTCTCACTGTCAGGAAGTTTCTCCTTATTTCTAGGTTGCTTCTCTCCTTGATTGGTTTCCATCCATTGCTTCTTGTCCTGCCTTCAGGCACTTTTTGAGAATAGCTTGACTCCCTCTTCTTTGGGGCAGCCCCTGAGATATTGGACCGCTGATATCATGTCCCCCCTCGTAATTATTTCCATTTTAATGCTGGGTGAAGGAAATGGCATATAAAAGAAATTTCCATTATAATGGAAGGCAAAGATAAGCATCTAAGAGTTAATCTCAATTAATTACCCCCCCCTCCCCATTTTCACAACTTCTTAAAAAGAAGGAAGCAGAGTGGTTGAAAAGGAGTAATTGCAGGAAATAACCTCAGATTGCCAACCTCTCCATTCAGTGGAAGTCCTGCTTCTCCTGTTGCCCTTGTTCGATTAATCATTTTTCGATTATTTACATTCCTGGCTTGGCCCGGACAGGAAACAGACCATTCAAATATCCCTAAATGGAAAAAAAAAATCTGGAGTCTGGCAGTGCCTTTTGCAAAGTAACACGGGTTAGGAAGAGGCTTTCCTTAAATTCTGTTTTGAAAAGTTCATGAGTTCTGCAAATTGCAGACTTCTGCAAATTTTGTCAAGAGTGCGAAATGTGCCGCTGGACTTCTGATTTTTCTGTTCCATTGTTAAATAGGAAATTTTGCCAAAGTTCCTGAATTCTAGCACAAGAGTTATAGAGAAGAAGTCATGGGAAGTGAAGCATTTGTTTTCCTTCTCTCTCCCCCTTCCTTTTTCCTTCTGTGATGTTTCTTTTTAGATTGTATACTAGTGGTCCTCAATTTGTGACCACAACTGACCCCCACATTTCTGTGGCTAAGCAAGACAGTTGTTAAGTGACTTAAAAAGCAGGGGTACCTGTCAGAATCCAATTCTATTTCATCTCTACTTATCGACTATGGAAAACCCCATTTCTGCCCTCTCTGGATTCTGTCAGAGGATGAAGGGGAAGGGGGGGTGAACAAAGGGGTTTTATGGCACAACTTCAAAGGGACCGAATGTGGATACCACCAAAAGGACTAAAGTATAACAATGGGGAGAAAGAGAAAAGGAGAGGAGAGAAAGAAAGAAAAAGAGAAAAGGAGAGAGAGAAAGAGAAAAGAGAGGAGAAAGAGAGAAAGAAGAGACAGAGAGGAGAGAAAGAAAAAAGAGAGAAAAGGAAAGGAGAGAAAAAGAAAAGCAAGAGAGAAAAGGAGAGAGAAGAAAAAAGAAAGAAAGAAAGAAAGAAAAGAAAAAGAAAGAAGAAAAGGAGAGAGGAGGGGAGAAAGAGAAAAGGAGAGAAAGAGAAAAGAGAGGAGGAAGAGAGAAAGAAGAGACAGAGGAGAGAAAGAAAAAAGAGAAAAGGAAAGGAGAGAAAAAGAAAAGCAAGAGAGAAAAGGAGAGAGAAGAAAAAAAGAAAGAAAGAAGAAAAGGAGAGAGGAGGGGAGAAAGAGAAAAGGAGAGAAAGAGAAAAGAGAGGAGGAAGAGAGAAAGAAGAGACAGAGAGGAGAGAAAGAAAAAAGAGAAAAGGAAAGGAGAGAAAAAGAAAAGCAAGAGAGAAAAGGAGAGAGGTGAAAGAAAGAAAGAAAAAGAAAGAAAGAAAGAAGAAGAGAGGGGAGGGGAGAAAGAGAAAAGGAGAGAGAGAGAGAGAAAAGACAGGAGAAAGAGAGAAAGAAGAGACAGAGAGGAGAGAAAGAAAAACGAGTGAGAAAAGGAAAGGAGAGAGAAAAAGAAAAGAAAGAAAAGGAGAGGAGGGGAGAAAGAGAAAAGAGAAAAAGAAGAGACTTCATGTGTCTGTTCCTCCCTCTTTCTCCCCCGTTTTTGTGTCTCTGTATCTGTGTCTCTCCCTCCCTCTCCCCCCCCATGTGTTTGTGTGTCTGTGTCTGTCCCTGTGTGTGTGTGTGTTGAAACCGGGCGGGCCGGGCTGAGCCGAGCGGCCCCCGCAGCTCTTCCCGCGGACTCCACCTGGGCTGGTCAAACAGGTTTGAGAGTCCAAAGGGCGGAGAGGCAGAAAGCGAAGTTGCGCACTTGACAAACTCGCGGAAGTTCCCGGCACCTGAAGCCACTCCGGTTTATCTCCCCCCCCACCCCCCCTCTCCTCCTCCGCCTCCCGGGGTGACAAAGTGAGCGCGCGAAGCAGGTGAGGGGCCCAGGATTTCTCTCCCTTTGCCCGGCAGGTGGTCGAACCGGCCCCTGGAACTGGGCTTCTCTGGTGCTCGCCTGCTTTCCTTCCGTTCTGCCCTCCTCAAGGCGGTGGGAGCCTTCCCGGAGCTCAACCGGTTGGGTTTCTGCCGCTCCCTGCCTGCCTGGCGTTTTGGGGGCGGCTTGGCACAGTTTTAGCCCGGATCTTTCAGCCTGTTGTGCAAATCCAGAAAGAGTGTTGATCTAATAGCCGAGTTAAGTGTGCACATGCAACTGCAACTACAGGTATGGTCCTCAACTTATCGCAGTTTGTTTAGCGGCTGTTCGGAGTTACAACGGCACTGGAAAAAGTGAGTTACGACTGTTTTTCACACTTACGACCATTGCAGCATCCCCAGGGTCACGTGGTCAACATCCAGACACCCGGCAACTGATTCCCCCTCTGACAAGCAGTCAATGGGTGAGCCTGATTCACTTAACGACCACGTTACTGATTTAACAACTGCAGTGATTCACTTAACAAACCTGGCAAGAAAAGTTGTAAAGTGGGGAAAGCTCGCTTAACAAATTTCTCACCTAACAACACAAATTTTGGACTCAGTTGTGGTCGTAAGTCAAGGACTAATAGTGCCTTTGCTCACTCCCCCCCCCACCTTTAACCCTGGTGTTGTGGGCTAAATCAGGAGTGGGGCTAAATACGACTATACGGATGTGTAGTTTTATAGTTACTTGCTTCAAATGCGGTTATTTCGGTTTGTTGCATGCTGTTTTTAACTTTGTGTTGTTTTTCTCTGTTGGGTTCAGGTATGTTAACCAAGGATTTTTTTGCAAAAAAAATTAACCACAATGGCTTGTTTGCACATTAGGCTAGGCCAGAACAGAGTCCTGTATTAGTACTTTGTCTGGATTCCTACTTCGTGTAGTTTGCTTAGCCATGATTAGCATAATGAACCACAGTTGCCTGGATGCACACAGCCAACTAAACGATATTTAAGCTGTAATGGATAGGTTGGTGCAACATGCTAAACCAAACATGCCCAATAGATCATATTAGGGGTTGGCATAACCAGTGCTTTTTTTCTAAAAAAAAAAAAAAAAAGGTGCTGGAACTCACACACGTCACACAACCCGCCTTGCCTACCCTACAAGGTTCCATCCAAAAAAGGTGCCGGAACTCCGTTCTGGGCGTTCTGTGAGAAAAAAAAGCCCTGGGCATAACACATATAAACCTTTACATTTCGGTCTCTTTGTATAAAAATACAGAACCAGATTTATGAAACCCAGCAACTTAAAAGTAACCCTCCACACAGCTAATGAAGTAAATCCTAATTGACGGGAAAGTTTAACACAATTCTACAACAGTTAGTGCAGGAGGAGAGTCGTGTTAGCCTACAGTAGCAGAAAATCACATTTGATGAAGTAAAACGAAGCTATAAAACTTCGTCTGGTCAATAAAATGTGCTACTGGCTTTGAAAAAGGGGCGGTTTACGTTCCTCTTGATTTTATAGCAGGAGGCAAACTCTGATATCAAAATGAAAAGAGTCAAAATGGGCTATTATTTGGATGCGGAAACTGAAAAAGCATCTCAGAAGAAACCTATGACAAACCACTTTTATATTGTTGCCAAGGAATTACTTAACAGGGTTATTAAATTAACAAGCATCTAACCTAACCTGACGCATAGTAACAGTTACAGTAAACACAGTAACATTGTAATTTGTGTTTCTCAACCTCAGTCATTTTAAGACAAGTAGCCTTCAACTCCCAGAAGTCCCCAGGCAGCCATGTTGGAACTCCCGGAAGTCCTCAGGCAGCCATGTTGGCTAATTGGGGAATTCTGGGAGCTGAGGTATTTACATCTTAAAAGTGACCAAAGAAGTAACACCAAATTAAGGAATTGTGTAGTCCCAAACATACCTAGAAGTTTATAGCTTTACAGGTACTTCTCAACTTAACAACCATTTGTTTAGTGACTCTTCAAATTTACAATGGCATGGGGAAAAAATGACTTATGACCCGTTTTCACACACGTGACTGTTGTAGCATCCCCAGAGTCATGTGATCAAAATTCAGGTGCGTGTCAACCGGCATATATTCAGCATGTAACAGTTTTGGGCTCTGCGATCACCGTTTGCAACCCTCTAACTGGCTTCCAAGAATGTAAAGCCAGATCCACTTAATGACCACATAGTTCACTTAACAACTGCAGTGATTCACTTAACAACCGTGCAGAAAAAGGTTACAAAATCAGGCAAAATTCACTTAACAACCAGATTGTTTAGCAACGAAACTCCTGGGCCTGATTGTGGTTGTAAATTGAGGACTACTTGTAGTTTGGCGAGATTCGGTCTCTTAGGTTTAAGGTTCAACGAATGGCAGCTTTGTGCGATGACGTCAGTACACAAATGTTACTGTCTTTATATTACTACATTTTGGTGCACAACGCTGTTACATGCTTTGATTTTGGCTCTCGGTGTGGTGCAAACCCATTCACTGAGAATTGGGCTTTGTTGGTGCCTAATTAATAATAATAATAATAATGAAAACAATAATAAATTTAAATATACCACATCTTAGCTCAGCAAACCAGTTTTGCAGCAATCCAGGACCATCATTTTCAGTTTGAACTAGATTCTGATGTCATATTTGTTAAATGGCAAGTGAGCCCCGCCTTGGTGAAAATGCCCAGGCTGCTTAGCCCTGCCCAATCTGATCTTGGATTCGGAAGAGGTTTAGAATCAGAATCATACAGCTGGAAAGGACCTTGGTGGTCTTCTAGTTCAGTCCCCCCTCTACCATTCTAGACAAATGGCTGTCCAGGAAACTTCCAGAGTTGGAACACTCATAACTCCAGGAATCAATCAATCAACCAACCAACCTACCTACCTCTCATCTATATCTGTCACCTATATCATCTTCTATATCTATCTATCTATCTATCTATCTATCTATCTATCTATCTATCTATCTATCTATCTACTCTAATCTATCATCTCTATCATCTCAATCAATCTATCCGTCTATCATCTATCTCTATCATTTATCATCTATCTGTCATCTATATCAATCTATCAATCTATCTTCTTATCTGTCTTATAGATAAGAGTCATAGGGTTGCAAGCGACCTTGGAGACCTTGGTCTCCGAACACAATTCAAAGTGTTGGTTATGACCTATAAAGCCCTTTATGGCAATGGACCAGGTTACTTGCGGGACCGTCTTCTGCCCCATGAATCCCAGAGACCGGTTAGGGCACATAGGGTTGGCCTCCTACGGGTCCCGTCTGTTAGACAATGTCATCTGGCGGGGCCTAGGGCAAGGGCCTTCTCCGTTGCTGCCCCAGCCCTCTGGAACTAGCTTCCCTCAGAGGTTCGTACTGCTTCCTCCCTCCTAGCTTTCCGGAAACTCCTGAAGACGCATCTATGCCGACAGGCTTGGGGCATATGAGCTGCGCTCTGCCCCTCGGGCCTAGAAGTGTCCCGCCATCAGTGACTGTTAGCTGATTGTGTTTGTATGTGGTGTGAATGAAATTAATTTTTAAATTATTATTGTATTTTTGTTGTGAGCCGCCCTGGGTCTTAGGAGAAGGGCGGCATATAAATTTGATTAAACTTGAAACTTAAACTTGGAAGTTTTCTAGTCCAACGCCCTGCTGAAGCAGGAGCCCGTAGACCATTCCAGACATGTGGCTGTCCAGTCTGTTCTTAAAAGCCTCCAGTGATGAAGCACCCACAACTTCTGGAGGCAAGCTGTTCCACTGGTTAATTATTCTCACCAACAGGAAATTCCTCCTTAGTTCTAGACTGCTTCTCTCCTTGATTAGTTTCCATCTGTTGCTTCTTGTCCGGCCTTCTGGTGCTTTGGAGAATAGGTTGACTCCCCCCCCCTTTGTGGCATCCCCTCAAATATGCTATCATGTCACCCCCTGGTCCTTTTTTTTTTCATAATAATTTTTTTATTTTCCCAAACTCTCCCCATACATATACCGTGATATTTATGAGATGTTAACATACATTCTTTTAACATTCATATATAAGATACTTTTAATAAAATGAAATAAATACATACACATGACTTTTGGAGTTGCTCGCCCATTTCCCCTCTCACTGTATCCACACTCCTTCTTCTCTCCCTTCTTTCTCCCTTTCTTCTCTTTCTTCCCCACTTCCCTCTTCTCCTCTCCTCTTTCCTTCACCACTCTCCTCCCCTTTACTTCTCCTCTTCTCCAACCTTCCTACTTCCTTCTCCCCTCCTTTACTCTTTTCTCTCTCCTCTCCTTTCGTCCCTCTCATCCCTCTTCAGATACAATTCAGTCACCCCTGGTCCTTATTTTCACTAGACTAGCCAAACCCAAATCCTGCAACCGTTTTTCTTATGTTTTATCCTCCAGTCCCCTAATCGTCTTTGTTGCTCTCCTCCGCACTCTTTCCAGAGTCTCAACATCTTTGTTTCAAAACGGTTTTAAAATCCTTAAAATGGATAATTCTCCTTTCAAGCTTTAATATGGAACAATAGTTCCTGTATTGATCTTTTTATAATTCTCTCCCCCCCCCACCAGGCAACCAGCAAAACAAAAGATTTCCTTGGTGCTGCTTTTTGCAAATTTTTGTTCAGTGGTAAAGCCTTGAGCCCCTCAAAGCTCTGTATTCCTTGGCTGTCTCCAAACCAGTTCATTAATATGTTTCCATCCCTTTTGCAGCACGAGAACTGGGTGTAGCACATCCCAAGATTGCCCCCTATCCGGTTCTGGGGCAGAAGGAATGGAGACGGCAAAGATTTAGCAGGAAAAAAGCTCGACAGATACGGAACAGACGTCTCTAAAACAGTCAAATATGTCAGCCGTCGCTCCTTCGGAAGACGTGGCGATGGTGCCCCTGGGGAAGGACTCGTCCCCTGAGCAGCTGGCCCAAAGTCACAGCCAGGAGCTGAGTTCGGACACCGCCGAGGCCACTTTGCCCTGGGACAAAGCCCAACACGATGTAGCCGGAGAGATGCCTGAGGTTTTGGAGAAGGACGCCCGGCCGAGCCCAGAGGGGAGCATGAAGGCAGCCATTTTGGACTCCACCATGGACCACCAGGCTTTTCTGAGGCCTTTTGAGGATGACAAGGGCAATGGGATGCCCGCCATGGCGGCCCACACCTTCGTCCCCATTGACCCCTTCTGCATTGAACGCCGTCCCAGGAGCCGTAAGAAGCAGCTGTGGCAGCTGGGAGTGCCGCCACAGGACAAGGCAGAGTGCCAGGAGCAGAAGGGCAATGCTGAGCAGCAGACCTTCCTCGTCGGAGGCTGCTCAGCCTATTCGCAGGAACCGTCCGGCCCTGCCGGGGAGCCACCCCAGACCCCGTGTTGCCGGTCAAAGGGCTGCTGCAGCTCGGCCAACCTCAAAGCCGTGGGCTCCATGAGTAGCTCCATGATTGTCTTCCCGGGCTTGATCTACAGCGCCTACGTCTTCCTGCCCTTTGACGTGCCCCCCATGGATGACGTGAGCGCCCGGCTGGTATACACGCTGCGCTGTGGGGCTTTTGCCACCTTCCCCATCATTTTAGGTGAGCGGGATCTGCTGGCCATGGAGGAGAAGGTGCCAGGGAGGTGGAAGCCATCGTCCACTGCCAGCCTGGAGACCCATCGCTCATTCCCCTGGGCTGCTGAGAGGCTCCACTGAAGCTCTCTCCACAGGCCAGGAAATCTGCACATGCAATCCCCCCCAAAAAAGCAAAAAAACACCTCCACCTTTTATTGCATTGTTGAATGCATCGTGATGCTGGCCATCTTGCCCTCTTTGATTTTCAATCAATTCCAACTTTGGGAGATCTTTCCCCTCCCCCCCCCCGCGAGAAGTTGAAATTGATTGATTGGTTGAATCTTTTTTTCTGCACACAGCGGTGGACGCCTAAAGCAAAAAAGTTTTATAAAACCCAGCTGAAGGCCTAGGACTGAGGCGACGGCACGCGTGCCCACGAGAGGGAGCTCTGAGTGCCGCCTGTGGCACGTGTGCCATAGTTTCGCCACCATGGGTATAGGCCAGTGGTGGCGAACCTATGGCACGCATACCAGAGGCGGCACACAGAGCCCTCTCTTTGGGCACGCACCATCACCCCAGCACACGTGGTCTCTAAAAGTTCGCCATCACTGGCCTAAGGCCAGCCAGCCTGGAGCCGCCATTGGGGAGCCCACCATCCCACCTGCCAGAGACCCCCTGGATCTCCCCCACCCTGCCCTACCCGGATCCCACAGGTGTCCCTCCCCATAAGCAACATCAAGGTGGCCACGCTCACCCCGGCCATGCCCACCCAGTTTGCCACACTCACCTGGCACCCGGCAATGCATAAGTGGGTTTTGGGTTGCAGTTTGGGCACTCGGTCTCTAAAAGGTTCGCCATCACTGTCCCTCTTACCTCAAGATAAGTCTTTTAATTAGATTTCTTAAAATGGGAGTTCAAGGATGCAGCCCAAAAGCTGCCCCCAGGAAAAAACAGAATAAGAGAGAGAAATTGTCCCTTCTCCAGTGTTCAGCTTCCTTTCTTCAGCATCCCTGAAGACTCTGGAGACCCTGGAGCTGCTGGACTCCCAGGTCCATCAGCCCCCAGAACCTGTATGACGGGAAGACCCGGCAGAGTTCTCTGGTTTGGCCTTCCAGCAATTTTGGAATGGAATAACAAGAGTTGGAAGGGACTTTGGAGATCTTCTACTCCAACCCTCTGCTTAAGCAGGAGACCCTCTACCAGACATGTCAAACCCAAGGCCCGGGGGCTGGATGTGGCCGCGAAGTGGTTTCACATGGCCCGTGAAGCCATCCTGGAAACAGTGAGGGAATGGCCCCCGCTGCCTAGGTCCTCGCCCAGGCTGGCCAGGAGCCAATGTACAGTTTTGTGGTGGCCATCTATGCTGAAACGCATTCAGTCTTGGCTCCACAAGGCCGTCTGGAAACAGCGAGGGACCGGCCCCTGCCGCGTCACCCCCGTCCCCTGGGTGCATGCTGGGGAGGGGTCACCCTTTGTGAGGAATGAAGAAATGCACCATGCCTTGGCGCTTGCCCCGGTCCCCCCCTTCTGCCAGAGACCCTCAGATCTGTCCCACTCCTGCCCAGGCCCCCACAGGCCCCCTTGATGCAAATGTTGTAGAGATGGCCACGCCCACCCAATAGGCCACACCTAGCCGGCCCCCTGATGGCAACCGCAATGCTGATGCGGCCCTCAATGAAATTGAATTTGACACCCCTGCCCTGGGTGAACACCTGTCCCGTCTCCTTTTGAAAACCTCCAGTGTTGGAGCACCCACATCTTCTGGTGGCAAGCCGTTCCACTGGTTAATTGTTCTCACTGTCAGGAAATTCCTCCTTAGTTCTAGGTTGCTTCTCTCCTTGATTAGCTTCCATCCGTTGCTTCTTGTCCTGCCTTCAGTTGCTTGGAGAATAAGTAGACCCCCCACCCCTCTTAAAAAAAAAGTCAGACCTTCCTTAAGGATGATTGCCCTACAGCCCCTTTGGAATTCTGCCCCAGCTGCAGGATGGCCTCCTGGGGGGGGGGTGTAGGCTAAATCATAAGATGAATGGCTAACGGAAATAGGTATGTTTAGCTTAACAAAGAGAAGGATCGGGGTGGCCTGATATCATCTTCCAATATTTGGGGGGCTTCCCCAAAGAAGAGGGGGGGTTCACCTGTTCTCCAAAGCACCTGAAGGCAAGAAGCAACGGATGGAAACTAATCAAGGAGGGAAGCAACCTGGAATTAAGGAGAAAGAAGTGGTGGGTGCTCCATCACTGGAGATTTCTAAGAAAAGATTGGGCAGCCACTTGTCTGAAATGCTGTAGGATCTCCTGCTTGAGTAAGAGGTTGGACCAGAAGACCTCCAAGGCATCTTCCAACGATGACGATCTTGCCCAGAAACTCACTGACAGAACAATTAAATCAGCGGAACAGAAGTTGGTGCTCCATCCCTGGAGATTGTTTTTAAGAAGAGCTGGGACAGCCATTTGACTGGGATCTTATAAGGGCAGTGATGGCGAACCTTTTAGAGACCGAGTGCCCAAACACTGGCCCCGCCCCTGCTCCACCCCCTGCCCCGCCCCTGCTGCGCCCCCACCTGCAGGGCCACTCCCCGCCTCCAGCGCCCGCCACAGATCGCCCAGGCATCCCAGCAGTGCCATGGCGGCCACACCCTCTGCCCACGTCCCACAGCATCAGTTGTGCGGGATGGGGTGTGAGGGCAGAGTCTTGTCTACGCTGCCTGGCTGCTTCATGTGGGCCACGCTCGGGGCTGGCTCTCCTCCAGGGGGGCTGCTGGAGAGGAAGGGGTCATGGGGGCAGACGAGGCTGGGGCAACGGCACACCTGCCCACAGAGACGGCTCCGAGTGCCGCCTCTGGCACCCGTGCCATAGGTTCACCACCACTGTTATAGGGTCTCCTGGTTGAGCAGGGGGTTGGACTATAAGTAAGGTGACCCACTTTTTTACAATGAAAAGGAGGACACAAATAAATTGAGGGAAAAAAAATATCGTAAATAAAAGAAACATTTTATTCATTGCAACAATAATACAGACAACTTGCATGTGCTTTGGCGCACTCAGCAGCAATTCCTATTGGCTTTCGAAAGCCAATAGCGGGAGTAGCACAGCTCATGCAAAAGTTGAAAAAAAAAACATTAAAAAAGGGTGCCGGAACACCGTTCTGAGCGTTCTATGAGGAAAAAAAAAAAGGCCCTGCAGATTAGTCTTCAAATATCGAAAAGGAGGACGTGTAGGAGGACACTTGTCGAGGGAGGACAGAACTCACAAAAGGAGGACTGTCCTCCCTGAAGGAGGACGGTTGGTCACCTTACTATAAGACCCCCAAGTCACCCTTTCCTGACCTCTTTCTCCTGTCTCTCTCTTCCTCTGCAGGGATGATGGTTTACGGGGTGTCCTGCCTTTGTGCCTCCTCCCTGCAGCCTTCTGAGGAGCTGGGCCGGGAGGTGCAGATCCACCGGCACTTCGTCTCCCAGTCGATCCACCTCTTCATCCTCTACTTCTTCAACGTTAGCGTCCTTTCCACCTACCTGCCCCAGGAATGGCTCAAGCTTATCCCGCTGCTGACGGCCCTTTTCGCCATCTCACGGTAAGAGAGAAAGAGTCCTCCCATTTCTGGACTCTTCCTCGGGGTTGGATCCAGTTGTCTGGTAGAGGCTCTCCTGCTTCAGCAGGGGGCTGGACTAGAAGACCTCCAAGGTCCCTTCCAGCTCCAGTCTGATTGATGGATCAACGGAGGTTTTTAAGAAGACCCTGGACAGCCCCCTGTCTGGAATGGCAAAGGGTCTCCTGCTTGAGCAGGGGGTTGGACTAGAAGACCTCCAAGGTCCCTTTTTCAACTTTATTATTCTGTTATTCACCCATCATTTAACCTTGTTTTTCAATCTTGGTCCCCTTGAAGAGAATTCCCAGAATTCCCCAGCCAGCCTGAGCTGTTCAGACCTGAGCTCCACATCTTTAAAGCATGCTGGCTGGGGAATTCTGGGAGTTGAAGTCCACCCCCACCCCCCCTTCAAGGGGCCAAGTTTGACTGACAAATGTATTGGCATTTGTTCGTCAGAGGAATCTGTCAGCAGACTCCTGTTTTGTTTTGTTTTTCAATTTTAAGATGGAAATACTGATTGTTGGGAAATCTCCATTTATCCTGTTGATGGTACAGTTGGTTTAATATATTTTGGGGGGGGGGCAAGGAGAATGGCAGCCGTTTCTGGTGGCAAAAAGAATCAGATGGAGTCTGGTGCCATTTTTTTTCTAATTTAAGATTTTATAACTTTTCTGAGCTGCAACAACACAATTCATCAGATACACCGATGAATGGCTGGGCCAGTATTTCTCAATCTTGGCAACTTGACAGTGGGTGGAGGGGAATTCTGGAAATTGACATTCAGCCATCCTCAAGTAGCTACGGTTGAATAATACTGGGCTGAATTGATGGAGGGTTTAAACTGGGGTGAAATGAGGGAAGAGAGTGAATGCCAGGCTGATTATGCAGATATATGACATACAGTTTATTTATTTAATTAAGCGTAGGGCATAAAATACACGGATAACAGCAGTGAAAGATGTATGGAAAGAACGGATGATAACACGATACAAATAAGATGAAGATGTGTGATCGATTTTGTAAGGTATTCAAGAAGTTACGTACAGGTAGTCCTTGATCACAAATAATAATAATAGTAGGAGTAATAGTAATAATAATAATGTTGGAAGGGACCTTGGAGGTCATCTAGTCCAACCCTCTGCTCAGGCAGGAAACCCTATACCATTTCGGACAAATGGCTATCCAGTCTCGTCTTAAAAACCTCCAGTGTTGGAGCATTCACCACTTCTGGAGGCAGGTTGTTCCACTGGTTAATTGTTCTAACTGTCAGGAAGTTTCTCCTTAGTTCTAGGTTGCTTCTCTCCTTGATGAGTTTCCGTCCGTTGCTTCTTGTCCTGCCTTCAGGCGCTTTGGAGAATAGCTTGACTCCCTCTTCTTTGGGGCAGCCCCTGAGATACCGGAGCACTGCCATCATGTTCCCCCTCGTCCTTCTCTTCGTTAAACTAGACATCCCCAATTCCAGCAACCGTTCCTTACATGTTTCAGCCTCCAGTCCCCTAATCATCTTTGTTGCTCTTCTCTGTACTTTTTCTAGAGTCTCAGCATCTTTTTTACATCGTGGTGACCAAAACTGGATGCAGGATTCCAAGTGTGGCCTTACCAAGGCCTTGTAAAGTGGTATTAATTTATTTATTTGGGTTTGTATGCCGCTCCTCTCTGGGGACTCGGAGCGGCTAACAACATATACATAACAATAACAATAACAATAAATTAATACTTCACGTGATCTTGATTCTATCCCTCTGTTAATGCAGCCTAGAACTGTGTTCGCTTTTTTGGCAGCTGCAGCCCAACATTTCTGTTGCTAAGCGAGACATTGGTTCAGTGAATTTTGCCCCATTTTATGACCTTTCTGGCCACAAGGGAATCACTGCAGTTATTAAGTTAGAACATGCTTGTTAAAGTGAATCTGGCTTCCCCATTGATTGATTTTGCTTGTCAGGTCATAAAAGGGGATCACCTGACCCCAGGATGCTGCAACTGTCGTGAATTTGAACCAGCATCCAAATTTTTATCACATGAGCCTGGAGATGCTGCAACGGTTTATAACTCTGAAAAACGGTCCTAAGTCACTTTTTCCAGTGCCGCTGTTTTCAAATGGTCACTAAATGAATCGTTGTTGAGGACTACGTGTATTCAGGAACAGAATTTTTGCAATGCATACAGGAGACATTACCATGATCCCGGGACACTGCAACCGTCATAAATATGAGTCAACTGTCAAGCATCTGAATGTAAATCATGATGCCACGGTCGTAACTGTGAAAAATGGTCATAAGTCACTTTTTCCAGTGCTGTTGTAACTTGGGTCACTAAGTGAACTGTTGTAAGTCAAGGACTACCTGTCTTAAGTTACAAATTACATTTTGAAATTACACTGTTTCATAAAAATAAATAAGTGTTCTGCATATTAATATCTAGGCCATTTATCCAACTAAGTGCTGGATTTGTTAATTGAAGAAAATCTGCTTCCCCCCCCCCTTTCAGCTCTCAAATGGTAGCTGGTCACAATACGATCCAATGTCTGATGAGAGCTACCAACAGTCCCATTCAGGGAGGACTCTCTGCCCGTCTATACAGGGAATCTTAGCAGATGCCATGTAAGGTGCCAATCCTATGCAGAGTTTTCCAGCAGTGGCATCAAAACCCGCTAATTTTTGTGTCAGGTCAGATACATTTTTTCTGGAATCTGGATATTCAATAATCCAGTTTCCTTTGGTATTTTACATCAGAGTTAGTGTTATGCAACGGCTGTGCAGGTATGAGGGAGAAATTCCTGGATTAGCATAGTATAGTATAGTATAGTATAGTATAGTATAGTATAGTATAGTATAGTATAGTATAGTATAGTATAGTATAGTATAGTATAGTATAGTATAGTATAGTATAGTATAGTATAGTATAGTATAGTATAGTATAGTATAGTATAGTATAGTATAGTATAGTATAGTATAGTATAGTATAGTATAGTATAGTATAGTATAGTATAGTATAGTATAGTATAGTATTGTATTGTATTGTATTGTATTGTATTGTATTGTATTGTAATGGAACAGAAAAGAAAATATGGACTGGAATAGAATGGACTGGAATAGAATTAGAATAGAATTAGAATAGAATAGAACAACAGATAATGGAATGGAATGGAATAGAAAATTAGAATAGAATAGAAAAGAATAGAATTATGGGATAGAATTATGGGATAGAATAGAATAGAATAGAATAGAATAACAAATATAGAACAGAACAGAACAGAATAGAATAGAGGAATGTAGAATAGAATAGAATAGAATAGAATAGAATAGAATAGAATAGAATAGAATAGAATAGAATAGAATAGAATAGAATAGAATAGAATAGAATAGTGGAATGAAGAATAGAATAGAATAGAAGAGAATAGAAGAGAAGAGAAGAGAATAGAAGAAAATAGAATAGAATAGAATAATGGAATGAAGAATAGAATAGAATATAGAATAGAATAAAATAGAATAGAATAATAGAATAGAATAGAATAGAATAGAATAGAATAGAATAGAATAGAATAGAATAATGGAATGAAGAATAGAATAGAATAGAATAGAATAGAATAGAATAGAATAGAATAGAATAGAATAGAATAGAATAGAATAGAATAGAATAGAATAGAATAATTGAATGAAGAATAGAATAGAATAGAATAGAATAGAATAGAATAATGGAATGAAGAATAGAATAGAATAGAATATAGAATAGAATAAAATAAAATAGAATAATAGAATAGAATAGAATAGAATAGAATAGAATAGAATAGAATAGTGGAATGAAGAATAGAATAGAATAGAATAGAATAGAATACCGGTAGAATAGAATAGAATAGAATAGAATAGAATAGAATAATGGAATGAAGAACAGAATAGAATAGAATAGAATAGAATAGAATAATGGAATGAAGAATAGAATAGAATAGAATAGAATATAGAATAGAATAGAATAGAATAGAATAGAATAATTGAATGAAGAATAGAACAGAATAGAATAGAATAGAATAGAATAGAATAGAATAGAATAGAATAGAATAGAATAGAATAGAATAGAATAGAATAGTGGAATGAAGAATAGAATAGAATAGAATAGAATAGAATAGAATAGAATAGAATAGAATAGAATAGAATAGAATAGAATAGAATAGAATAGAATAGAATAATGGAATGAAGAATAGAATAGAATAGAACAGAACAGAACAGAAAATATGGAATGGAATGGAATAGAATAGAATAGAATAGAATAGAATAGAATAGAATAGAATAGAATAGAATAGAATAGAATAGAATAGAATAGAATAGAGAATGGAACAGAACGGAATAGAACAAAAGGGACCTTGGAGGTATTCTAGTCGAACCCCCTAGTCCAAAGGGAGACAGTAGATCACAGGCATCTTACCAATTAACAGGTTTTTTTTCTTTCATGTTTCATGTTTTATATTTATTTAATATATAAAATACAAACAAAAACAGAAATAAGAAATTAGGGGAAGGAAAAAGAGAGGGGGAAAGAGAAAAGGCGTTGATGTCTGACTCTTTTTAGCACAGCACAAGATAAAAACATTCCAGCCTCAACGTTTTGGTTTTTTACACATTAGTATATAACAAGCCATTTCTGTAACGACAAATCTATCTAATCGACAAAACCACGGTCCACGTTTCATTTTTTTTTTCAACACCAGCACAAAATCTAGAAGTGATACCGGTATCCAAGTGAAAAAAGTCCTTCTCCTCTTTGAATAAAATGATCAGTTTAACCATTCCTGCTTTATTTTCCTTGCTAGGGAAAATAAACAGTGTATTTCTATTTGCACCTAACGATCTTTGTGAACTATCGCCATCAATTAACAGTTCTGATGTGTTAAAAATTCACTGTGTCTTTGTGATTTTGCAGGAGGCTGGAATACAGAGAGGCTGCTTCCCCCCACCACACACACCATTGCTAGTTATTAAAGGTTGGACTGGGACCAGTTCAAGACCTACCCCGCCCCCCATGGCTACGGTAGTACAGCAAAGCCTAGTGGTTGGGTTCGCATAACATCATCTCTACTCTGCTTCCACAGGATTTGCCACCGCTTGCTAAGGCGAGAAACCCCAAACTGACGAATGCCTCATCTCGTGCACTGTGAGAATCCAGCCTACTTCACAGGGTGGTTGTTGCAGGGCTCAGCAGTCTTGCCCTCTAAAGTGGGGGAATCCTGCAAAAACATAACATAAATTAACCAAAACACAACTCAAATAACAAACATAAGACATTGTGGGTGCCCCATCCCTGGAGGCTTTTAAGAAGAGACCGTACAGCCATTTGTCTGGTACAGAGTCTCCTGCTTGATTGAGTAGAGGGTTTGGCTAGAAGATCTCCAAGGTCCCAACTCTCTTATCCTGTTATCTATTAACTGGAATAGTTATTGTGAAATGCAAAGGCAGGCTTGGGATTTTGATGGATGCCCACAAGGACACAATGGATGTGATGCTTGGATCCCACCACTGTGGCTGCCATTTTGACTTTTTTGACCCAGTCCTGCTCTGTACCATTTTTTTTCTTTCTCGCCCTTCCAGGCTTCTCTACTGGCTGTCCTACGCCATGGGCCGCTCGTTCCGAGGCTTTGGATTCGGCTTGACCTTCTTCCCCCTGGTCGCCATGTTGCTCTTCAACCTCTACAGCATGTTTCTGCTGGACACGGAGAACATGTTTGCCGTCCGGAGTCTTAAGGCAGCTTCTTCCCCTTTGGCGAAGAAGGAGGAGCTGGCTGCCTCCAGGCCCTGGTCCTGGGGGTGAAGCCGGTGAGAGCCCCAAGCCGGGGAATGCCCCAGTCTTTTCTTTCTGAACCTCTTGTTGAAAGAAACATCAGGTCCAGTTCCAAGCTGGAAGTAAGACGCTGGAAATAAAATGGAGACTGCTTAGGTAAGAAGGTTTCTGCTTATTGATGAGCAGGACCAACAACAGCATGCAGTTCTTGGACAGCTGACCAAATGGACTTGAGAATGGGTGGGTTTTTGTACCTTCTTTGGGCTTTGTATTTCAGATGCCTATTCCTGTGCAATGTACTTTGACCTATGCTTGAGTGTGCCCTTTTGGTATTATAATTATTGTTGCCTGACTCCCATCATGGCTGGGAGGTCCTGTCCTGTCCTTGGAGCTGGGTGGGGGAATGTAAATTTTTAATCCCATCAACTGTGGGGGCTGAAAGTGTTTTGCTTATGAATAGCGTGCCCCTGTCTTTCTGAATGGATCCCCAAATCTCCATTTCTAAAGATTGGCCTCCTCAGGTTTCTAAGTTTGAAGCTGTTTTTTTTTTTTATGGCAGGGAGACGGGGGCTGCTTTCTGCCTTTGTTTTTTTCTCCAATTCTCCTTTAAGGGAAATATTCTGTCCTGCCTCTTTTAATATTCCCCAAGATATTTCATTCTCTTGGGGTGGGGGAATGTGCTGACTTTCTACACTTTGCAGGGCTCATTTACACCCTTGGCCGACTGAAGAATTGGAAGGAGCCCCCAAGGCCATGTAGTCTTACCCCACCTCTATCAAAACCAGTTAAAGCATCCCAGTTGGCCAACCTCCGCTCCTGACTCCTGGGAGAGAAGCCTGTCCCTGCTTTGCACCATTGGTATCTTTGTCTTGGCCAGATTGTTTAGAAGTCCGTTCTGACCTTCATCTGGGTGCCTTCCTACAACTTGAAGCCACCTTCTGTTCTTGGAAGGAAAGAACCCGGGTCTGGTCCTTCTTCCCCCTGTAGAGATGGCAGGTAAGCTGGCACATTCCATTTCCCCTTCAATATTTTTCATGAAATTCAATATGCCCCCAAGATGAAGAGAAGAGTTAGGGGGGACATGATCACCGTCTTCCAGTAACTTCAGAGGCTGTCCCAAAGAACGGGGTGGGCTTATTCTCTAGGGCACCAGAGGGCAGGACAAGAAGTTGAAGCTTGTTGAAGATGGATCCAACCTAGAAGTAAGGAGAAATGTCCTGATAGTGAGAACAATTAATGGAACAGTTTTTGCTTCCTGGGATTGTGGAATATGTCTAACGTTGTTTCTCTCTGGAAACCGCTTCTGGACTTTGTGCTTGAAATAGACAAAAATGAAACTGGGGGATTTACTGCATCTATGTTTGTTTTTTTGTTAGAGAACTGGCATGTAAAGTAAAATGTTGCGGCTGTGGCATTATTACGTTCATTCTACTGTTCTGAAAAAGAGTCTGAAGTTAATGTTTTTCGTCTTTTTTTTCTCTTTCCCCTTTTCATTGTCATTGATTTTCATTGTCATTGTATTTTGTACTCTGATAAGTTTAATAAAATTATAGGAATCTTTCCTAAGCCTATTCTCCAAAGCCCCTGAGGGCAGGAGAAGAAACAATGGGTGGAAATTCCTCACAGGTAGATCCAACCCGGAACTAAGGAGAAATT
Source organism: Bothrops alternatus (assembly GCA_034064705.1). Classification (NCBI taxonomy): domain Eukaryota; kingdom Metazoa; phylum Chordata; class Lepidosauria; order Squamata; family Viperidae; genus Bothrops; species Bothrops alternatus. The sequence goes on from JARGCV010000988.1 coordinate 1,103,776, forward strand.
TCCTGAGAGTGTGAACAATTAACTAATGGAACAGCTTGCGTCTCAAGAGTTGAGGGACCTCCATTGCTGGAGGTTTTGAAGAAGAGATTAGACAGCCGTTGTCCAGAATGGTATAGGGCAGGGGTGGGGAACCTTGGCTCTTTTATGATTTGTGGACTTCAACTCCCAGAATTCTGAGTCCACAAGTCATAAAAGAGCCAAGGTTCCCCACCCCTGGTATAGGGTCTCCTATTGAACAGGGGGTTGGATTAGAAGAACCTCTGTGGGAGGATCCATGTAAGGACCCACTTCAATCCCACATCTTAAGAAAGCAGAACTCCTGGAGACGGTTTCCTCCAACAGGAACTTTTATTAAGAGTAGTTGATAGCAGGCATAATAGACAGGATCTGAGGAATTCCTTTACAGAGCGATACTTTAAAGTGTCCCCAAGCAAACCCCACCTCACAGTTCATCCGGATGGTTCAAACCGACCAATCTCCAGGGTTTTAAGGGTGTTAGGTCCATTGTGGGAAAGAGGAGATAACATCGGTCCAGCTCCGGTCGTAGCATGATGTTCAAGCAGCTCTTCCCACCTCCTTTTGAGAATGGAGAGATAAGCCAGGCTCCGGAGGTTGTATTTCTTTCTCCGCCCCTTTTCTAGCTGACAAGTTGTGGAGAAGAAAGTTCAGGGAGAGATACAGTGCAGGAAGCAAATTGTTACATTGTAGTGGGCAGCGGACACAGAGGCAATAAACGAAGCAAAAGGTTACATTGTAGCGAATAAAGGGAAAGCAATAATCCCGCAGGCACATCCCCTCCTCCTTGCGAGTATGGCAGAACCCAGGGGAAGGTGAGATTTGTTTTTAGGTCAGAGGGGATAGGTAGAAGTGGGTTCTGACAATCCACTTTTGTTCAGCTGAATAAACGTGTTTTTAAGAGAGAGACCTTGGATTCTGTCTTTTTGTTTGCATCAAGCCACACCTGAATCCCTGCATGACGGGATGGCAGATCGGAAGGAGGCTATGTAAGACAGAGGCGCATGAACTGTGCTGATCCATAGAGTGGTCGAGGGTCAGACACAACTGAATGGCTGATGACAAGGATGTAATTTTGAACGGACACTAAACAAATGGTTATACGTTGAAGACTATCTGTATACTTAAACTTGATGCTTTCCTGCTTTTTTGCTCTTTCAGCAATGATCTCACCAATTTAATAATGGGCAGAGAATAAGACCACCCTTATAGTCAAAAGTCTCCCCAAAAGAGACGTCTATGGAGATTCTCCATCATCCAGCTCATGGGTGTCCCAAAGATGCTGTTGCCATCTTTTCTTTGTTGGGATCCTACTAATGCATTTTAAAATGAACCCCCCAAATAAAGCCTCCCCTGTCAGGAACAGCCGACTTATTGCCTCTTATATCTTTTTGAGAACCGTTTGTGGACGATCAGGCAAAGTCCTCCAATCTGCTGTTCCTCCGTACACGTGCAGAATTCTTTCCTATTGGCTGGCCGGCAGTGGCCTGACTACTCTCTTTCCTCTGATTGAGCAAGGGGCCTGTCACTCATGCAACTCCAGGCCCACCTTACAGAAATGGTGGAGGTGTTGCCGTTCCCTCAAAATGTCTGCCTGGCCTTTTCTGGCCTTTTGCAGCTTCTCTCCCCTTTTGGGATCCCGCAAGTCTCTCTCTGGGCGGGGATCCCTCTCGGTGGTGGCCCCAGAGCCATGAGGAGAAAATGCAGGGGGGTGGGAAATCCCTCATGATTTTTTTTTCCTGGAGTGTTAGAAAAACCGACTCAGCTTTGCCTTTTTTCACCAGGACATGTAAATATTAATCCCAGATTTGCTGAGTAAAAATAATGGATCCCCCTACATAAAACTGCCCCTGTCAGGACCACTCTATCCCAGTCTTGGTTTTTCAGAAATATTTTTGCTTTGTGTCTTGAGACTCAAAGAGTTTCTCCCAGCCCCTCTTACTGCCATTTTCTCCCCCCCAAAAAACCAAATGGAAGCACAAGAAAGAGATGCAACGATCCCTACTTGCGGAAAGGGATGCAACGATTTCTATTACTTCTCTCAAAATTTAATAAATAAATCCACAGTGGCGGTAAACATTGTTTCTACTGACTTTTGAGACCAACGGATTAAATTTATGTCAGGATATGGGGAAAAGGGAAGAGTTAACCAGATGCTTTGGGTGTAGAAAAACCAGATTAGGTTCTACTGTGGCTTTAGCAAAGTGTACTTTCACTAAGAGTCGAGAGTCTTTCTATTCTAACTGACCAAGTTGGGACGGCTGACAAACCGTCACTAAATGAATGGTTATAAATCGAGGACTACCCATAATGCATCATCTTGGGGATATTTTTTTTTCAGCCACTCTTCCCCTCCAAGTCTTTTTCATGGAAAATTGCAAGGGTGAGAAGGATTGATTGACCGGATGTAAGAGTCCCCATCACAGGACTAACTTGCACGGGTGGGTCTGTGTGGGTCTCAATTTAATCCTTCCATTGTTGGCGTGCCATGATGTGTCAACTCCGCTGAACCCCTGGAATTAAGATGCTATCCAATGAAGAATCTTGTTTAGGGGGGTCTGTTAACCTCTTCTGCAGGGACAATGGTTGTGAAAGAAATAGAAGCTTGCAAGGAGCAGAGGCGAGAGACACAGCCGGTCAGTCACACGGCAAAGCTTTGCAATTTGATTTTATTCTCCTATTTCAGGATAAGGGGGAAAGAGAAGGCTACCAGCGATTCTAGCGTTAGGTGGGGTGACAGTAAGCATCTTTGTGTGGTTATTTTCCAGCTTGCTTCATCTAATATAGTGATTTTGTATCTTCAACATTAAGAATCTCCTTATCGAGTATTTTAATTTGCTTGCAGTCATGGCCCAGTATAGCTTCGCTGTAAGACCTTTCATCTTTAAAAATGTGAAATTTGCAGTTCAGTTGCTGAAAATAGAAAGGGAGAGGTAAGTAAGGAGAAAAAACACGGAACAAGTTAGAAAGTCTGATGTGCAGTAAAAGCTTCCCAGGACCTAACCATCACAATTGCAATGGACTTTACATAAAATAAGTATCATTCTTGCCTGGAAACATAAAAACACAGGAGGTTGGTCTTGATGACTCCCTTGGTCCCTTCCATCTCTGATTCTAAGGTGGTCATGATAGTGTAATCAAAACTTAAGGCAGGAGAACTTATATCGTTCTGGAAAAATTAATGTCCAATCTTTTCTTGAAAACCTCCAGCAATTTTTTTTTCTAAAAAAGTGAGCAAGAGTCATTTTAAATATGCTGCAAAATGCATTGTGTTTGGAACCTGGTTTCTCTAATTTAATGCATTTCTGTACATTGCAGGTAGTCCTCAACTTACGAGCACAACTGGGCCCCAAATTTCTGTTGCTAAGCGAGATAGTTGTTAAGTGAGTTTTGCCCCATTTTGCTACCTTTCTTGTCACAGTCTTTCAGTGAATCACAGCAGTTGTTAAGTCACACGGTTGTTAAGTGACTCTGCCTTCCCCATTGACGTTGCTTGTCAGAAGGTTGCAAAAGGGACTTCTGGTTCCGGAACGCGGCAATGCCGGTCGCGCCTGGAAACTTCTCTCCAGGCCGTCCGGAGTTTCCTTCACCGGTAGACCCCCTAGGGCAGTGGTTCTCAACCTTTTTCAGGTTGAGACCCCACTTGCGCATGCACACCGGGCCGATCTGTGCATGCGTGGCGTGCGCGCGACGGAAAAAAATGGCGGATCACGATGGGCCGATCCGCGCATGCGCAGCGCGCGCACGATGGCCCGAACCGCGCATGTGCAGCGCACGCGTGACAAAAAAAACAAAACAAAACACAAAATGGTGGACCGCGGTGTCCGGCGACCCCCGCGGAACGGTCGTTCGACCCCAAATGGGGTCGCGACCCATAGGTTGAGAACCGCTGCCCTAGGGGGTCGCCCTGGAGGGGTGACCACCGAGGAGGAGGGCGGCTGGTAGATAGGGGAGGGCGGCAGCTTCCCCCGAATCTCCAGCTTCTCCTCAGGGCCGACGGAGCAAAGATTGGCCTGTAAGATGGCCGATCACCCTGCTGCACCAGCAAAAGTCACATCGTCATCTAAGCGTTAACGACCCACCGCGGATGATCCGGGTGAGACCCCTTTTGTTCCTCCCCATACCCCTGCTGTTTTTGCCTGTAGAAGCTGTTTGTGCTATTATTTCCCTGTCTGGAGAAAGCGGCTTTAGTAATCGTGGGAACAAACGCGTTTTACAAAAAGGAAAGAAAAAATAAATAAATATTCATTTAAAGACTATACTCTATTCCTACTTACATTGTGCTGTAGAAAAAACTGTTTTTTTGTGTTTTTTGGAGCGGTATTATTTCGGCAGAGTATTTCTTTTTCTATTCTCCCTTTAAAATATAGAAAAAAGTGGAAAAAACTGATATTTGAAGAAGTTTTTTTAGCTCACTGAGGACACCTACTGGTCAAAAGTTAATATTGGATTGTTGTTTATTTGGAGATGAGAGAGCTTTGGCTTTCAAACTGTTTTTCAAGAAAAAAGATAATTTGAGCTAGCTGTGTGATCTGTGGGGGTGGATAATGTTCAACTGTAACCATCACTAAAAAGGAAAAGGAGACTTCTTCAACTATTGCTAAAATGGAGACACCTCAATCACACTTAAACTGTAAACTTATACTGGAAAAGACCTATGAGGCTAAAGAAGAAATATGTACTACAATAAAAGAGGCTACTACGGAACTAAGAGCCAGAATCTTTACTTCAAAACTTAAAACTGACTCCCAGATTACACTTGACTACTCTACAAAACAGATTATACAAAAAGAGGTTTTAACTGAGGATAAGGAGAATCTTATTTTGCCTTACAAGCAAGACCAGGAAAAGCAAAGACCGAACTTTGGACTTCTGAAGCAACAAGGCTTTATGGACAAGAGAAACAGAGGATTAAATCAGAGATCAAGATGGTCGGTATCGAATCAAGTGATGCTACAAGCAACAAAAAGAGACATATTATCTGGAAGGGAAGCCCTGTTATGGAAACCTAGCTAGCAAAAGAGGAAAGCTCGAATAAGATTGAAAACTGAAATTTAAAATTTCTTAAATTGGATTAAAGGCAACCTAGAACTGTGGACTGATGTAAGGACTGAGATTTTGAGTTTGAATTAAAAAGATGTCTTAGAGTTGGAGTGAATCAATAATTAATTCAATGTTAATTAAATAAGACGACTTGTTTGTCCCATAACATGTGAAATTGAAATTTTACTTAAAGGATTGAAATGATTTAAAGTTTAATATTAATTTGTTAATTCAAAGAGATTGATTAAGTGAAGGATTAGATATCTGTAGAATAGTTTGATAAATACATACATTTAGATGTGTCTAGAATAGATTAATATTTTTGTTTAAAAACGAGATATCTTTCTATATAAGGGATTAAAGACAATTTAGAATACTAGGAATGTTCCTTTTAGAATGTTAGGTTTATTTCTATGAAAATTATGATGTAATGGAATGACGAAAATTGAAGAGATGTTTCAGATTTGAAGTGAACTAATAGTTAATTGAAATTTAATAAGATGATATGATTTTCTGATGATATGGATGTTATTAGTCATGATAATTGGAGATTTGAATATTTAATAGAATGACATGATTTAAGGTATGATATTTTTTTAGCTTGAAGAGATAGATCAATTAATAGATTTGATAGGTACAGGATTAATATTTTACTCTAAATAAGGGAGAGTAATGGAAGAAGAAACAAATAAGATTTTGATAAAATTAAGAAAGTAGAACATATGTGGAAGGGATATTTGAATTGAAAATGTTTTTATTTAAAGTTAATTTGATTATGGTAGAAATTGATGAAGCTTAAAAAGAGGTTCAGGTTGAATAAATTTAAGTTAGAATTGGATATTCTAAATATATTATGCTATTTGAGGGAAAAAGAGAAGGAATATTTGACGTATTGATTATATTATGTATATATGTCTTGTTTTAAGATGTTTGATTACCCCAACACCACGGTGTGTCCTGAATATGTTGCTTTAAGAACTTTAAAAAAACAATAAAATTCATTTTTTTTAAAAAAAAGAAGGTTGCAAAAGGGGATCACATGACATTGCAACCGTCATAAATATGAACCAATTGTCAAGCATCTGAATTTTGATCACATGACCATGGGGATGCTGCAACAGTCGTAAGAGTGAAACATGACCATGAGTCACTTCTTTCAGTGCGATTGTACTAAGCTGTTATACTGTTGTAAGTCGAGGACTACCTGTTTTGTATTATTTTTCAACTTTAGGCTGGCAAATAATTTGGATTTCACAGAGCCCTAAGAAGATGTTGGGTTCTTGCAGGGTCTTAGGGCCAAACTTTAAGAAACCGTGCTCTAGATTAAAAAAAAAAAAAGGAAGGATGATTGAGTGTAAATCCAGAGTTCAGCCTCCAGAAAACAGGTTTAACAGGCACATTGCACAGTCTAGTGGTTAAAGCACCGGGCTAGAATCCCAACCCATCTTACAGGATTGTTGTTGTGGGGAAGACAGGAGAAAGGAGGACTATCAGATATGTTCCTGCCTTAAGTCATTTAGAAAAACAATAAAAGCAGGACCTTAAAACATCTAAAATAATTTAAAATGAATGCATTTGCAGGGGATCCTGTCGCTGGAAGTTAGTTCCTAAGAACTCTCTGCTGAGTTTTTCCCAGCTTGGGGTTCCCATGCAGCCCAATTAAAGACCAAGCAAGCCCTGTTTCCTCACCTCAGGGATGGGAAGCGGCACACAATATTTCGGGGGCTCTTCTTCAGAGTCAACGTAACTCCTGAAACGTTGCTTCACATCTTTTTTGGTGCAGTTGGTCCTCTCCACAATCATCTGCAGGCCCAATATGGATCCAATGGCTTTCTAGGAAAACAATCAGGGGTGTTTTGAGTCTGAGATGCTCCCCAAAGGACAAATAATCGGAGAGAGGTTAAAAAAAAAAAGTCACCCGCAAGCGTGCGATCACAGCCACCATCTTGATTTCTTAATTTCCCTTCCAAGCAGGAAATTAAAAGAAACGTCTCTCGGCATGTGAAAAGTGCTCTTCTATCACCATGAAGAAATCATGGGGAAACAGGCAAAATTACACCCTTGCAGACGTGCAACAGCACTCTTTTTTTCAGAAATTAAGACTGTACAACGTGCTAGGATTGGCTAAAATGGAGCTGGGGTGATTGGGGTTTAATGCAATGTCAGAATTCACCCTTTGTCTTGGAATGTTGGGTGAACCTGGAATCAATGTAAATCGCATTGGAGGATTCTGGTTTGCCCACGGTGACTTGGAAACCTAAACCAGGTTTAGGGTTGTGTGAATCCATCCCATGTGTGAATGGGGTCAGAGCAAGCAACCAATCATAGCCAACAACAGTTTAGTGGCTGATTACTAGACAATTGATTATCCCTGTCTGCTTTTCCTGTAGTTCATTTCTCTCTATTTACATTTTGAGTCAAGAACACCGTCTTGGTGTCTTCCATTTCTCCTCCAGTCTTTCCTTCTTTCTACTCTTGCCTTCTTCTTTATTTGGTCCTCTGTGTCCTCTGGTCATATAGGGTTTTCCAGGGGATAGAAGTCTTCCTTAAAAAGACTCTTCCAAATTCCTCAAGGATGTAATTCAGGAGAAGAAAAGAATCATCCCAAATTATTATTATTATTATTATTATTATTATTATTATTATTATTATTATTAGTATTAGTATTAGTATTAGTATCTATTTAACATAGGATGGTCACAGACAGAGAGACGAAGTGGTAAGGTCTGGACTAAAACATAGAATAATAGGATTGGAAGGGATCTTGAAGGTCTTCTAGTCTAACCCCCACTCAGGCAGAAGTCCTTATTTTATTCCAGACAAATAATAATAATAATAATAATAATAATAGTAATAAAGTTGGAAGAGACCTTGGAGGTCATCTAGTCCAACCCCCTGCTCAGGCAGGAAACCCTATACCATTTCGGACAAATGGCTGTCCAGTTTCTTCCAGTGTTGGAGCATTCACCGCTTCTGGAGGCAGGTTGTTCCACTGGTTAATTGTTCTCACTGTCAGGAAGTTTCTCCTTAGTTCTAGGTTGCTTCTCTCCTTGGTTAGTTTCCATCCGTTGCTTCTTGTCCTGCCTTCAGGCGCTTTGGAGAATAGCTTGACTCCCTCTTCATTGGGGCAGCCCCTGAGATACTGGAAGGCTGCTATCATGCCCCCCCTCGTCCTTCTCTTCATTAAACTAGACATACCCAATTCCAGCAACCGTTCCTTGTATGTTTTGGCCTCCAGTCCCCTAATCATCTTTGTTGTCCAGTCTCTTCTTGAAAACCTCCAGTGATGGACTATCAACAGCTTCTGAATTAACCGTTCCATTGATTAATTGTTCTAACTGTCAGAAAATCCCTCCTTAATTCTAAGTTGCTTTTCTCCTTGATAAGTTTCCATCCAATGCTTCTTGTCCTGCCTCCTGGTGTTTTGGAGGTTGTACTCTGTCACCCCTTGTCCTTCTTTCATTAATTAGACATACCTTATTCCCGCAACCGTTCTTCATATGTTTTAGCCTCCAGTCCCCTAATCATCTTTGTTGCTCTTCTCTGCACTCTTTCTAGAGTCTCAGCATCTCTTTTGTATATTTTAGTGTACCAAAACCGTACACGGTATTTTAAGTGTGGTCTCATCAACACAGTATAAAACCACACTAACACTGATATGATAGCAGTCTTCCAATATTTGAGGGGCTGCCACAAAGAAGAGGGGGTCAACCTATTCTCCAAAGCACCTGAAGGCAGGACAGGAAACAATGGATGGAAACTGATCAAGGAGAGAAGCAACCTGGAACTAAGGAAAATTTACACACAGTGAGAACAATTAATCAGAGGAACAGCTTCCCTCCAGAATTAATTTTTTCCTTAATTCTAGGTTGGATCTCTCTTTAAGAAACTTCCATTGCTTCTTGTCCTGCCCACCAGTGCTTTAGAGATTAAGTCAATCCTCTTTTCTCTGTCACAACCCCTCCAGTACTGGAAGACTGATACCATGTCATCCCTTAATCCTTATTAGAATAGAATAGAATAGAGAAAGAATAGAATAGAATAGAATAGAATAGAATAGAATAGAATAGAATAGAATAGAATAGGAGATAATGGAGTAGAATAGAATAGAATAGAATAGAATAGAATAGAATAGAATAGAATAGAATAGAATAGAATAGAATAGAATAGAATAGAATAGAATAGGAGATAATGGAGTAGAATAGAATAGAATAGAATAGAATAGAATAGAATAGAATAGAATAGAATAGAATAGAATAGAATAGAATAGAATATGAAATAGAGAATGGGATGGAATAGAATAGAATAGAATAGAATAGAATAGAATAGAATAGAATAGAATAGAATAGAATAGAATAGAATATGAAATAGAGAATGGGATGGAATAGAATAGAATAGAATAGAATAGAATAGAATAGAATAGAATAGAATAGAATAGAATAGAATAGAATAGAATAGAATAGAACAGAGAAAGAATGGAATGGAATGGAATGGAATGGAATGGAATGGAATAGAATAGAATAGAATAGAATAGAATAGAATAGAATAGAATAGAATAGAATAGAATAGAATAGAATAGAATAGAATAGAATAGAATAGAGCTGGAAGGGACCTTGAAGGTCTTCTAGTCCAGCCCCCTGCTCAAGCAGGAGAACCTATACCATTTCAGACCAGTGATTATCTAGCACCTCTTCTTAAAAACCTCCAGTGATGGAGCGCCCACGATTTCTGGAGGCCAGCTGTTCCACTGGTTAATTGTCCTCACTGCTAGGAAGTTTCTCCTTAATTCCAGGTTGCTTCTCTCTTTGGTCAGTTTCCATCTGTTGCCTCTTGTCCTGCCTTCTGGTGCTTTGGAAAATAAGTTGACCCCCTCCTTTTTGTGGCAGCCCCTCAGATATTGGAATTGCTACCATGTCACCCCTATTTCTTCTTTTCGTTAGACTAGCCAAACCCAGGTCCTGCAGCCGTTCTTCATGTGTTTTAGTCTCCAGACTCCTTATCACCTTTGTTACTCTTCTCTGCAATTGAAGAAACCCAAGTTTTAGTCCCCCTTCTTCCACTCTCTATTCTGCCTTGAGGTCCCACATGAATGGTGAGATATCCAAAACAATGTTGAATCAATGAAGGTGTTGGACTAGGGATGAAGAGATACAGATTCTACTCTGCCTTCAGGCACAAAACCTTGGTGGAGAATATCTCAGTGGCTTCAAGATGCTCCTTACCTTGACCGTCACGTTTGTGTTCGTCAACGGTATAAACATGGACTCTTCCTGCTGGTTATAATATTGCAAGGCTAAGTCGGTGAAGTTGCTAATTTCATCCTGCCCCATTTCCCGCAGGGAAGCGATTCGTTGCGGGATAGTCTTCTCCAGCTCTTCGTCTGGGTCCACCGCAGAGGTTGAATTGTCTTTCACGGGGTCTTCTGCTGAAAGTCTTTGGACAAGTAGGCAGCATGCAAAGACCAGCTGCCAGCAGCCTCCCATGGTGTTAAAGTCAACACCACAACTCCTGTATAGCAATGGGCAGGCTGGGGGTGGGGGGCACTGACTGATATAGGTTCAGTGGCTCCACCCCCAAGTTCAGACAGCCCCGCCTCCCTGGAGACACACCAGAAAAGGTAAATGGTCATTTGGTGAAGGCATCTCAGGCTGGGCAGTCTAATGTCACTGTCCTAAAAGAAGGCTTGCTTGGTTGGCCATGAAATTCACTGTCCTTGGTCCAGTCATGTGCCTTCCCTTCTAATGCACGGAACTGACCCCACAATTGATTTCGTTGGTGGGACATCCTGGAATTAGCCTTCGAAACCCAATTGTCCCATTTTCCCCCCTGGCATTAAATCAAAATTCAAATATATTTATTTCACACACAAGGGAGATAAGTTGATTTTGCTTGACCGGTCCCATCCGACCAATGTAAGGATTTTAGATGCTACCAAAGCAATCCTTCTAGGCGGTGGGTGGTGTTGTTTTTTTTCTTTAAATTTAAATTATAAGTTTAATAAATAAGTTTGGCACTTTGGATGTAGACAAAAATGGCGTTCTCTTTTTTTAAAAGAAACAGTGATGTATCTGGTCCTTTTGGTTTGTGTGTCAAATCCTATCACGGCCCTCCACGCCCACCTAAAATTTCTCAGAGAAGTGCATTGAAGAACAACAAAGAGAAATTAAGATTAGAATGTTTTTTCTGACCCCTCTGGAAGATTAAATAGGTGGAAAGGGATTAAAAGATTAGACTTGGGGGTGGAGGGTGTAGGAATGTTGGAACAGACATCTTAAGCAGGGGTTTTTATGGGTGTCTTTTCACACCCCATGGATGGAGGACAATCGGCCTTTTGCAGAATAATCCAATGTTTTTCCACGTCAAGGAGATTTTTTTTGGCCAGTGGGATATTTGTGCATTGGTCATCTCTAATGTGCTTAAGATTGCTCTGGGCAAATCTTTGCCAAGTCAAATCCAGGTGAATTGGTGCTTTCAGAAATGAAGCCTCTTGTTCATTGTTCGGCTTTGACTGTCTTTATTATCCTTGGCTCCTTTTTAAAAACACAAAGGTTCTATAGGTGCTTCTGGGCCCGCAATGACTTCAAAGTATTCTGGCCAGAGCTGGCCATGCATGGCCCAGGAAGGGCCTCCTTGCCAGAAATAATAATATTCTGTCCAGAGAGAGGGGAGCAATCGGGGGAAGCCCCCAAATCAGATTGGCAGAAAGTTCAAAGGCAAATCCGAAACAGAAGATGCAGAGAAGGTTGGCCAAGAAAACTGATCCACTGTCAAGAGATCAGAAGGGAAGGGAGAACTTTTTGGAGGACTCCAGCAACAAGACTGTGGCTGTCTCAGTGTCCAAGTGTCGTTTTCATGTGTAGAAAACCCCATATTCAGATCACAGTAGCTCCAGCTAGGTAAGCATGAAAAAGAATTCGGCCTCACATTGGGAGAAGTCGGGGACAGCCAGCACAGAGAACACCAAGAACCTCTCAGCGGAGAAAATTCTGAGCTACGTAATTTGAAAATAAACAATCTTTTCTTTCTTTCTTTCTTCCTTCTCTTTCTTTCCTTCTTTCTTCTTTCTTCCTTCCTCCTCCCTCCCTCCTTCCTTCCTTCTTCCTTCCTCTATCTCTTCCTCTCTCCCCTTCCATGTTCCTCCCTCTCTCCCTCCCTTCCTTCTCTTTCTTCCTTCCTCCCTTTTCTTTCCTTCCTTCCTCCTCCCTCCCTCCCTCCTTCTTTCTCTTTCTTTCTTCTTCCTTCCTTCCTTCCTTTTCTTTCCTTCCTCCCTCCTCCCTCCCTCCCTCCTTCCTTCCTTCCTTCCTTCCCCCTCCTTCCTCCCTCCCACCCTTCCTTCTCTTTCTTCTTCCTTCCTTCCTTCCTTTTCTTTCCTTCCTTCCTCCTCCCTCCCTCCCTCCTTCCTTTCTTTCTTCCTTCCTTCCTTCTTCCTTCCTCCCTCCCTCCCGCCTTCCTTCCTCTATCCCTTCCTCTCTCCCCCCCATGTTCCTCCCTCCCTCCCTCCCTCCCTTTGTTTTCTCCCTCCCTCCCTTCCTTCTTTCAACTCTGTCAACTCTGCAACTCTCCCTCACTCCCCCCATGTCCCTCCCCCCTCCTTTTGTGTCTCCCCCCACCAGCATGCCAGGATTAAAAATACCGAAAAAATGCAACATATAACCTCTGGCACTCAAGGATAATAACCCCCTCTTTAAAAAAAAAACCCATATGACTAGAACATAGAATATGGAATTCTAGGATTGGAAGGGACCTTGGAGGCCATCTAGTCCAACCCCTGCTGGAGGCAGGACACCTTATACCCTCCCAGTCAAATGGTTGTCCAGTCTATTTTTGAAAACCTCCAGTTTAGTGCAGATCTGAAAGTCCTGAAAATTTAGTGCAAATCTAAAAACTTTCAGGACCATTAAAATCTGGAGAATGGGGGAGGAGGGAGAGAGTTGTTATTGAATAGATGGAGGATCTCATTCAACAACTTTTTTTTAGGAGTTGTAATATTCTGGATTAGGGTTCAGTTTAAGGGCACAAGATGTTCTCTTTGCAGACCCCTTTGCTCTTGAGGGTAATTGTTGGACAAGCTGGAGGGAGTTGATTTAAGGCTTGATCGTGGTAGGGTTAAGACTAGACTTAGCCTGGTCTGCCTTGCCTTTTCTTTGTTTGTTAGTTTGGGAAGGGAGCCTGTGCCTTGTTGGGTTTTCTTCACAGGCTGCCTACAACCTGGCAAGTCTTCCTTTTCACGGCTCCTGCTTGGAGGCTGATGCTAAATATTCATATTCTTTCCCCCAAACTAAGTTTTATTGCCTCGGATGGGAGTCCCGTGGCAGTCGTAGAAATGAAAGGCTCTCTCTTTCTTCGACATGAAGCTTTGGAGACCCACCTGCTCCTTGGGGATCAAAGTATTTCCTGCTCATTTCATGAGGTTATAATCCATTTTAGGGTCAAGAAAATGGGAAATTGGGACTTGGAAGCATTCCCTGATTCTTCGGGTGGCGACTATTAGGAGAGCTTCAGGTTTTCTTGACAGAAAAGGGGAACTGAAGAAATTGCTCAGTGGTTGAGTCTGAAGTCCCAAGAGAGAGCAGGTAGGATGAAATTCTGGACATGGGTAGTTCAACCTCACATCTGACTTGGGGGGGGGTCAGTCCCTCTTTCTCAGCCCTGTCTATCTCACAAAGTGTTTTGCCAAGAGCTGGAGCAGTGATCAGGTGCCCGTTGGTTCATAGAGACAATAAACATATCAGTAAATAAAGGGAATTTAAGCTTTATTTTTACTTTATAGTCTGTTAAATATGAACCAGCCGTCTGCTGCGGCTGCCCAAAAAAAAAAAAACCAAGGCAGTCCTATGCTGCATTTAACAGAGGGACAAAAATCAAGATTACATGAGGTGCTGATACCATTTTATAACGCCTTGGTAAGACCACACTTGGAATACTGTATCTAATTTTGGTCCTCACAATATGAAAAGACGCCGAGACCTTAGGAAATATGCAGAGAAGAGCAACAAAGATGATTAGGGGACTGGAGGCTAAAGCATATAAGGAATTGGGTTGCTGGAATTGGGTATGTCTAGTTTAATGAAGAGAAGGACAAGGGGGGACATGATAGCAGTCTTCCAGTATCTCAGGGGCTGCCCCAAAGAAGAGGGAGTCAAGCTATTCTCCAAAGCACCTGAAGGCAGGACAAGAAGCAATGGGTGGAAACTAACCAAGGAGAGAAGCAACCTAGAACTAAGGAGAAACTTCCTGACAGTGAGAACAATTAACCAGTGGAATGGCTTCCGTCCAGAAGTTGTGGGTGCTCCATCACTGGAGGTTTTTTAAGAAGAGACAGGACAGCCACTTGTCTGGAATGGTATAGGGTCCGGAGTTTGGACTAGAACAGGGGTCCCCAACCCCTGGTCCGTGGACTGGCACCAGTCCGCAGCATGCCAGAAACCGGTCCATGCAAACAAGTGAAGCCCCATCCACAGGATGCAGGCACTATGTGAAACCAGACCCCTGTCTGGTCCATGGAAGAACTTTTCTCCACGGAACCAGTCCCTGGTGCCCAAAGGGGTGGGGGCCACTGTACTAGAAGACCCCCCCAGGGTTCCTTGCAACTCTGTCGTTCTGTTATTCTTCTGCATTGCTGCTACACAAATTTGCTGTAGAGATGATGCAAGAAGCCCAGCCTGGTCTCCTTGGAATCAGGAGGGACAATGGAACCATGGGATGGAGTTCAGTCCTTCCTCCCAGATTTTGCCAATGGGTGGACCCAACTTGAAGGAGACGGGTTCTTCCAGTTGGTGGGCAGAGCCCCCCAGGGGCTGGGCTTCCTGAGAAGTATATCAGCCTTCATCCTCCAGCCAGGATCTTTGGCTTGTTTCAGCATCTCCTGGCCACCATGAGAAGGTCCTGGCTGGGTTTACAACTGCTTCTCGGCAGCGTTTTGCTGCTGGCCGTGCTTGTGGCCAAAGGCAAATGTTGCAAGGAAGAGCAGGAGAGTTCTTCGGAAGAGGAGTATCATTGTGTAAAGAGGTGTCACTGCGTGGAAGAATGTTGTGAGAAGAGGCATCATCACGAGGAAGAGGAGTGTTGTTGCGAGAAGAGGCATCATCACGAGGAAGAGGAGTGTTGTTGCGAGAAGAGGCATCATCACGAGGAAGAGGAGTGTTGTTGTGAGAAGAGGCATCATCATGAGGAAGAGGAGTGTTGTTGCGAGAAGAGGCATCATCACGAGGAGGATAAATGTTGCAAAAAGAGGCATTCCCATGGAGGAGAAGAAGAAGCCGACAAAAAGAAGCACCCCCACGTCGCAAAAAAGCGTCCTAAAAAGAGGCACCCCCGTTTGGAAGAGTCGGAAGAAGCAAGTTCGGACTCGAGCGAACATTACAAGCACATGGCAGAAGAAGAACAGAGGGACATAGCAGAACTGGCAGCTCAAAGCATGAATGTCATGCGACACCACAGGAAAGAGCAAGCCATCGCCTACTACAACCAAGGAATCGATGGAGCCTACTACAAACATCTGGACGATGCTCAAGTGGAGGTCCAGGTGAGCAGAAATCCACTCGGCCAGCAAAGCCCCCCCACAATAACTTTATGTCCTTACAAAGTATTACATATTAAGGGACATACAATTAAGTATATCATAGAATAGAATGGAATAGAATAGAATAGAATAGAATAGAATAGAATAGAATAGAATAGAATAGAATAGAATAGAATAGAATAGAATAGAATAGAATAGAATAGAATAGAGAATGGGTGAGAATGGAATGGAATAGAATAGAGAATAGAATAGAATAGAATAGAATAGAATAGAATAGAATAGAATAGAATAGAATAGAATAGAATAGAATAGAATAGAATAGAATAGAATAGAATAGAATAGAGAATGGGTGAGAATGGAATGGAATAGAATAGAATAGAATAGAATAGAATAGAATAGAATAGAATAGAATAGAATAGAATAGAATAGAATAGAATAGAATAGAGAATGGGTGAGAATAGAATAGAATGGAATGGAATGGAATGGAATGGAATAGAATAGAATAGAATAGAATAGAATAGAATAGAATAGAATAGAATAGAATAGAATAGAATAGAATAGAGAATGGGTGAGAATGGAATGGAATAGAATAGAGAATAGAATAGAATAGAATAGAATAGAATAGAATAGAACAGAATAGAATAGAATAGAATAGAATAGAATAGAATAGAGAATGGGTGAGAATAGAATAGAATAGAATAGAATAGAATAGAATAGAATAGAATAGAATTAGAACAGAACAGAACAGAATAGAATATAGAATAGAATAGAATAGAATAGAATAGAATAGAATAGAATCTGGAAGGGACCTTGGAGGTCTTCTAGTCCAGCCCCCTGCTCAAGCAGGAGAACCTATACCATTTCAGACAAGTTTATTGCAGGTAGTCCTCAACTTACGACGACAATTGAGCCCCAAATTGCCTTTGCTAAGCAAGTTGGTTGTTAAGTGAGTTTTGCCCCATTTTAACCATCTTTCTTGCCCCGGTCGTTAATTTAAGAACCCGGTTGTTAAGTGAATCTGGCTTCTTGGTTGGACTTGGCTGGTCAGGAGGTTGCAAAAAGGGGATGGCGGGACCCCAGGACACTGCGGCCGTCCTCAATATGAACCAGTCGCCAAGCATTTGAATTTTGATCACGTGACCCTGGGGAGGCGGCGAAGGTCGCAACTGTGAAAAACGGTCATAAGTCCCTTGTTCAGCGCCGTTGTAACTTTGAATGGTCACTAAACAAACGGTTGTAAGTAGAGAACTACCTGTATTACCATACCGTGCCAATTGTTACAACAGGTTTTGAAAGGGCTGGCAGAAAAAAGATTTCGGCGTTAGTGGCCGGGGGCAACTCAACTCCACCAGCTCTGCGTCCTTCCCCAGCCTGGTGCCTCCTCCAGGAAGGTGAAACTACAACCCCCATTATTCCCAGCCAAGGCCCATCATTCTGGGAGGGGGGCTACCTGGAAGGTGTGGCTCCGACCTGCCGCCTTTACAAGTCTGTTTGATTTCGACTTCCATGAAAGGGAGAGAATCCATGGCTTTTGGAGGGGGTGGGGGGGACTTAGGAACCCCTGACTCAGTTTCCCCAGATATGAAGGAGATTCTTTCCCAGTTGAAGAGGTGACAAGTAAAACAATAGGGAGGGTTTTCAGAAAGGGGTGGGTTTAATGGTTAAAATACCCCACTAAAGCTGGGAAGGCACAGGTTCCTTGACTGGGTCACATCCTGTGACTAACCAGGTGCAGGACAGCCAGGGCTGAATTTGCACAGCTCAATTAGTTTTAACCTTGGTTTGTTTGTGGCTTAACAAAGCCAGGAAGGACCCCTGTTTTCCTAAGTGGGGGGGGGAGGCGGGAAAGGAGTGATAGAGAGTGAGGAGCCCAGTTCAAATCTGCCTTCCTCAATATGGAAGCTCAGCCAGCCCCCCTTCCCTCAGCTCAGCCTACCTCGCTGGGTTGTTGTGTAGGAACAAACTCAAGGTTGTTCCCATGGAAGAGACAAACTCCTGGAGGAAGGGCGAGACATCAGTGGAATGAAATAAATGACACAGACTGGACAGCCATCTGTTTGAAATAGTACAGGTTATTTTTTTTTCTCAATCTTTTTTATTATTTTTTTCCCATATATGTTAATTTTTCCAATCAACACGTCTGAAATTTGCTAAACTAATACATGTTCAATTCCTAATCCTTGCTTCTTTTCTCTAACCAAGTGTAAAATAAATTCCAAATTTGATAATAGTCTGTATCTTCTTTATCTTTCAGCCTCATAGTTAATCTGTCCATCTCTGCACTTTCCAAAATCTTCCTGATTATTTCTTCCTCTGATGGCAAAGCTTCATTCTTCCAATATTGTGCGAAAATTATTCTTGCTGCTGTGGTAATATGTAGAGTCAAATATAATTTCTGCTTATTAGTCTTTTCAGGCATGATGCCTAACAAAAAAAGTTCAGGTTTAAAATCCACTTGTTCATCCAATATTTTTTTCTAACCACATATATATATATATATATTTCCAATAAAGCTTTGCCTTCTCGCATGTCCACCAAATATGATAATACATGCCTGTATTATGCTTACATTTCCAACATCTATCTGACATATTTTTAAACATTTTTGCTAATCTTGCTGGTGGAAGGTGCCATCTATAAAACATTTTATACAGATTTTCTTTATATGAAGTTGACATTGTCAATTTATAATTTCTCTCCCATAACATTTACCATTTTTCTAATTCTATGTTATAACCAAAAATTTTTGCCCATCTTATCATTGTTTCTTTCACTTGTTCACTTTCCATATCTAAAATTAACAAAAAATTATACATTTTCTTAATCAATTTCTCATCTGAGGTCAACAAAATCTTATCAAACACATTGTGATCCTTATAAAATCCATACATTTTAACATCTTTTTCGTATCTATTTAATATCTGTAAATGTGCCCATGAAATAGTACAGGTTCACCTGCTTGAGCAGGGGGTTAGACTAGAAGACCTCCGAGGTCCCTTCCAGTTCTATTCTGATTGATTGATTGATTAACACCAAAGCCAGGAAAAGTCTGCTTTATTGTACTTTTTTTATTTTATTTTTTTTAATCCTGCCTTTATTATTTTTATAAATAAATTTATAAAAATTTATACATTTTTATAAAAATCTATAAATAAATTAAGGTAGTGAACATCCTAATCCTCCGCCTATTTTCCCATCAACGACACCCCTGTGGAGTGGGCTGGGCTGAGAGAATGAATGACTGGCCCTAAGTCATCCAACTGGCTTTCGTGCGTAAAGCAGGACTCGAACTCCCAGTCTCCTGCTGATTGGCCCAAAGGCCCCCAGCCAACTTTCCTGCCTAAGGCAGGACTAGAACTCGCAGCCTGCTGCTTTCTAGTCTTCCACCTCCCTCTCATCACTTGTACGTAAAGCCTATTTATTCTTTTCGTTTTCTTCTCTCCATCAAAATGCATTTCTTTTCTATGCCTGTGTGTGTGTGTTGTGTGTGTGTGTGTGTGTGTGTGTGCGCAAACACTGCACAAACTCTCCTTCCCTGACGGCTGAGACTGAAAGGCGCTCTGCACGTGTTCCCAAGCAGCCCCTCCCTTACATCTTTAACTGTAACCGAGCCCTAAAAAGTTTGGGGGTTCGAACTGAACTCACCCCAATGGGGTACGAGACGTCCCTGGGGATTTTAAGGGCGCGTGGCAGGTGCAGCGATCCATGTTCTGAAATGTGGCTTCTTCTTCTCCTTCTTCTTCGACACCAGAAAGCCATCGGCGTCATGGTCTACGTCAAGATGCTTTTGGGCAAGACCAACTGCACCAAAAACGAAGAGGAAGAGGCTGGCGTAGAACATTCAAGAGCCTACCTGGAGAAGCAGGGTTGCCAGCTTCTGCCACAACTGAATCAGGACGTAAGTGTTGCGAGTTCGAATCTCGAACAGTCTGCCCTGCCTAGCGGAACGATAGTCGGTTTTAAAGGGGGACGGTTGAATAAGACTCCGAAAATTTAGGTGGCCGCCCAGCTCACAAAAACCTCTTTCTTCTTTTGTCTGTTTTTTAAAAAATTATACAACTGCCCAACTCCAGGGAGCTAACAATACCGGTCGTCCTCGGCTTAAGACCCCAGGGAAGCTTATCACTTCCTATGCTGAGCAAAAACAGTTGTTAACTGTGTTTTGTCCCGTTTTACGACCTTTCTTGCCCCAGTTGCTAAGGGAATCGCTCCAGTTGCACGGTTGTGAAGTGAATCCGGCTTCCCCGTTGACTTTGCTTGCCAGAGGGTCGCTAAAGGGGACAAGCATCTGAAGTTTGATCACCTGACCCTGGGGATGCTGCAAAGGTCGTAACTACGAAAAATGGTCATTAAGCAGTGCTTTTTTTCTAAAAAAAAAAAAAAAGGTGCCGGAACTCACACATGTCATACAACCCGCCTTGCCTACCCTACAAGGTTCCATCCAAAAAAGGTGCCGGAACTCCGTTCTGGGCGTTCTATGAGAAAAAAAAAGTTCTGGTCATAAGTCACTTTTTTCAGTGCTGTTGTAACTTCAAATGGTCATTAAGTGAACGGTGGTAAGTCGAGGACTCCCCGTGCATGTCAAAACACAAGCAATGAACAATCAGGAAGTAAAGAAGAGGGCAAAACATTTCATTTTAAGCGAAAGGGCACTTCTTCTGCAGCAGAAATGGTGCAAGCCTCCCATAAACTATGATTAGCACATCACCGTGCCAACCTAGATGCGTCACATGATAGCTTATGACGCTGTAAGGCCTGAATCCAAGCTATGTGACTAAACTGACCAAAATCTTAGCCTGGATTCATGCAACAGAATCACCTTATCTCTGAGATGGGTGGTACATAAATTTAATAAATAATAATGACATGAGCTTCCTTAGCAAAAGCTATCTGGATTCTCCAAATAAATGAAATTGTAACCAAACTGGTTTTGTGGCACATCATTGATTGATTGATTTGTCTTTATTATTTTGACAAATAATCCAAGACAGCGAACTTATTCAACACACCTTACTCTTTTCCCCAGACCTGCATAGTAGGTTGGGTTGAGAGATAGTGACTGGCCCAAAGTCACCAAGCTGGCTTTCATGGCTAAGGTGGGACTAGGACTCACCATCTCCTAGTGATTGGCCCAAAGTCACCCAGGTAGCTTTCATGGCTAAGGTGGGACTAGAACTCACCATCTCCTAGTGATAGGCCCTAAGTCACCCAGGTAGCTTTCATGGCTAAGGCAGGACTAGAACTCACAGTCTCCTGCTTTCTAGCCTAGTGTTTTAACCACTGTGCCACAAAACGCCACAACCAAAAGCAGCCTTGGTGCATTGTGCAAATTTAGCAGCTAAATCCTCCAGTGATCCAGTCATGTTGTTTGAAACCAGTCCAACTCTTCTCTCCAGCTTCCTGACCCCAAGCCTCAGCACCAGGGTCTTATCAGGTGGCCCCCCATTTTCTAACACTCTTTCTTTGCTGTCTTTAGAAACACAACTGCACCTTTGGTATCTTCGTTGACATGAGAACCGAAAAGAAAGCTGTCGTCAGCCAGGACTGCATTAGAATCCCAGGAATTAAACAATTTCCCAAACTTTTCAAGGGTCTCCCCTTCTGATGCTCAGCTCTGGGAGGAAAGCACCCCCTTGCCTTCCCTCATAACCGCATAATCACTTAGGCGCAACTACTCATCCTCCCGACTCGCCCACCCTGAAGGGAATCCAGTGTGCTCCCACTTCATCCCCAGATCTTCACAGCTCTGCCTTTGCCCTTGTTCTGAAATAGGAGAATAAAATTAAATTGCACAGATCTGGCCATGTGTTGCGTCTTCTTCAGTTAGTGGGTCTTGTGGGACTGGCTGAAGGATGGAGCTGTACAACTGTAGGATGCAGAGCCAGTGTTTTCAATTTGTGTGTGTGTGTGAGAGAGAGTGTGCGATGACAAAGAGTCCGGAAGCTACACCCTATGATGAACTGTTGCGGGAACTCGTGTCTAACAAACAGAAAGTTTATGGGTGACCTGATTTATTTATTTATTTATTATTTTGACTTATATGCCGCCCTTCTCCTCAGACTCAGGGCGGCTCACAACAAATAATACAAGTACAAAAATATATAAATCAGTTAAAATAGTAGTATACCATATAAAAAACTATAAAACTATACCCACTCATACAACATACAGTCCCAATCAAAGGCCCAGGGGCAGAGCGCAGCTCACACGCCCCAAGCCTGTCTGCATAGATGTGTTTTTAAGAGTTTTCGGAAAGCTAGGAGGGAGGAAGCAGTACGAACCTCTGAGGGAAGTTGGTTCCAGAGGGCTGGGGCAGCAACAGAGAAGGCCCTAACCCTAGGTCCCGCCAAACCGCACTGTCCAACAGACGGGACCCGTAGGAGGCCAACCCTGTGTGCCCTAACTGGTCGCTGGGATTCATGGGGCAGAAGACGGTCCCGCAAGTATCCTGGCCCATTGCCATATAGGGCTTTATAGGTCATAACCAACACTTTGAATTGTGTTCGGAGACCAATTGGTAGCCAGTGCAGCTCACGGAGGGCTGGAGTGATATGAGCATGTCTTGGGAGAGCCAAGACGGCTCGCGTGGCCGCATAGCTGATAGTGGTCTTTCAATATTTGAGGGCCTCTTACAGAGACGAGGCGGTCAAGCTATTCTCCAAAGCCCCTGAAGGCAGGAGAAGAAGCAACGGATGGAAACCAATCAAGGAGAGATTCAGCCTACAACTAAGAGGAATTTCTTAACGGTGAGAACAATTAATGGAATAGCTTGCCTGCTGGAGGGCTGGGTGCTCCATCACTGGAGCTTTTTTAAAAAAACAAACTGGACAGCCATTTGATTGGAATGATTTAAGGTCTTCTGCCTCGAGTAAGGGTAGGGCTAGCCAACCTCCAAGGTCCTTTCCAGCCCTAGGATTTCCTCAGTGCGAATGGAGTGTGAATCAACACCCCACTCGCCGTAAACAACTCGTCCAATGTTTGCAAAACCGAGGGGGTAGTGTGACACCTAATTCCCGATATGAACAGGTGTATGAGACTTCAACCCATCCTCAACGGCCCAGAGGCATCTCTCTGGCACTTTGCCTGCGTCAGATCCATTCCGACGAACAGCTGAGGAGCCCGTCGACGCCGGATACAGATAGACGTCCATTGGGAGCTGAGTACCCTCTGGAAAATGAAAGGGAGCAAGCCCGCTGCACGGGTGGTCTATGCGCCTCCCAAAAACATTCTATTTTTTTTAATCCAAGTTTTTTTATTAATTTTCCAATATTGCATTTACATATTTGAAAAGTAGCGTGGCGGTTGAGCATCGTGATTCCATTACATTTAAATATCATCAGTACAAATCTCAAAGTATTTCAACAACAAAATTGCCTCTTTCCCCCATAAGATCTACTGTCATATTCAGATCAATACAGTTCTTATTCTATCAATCAAACAAAAAAAAATACCTTTCTAATATTCATTAATAATCTTCAGTCTATACATATCTTGATTAATTTGACATTCCATCTTTTAGACAATACAGTTCACCATCTCTAATCCCCTTGTAACACTGACTAACCTCAGCACAACAAAGTGTCTGCCGGCAGCCACAGCCTGCTGGCCCCTCAACCGGCACACTCTGGGGCTCCACAGCCCACCACCAGCAGTTCAGAGAAGTCGCCTCTGACCTGGACAGAGGGCTGACAGCTGAGGAGGCAATGCAGTGGGAAAAGGAGAGCATGCAAGGCCAGGAGGGATGGGACGGGGGGGAGGGAAACCAGCCACATGGGACCTCAGAGAGTTAGCGGGCGGCTGGTTGAAGAGGGATGGTTGCATCTTCGGGGCATGGTGTGTGTGCCCACACAGAGAGGGCTCTGGCTGCCACCTCTGGCACGCATGCCATAGGTTCGCCCCCACTGTCCTAGACCTAGACCAGCGGTTCTCAACCTTTTCCGGGGCTCGACCCCGGCCCGCATCGCAAAGGGGGGAAAATGGCGAACCCCCAAAAAAATAAATGGCCGACCAAAAAAAAATGGCGGGCGCGCATGCACGGTGCGACGGCCCGCATCGCAAAGGGGAAAAAATGGCGGACCAAAAAAAATGGCCGACCCAAAAAAAATGGCCGACAAAAAAAAATGGCGGGCCCGCATCGCAAAGGGGAAAAAATGGCCGACCAAAAAAAAATGGCCAACCCAAAAAAATGGCGGACTGTGGTGTTTGGCGACCCTCGTGAAGTGGTCGTTCGACCCCACAGGTTGAGAACTGCTGACCTAGACTGCTTGGTATAGAAAAAACGAGACTTTGAAAAATACAGGTAGTCCTCAGCTTATAACCCCAACTGAGTCCAAAATTTCTGTTTCTAAGCAAGACAGTTGTTAAGTGAGTTTTGCCCCATTTTGTGACCTTTCTTGCCACAGTTGTTAAGTAAAATGGGTTGTTAAGTGAATCTGACTTCTCCATTGACTTAGCTGGTGAGAAGGTTGCAAAACAGGATCACGTGACTCTGGGATGCTGCAGCTGTCACAAATGCCTGCCAGTTGCCAAGCATCCAAACGTTGATCACCTGACCCTGGGAATATTGCAATAGTCGTAAATGTGAAAAACAGTCATACGTTAATTTTTTTCAGTGCGGTTGTAACTTGGAATGTTCACTAAATCAACTGCTTGTAAGTCAAGAATTACCTGTATACTATTCCTCTCCCAGCCTTTTTATGACTTTTTATCATTTATGATGGCCATGTTAAAAAAGGAAAGAAAGATTGGAGTAGGATTCGTATTCCAATAGAGAAGATTCTCAAAGTGAATATAAAGATAAAAACCAGAAACTTTTCTTTGGGGTTTAATGGAAAAAGATATGGAGAAAAAATATTGGAACTTTGATCTTGTATATGTTGGTGGCAGCGAGATTACTTTACGCACAAAAATGGAAGGACGTGTCAACCCCCACCATGGGCGAATGGCTGCTAAAGTTGATGGAGTTGGCAGAGACGGCAACACTGTCTGCTTTGATTAAAGGGAAGAACACAATTACTTCTCTTTTTACTTGGAATCTGGACTTTGTGCTCGAGGTGGGGAAAAATGAAACTTTGATTTTTGGGTTTTACCAGTTATATTCTGAACCGTATAGCACTATGTAACCTCGTATAGGTCTATGTAACTCTAACTAGAGAGCATGTATCAGTATGTTAGAATATCTGGCAGTTATTGGGTTAAATGCTGATTTGTTAATGGGTCAGTGGGAGCAGTTTCTAAAGGGCATTGGGAGACTTCCTGGACACAAGCCAGATTGGAATGTCTTTGTCTGAAAGAAGCATGGGCCATCAGATGTCACCCGATGAGCCTGCGTCCTTATAAAGATGATATGGAAGAGAGCATCATCATTTTACCTATAGGAATGGACAAAAGATGTATTTTCCAGAAGTATCAACCACAGCATGAATGCAAGTAATCTTTCTGATTAAAAATATATTTTTTGTTATGAAATCATTGAGTCAGAATAAGTTAGACAGGCTTGTTGTTATAGGAATAGCTAGCTTATACTATTATGTAAAAGTAAAAAAGTTGAGGTTTGATGTTATTATCTTATTCCCCTGCACCAACGGGAATCAGAAGTCAACGCCTTTTCTTTCTTTTTCTCTTCTTTTCTACATTTTCTACATTTTTTCTTACGGGACCGCCTGCTGCCTCACGAAACCCAGCGACCGGTTAGGGCCCACAGAGTCGGCCTTCTCCAGGTCCCGTCAGCCAGACAGTGTCGCCTGGTGGGGCCTAGGGGAAGGGCCTTCTCTGTTGCGGCCCCGGCCCTCTGGAATCAACTCCCCCCGGAGATCCGTATCGCCCCCACCCTCTCCGCCTTTCGTAAACTACTAAAGACCCATCTCTGCCGACAGGCCTGGGACGGTTGACATCTTGCCCCCAGCCAGTGTATGTCTGTGTGTACGTTTGCTGAATGAATGGTTTCTTAATTTAGGGGTTCTCTTTTTTATATATGTATTTTTTATATATGTATTATGTAGTTTTTTATATTGGATTTCTATTTATGCTGTGAGCCACCCTGAGTTCCCGGAATAGGGCGGCATAGAAATTTAATAAATAATAATAATAAAATAATAATAATTATTATCTGCTTTTGTATTTTTTTATTTTATATTATAAACTAATAAAAAGGATAATGCAAGAAACCATCATATTAATAATAAAAATGAAAAGCTCCAGGGATGAAGCACACCCACAACTCCAGAAGGCAAGCGATTCCATTGACTCTAGGGCAGTCCTTAACTTACAAACATTCAAAGTTACCACAGCACTGAAAAAAGTGACTTATGACTGGTTTGTAAACTTACGACTGTTGCCACATCTCCAGGGTCATGTGATCAAAATTTGGTTGCTTGGCAACTAGCAAAGGGAGGAGGGAGGAAGGAAGGAAAGACATAGATTGGAAAAAGTGAGTGAATGAGGGAGGGAGGGAGGAAGAAAGGAAGGAAAGAGAAGAAAGAAAGAGAGAGAGAGAGAGAAAGAAAGAGAGAAAGAAAGAAAGAAAGAAAGAAAGAAAGAAAGAAAGAAAGAAAGAAAGAAAGAAAGAAAGAAAGAAAGAAAGAAAGAAAGAAAGAAAGAAGAGGTTGGAAAAAGTGAATGAGGGAGGAAGGAAGGAGATAAATAGGTTGGAAAAAGTGAGTGAATGAGGGAGGAAGAGAGGAAGGAAGGAAAGAGAAGAAAGAAAGAAAGAAAGAGAAAGAAAGAAAGGAAGGAAGAAAGAGAAAGAAAGAAAGAAAGAAAGAAAGAAAGAAAGAAAGAAAGAAAGAAAGAAAGAAAGAAAGAAAGAAAGAAAGAAAGAAAGAAGAGGTTGGAAAAAAATGAATGAGGGAGGAAGGAAGGAAAAACATAGATTGGAAAAAGTGAGTGAATGAGGGAGGAAGGAAGGAAGGAAGGAAAGAGAAGAAAGAAAGAAAGAAAAAAGAAAAAGAAAGAAAGAAAGAAAAAAGAGGTTGGAAAAAGTGAATGAGGGAGGAAGGAAGGAAGGAGATAGGTTGGAAAAGTGAGTGAGTGACTGAGGTGAGTGCGGGAGGGAAGGAGGGAGGAAGAAGGGAAGGAAGGAAGGAAGGAAGGAAAGAAGGAAGGATATAGGTTGGAAAAAAGAAGAGAGGGAGAGAATACACGTGTGTGCAACCCAGGACACCTGCTTCATAAGAGAAAATGCATTACATCATTTCACCCTGAGCTTGAATACAAAGCACAATCAGGGATTGTCCATGGTAGCCTTTAATCTTTTAGTCAACCCGCACACCAGAGACAGACAGCTGTAGAATGAACCACACTGCAGGGCAGTGACATTTAGCATCAGAAACCACAGAAGGTGCCAGGTTGACTTTGGCTTCAGCCAAACCCTTCGTGACCCACCTGAACTTTTCTTTGGACTTGTGGCTCACTTGGAAACAGGATATCTTTCAACAGACCAAAATAATGCCCTTGCCAAAACCTTGTCAACACAAATCCCAAATCAATGGTGTCCCTTCTTCATTGTTCAGAAATCTACCCATTCCACTGACCTGGGCTTAATCTTGCTTGACTTCAAAGACCTGGGTTTATGCTTGCAGGGGGGAACACAAGACACAAGGAGAAGCGTGCCAAGAAAGGCCATGCCGGGCAACAATAACAGAGGTGTACAAAGTTGCTTTGTTGAAAGGAGGCTGGAGAGGTTGCATCACAATCAGGGCAGTCCCTCGACCTTGGGCACTTTAAGATATCTGGACTTCAACTCCCATGCTGGCTAGGGAATTCTGGGAGCTAAGCCCACCCAACTTAAGGTGGCCAAGCTTGAGAAACACTGAGCTAGTGTCCTACTGAAACCCAAAATCAGCCAGGCTGGCTTCTTCTAACTGGGTCTTCCTGTGTGTTGGTGTTGAAAGAAAAATCAGGTCCAGTTCCAAGCCAGGAGTAAATGGAATGGAGGCTGCTTAGAAAGAAGGTTCCAGTTTATTGATGAGCAGAACCACCAATGGCATGTGTTTCTGGGTCAGCTGTCCCAGAACTACATGCTGTTGTAGATTCTGCTCTACAGCCTCATTTTTATTTTCAGCATCTTAGCCTCCATTTTATTTACTCCTGGCTTGGAACTGGACCTGATTTTTCTTTCAACAGTGGGATTGGAAGTCCAGGTGGCTGACTCACCTGGTTGTTGTGATCTCATATACCTAGATTACACAAGGTAACAGCAGCCGTATAACAGTTGGAAGGGACCAAGCAGGAACCCCTGTGCCATTCTGGACAAATGGCTGTTCCAGTTTATAGTAATAATAATAATAATAATAATAATAATAATAATAAGAATAAGAATAAGAATAAGAATAAGAATAAGAATAAGAATAAGAATAAGAATAAGAATAAGAATAAGAATAAGAATAAGAATAAGAATAAGAATAGTAAAGTTGGAAGGGACCTTGGAAGTCATCATCTTTCCAGCTGATTGGTGCTTCTTCAGGGCTCAGCAGAAGCACCAGGATCAGCGCCAAGCTCCAGCTGAAGAAGCGCTGATCCTGGCGCTTCCGCTGAGCCCTGACAGCCCTGCAGCTCCAGCCGTCTCTCGCTCAGGCTTGTGCGGTGCTGCCACCGGTTCAGCTCATTCCCCTCCCCCACTACTTTTCTGGGATGGTCACGTACCACCTACCAGGTGCCAATGTACCACAGGTGGTACCCGTACCACTGGTTGAAGAGCCCTGATTTAAGCAACCCCATCAGTGCTAGAAGAGAGTGGGATTTGTGGAGAGGAGGAGGAGGAGGGGGAGGAGGAGGAAGAAGAAGAGGAGGAGGAGGAGGAGAGGAAAAGGACTGTGGGGTCTTTGGCATTCTCTGAGCTTGGTGGTTTTCTTGCTGACATTTCATAACCCATCTAAGCAACTTCATCAGTGCTAGAAGAGAGTGGGATTTGTGGAGAGGAGGCGGCGGAGGCTGCAATGTCCTTGGTGCTCTCTGAACTTGGTCATTTTCTTGCAGACATTTCATCATCAATCTTGATAATAAAATCAGTGCATTGACGATATTACCTTGGTAATGAATGGTCTGCAAGAAAACAGCCAAGCTCAGAAAGAACTAAGGATCCCACCGTTCTGCAAGAAACCTTGAAAAGTTTTATATCAACCTGCAGTGCCACCTAACCATGGTATTCTGCACAATGTAACAGTGAGATCATGCTATATCATACCTCAACCAGCCTGCCAAGCATGAGCTTCCAAGCTAAACACCAATCATACCTGGGGGGGGGATTTCCAGGAAAAGGCCCATTCAGACAGATGGTGTGCTTCTGAATGCGCCTGTCCTCACTTGCAAAAAATAAATTTGCCTGAGATTCTTCCCAGAAGGTGGAGGACAGCTAATGCCTCAGCAAAATGATGTACAATTTCAGAAATGCTTAGCCGCCTGTCAAACTCAACCTCCACCAGTGAGTCGGAAGAAATTATTAAATAAGAGAAGAAAGGGGAAAGGTGAACATTTGGGTGAGGATGTTCTGCTTGACCAACTCTTCTGTTTGGACCAAGTTTAGCAGAAGTGATCCAACCAGAGAAGGACGCCTTCTTCTGGATTCAAGGTGGAGCTTTCTGGAGGGTGAGGCTTCTTCAGAGGTATATCAATAGGCCTCCCTCCTCCAGCCCACGGTTTTGACCTTCACTGCATCTCCTGGCCATCATGAGGAGTTTCCTGGTGGGTCTTCAGCTGTTCCTGGCCTGTGCCCTGGTGTGGGGGACCTCGGTGGAGGAGGAAAAAAAGGAATGTTGTGGACCAGGAGTACCTCCAGAAAAAAGTTGCTGCCCTAAAGAGAACTCCACTTCTCAAGAACCGGCAGAAAAGGGTCCAGAGGAATCCAGTTCGGAAGAACTGGAGGAAAGAGCAAAGCAGTATCGCGAACGGATACAGCAAGACAGTGGAAGCTCATTTGAATTCACATTCTTGAAGGAACAAGCCATGGATTACTTCAACAAACGCAACCCTGATACTTTCT
The DNA here is from genome assembly GCA_034064705.1 of Bothrops alternatus. Lineage (NCBI taxonomy): Eukaryota > Metazoa > Chordata > Lepidosauria > Squamata > Viperidae > Bothrops > Bothrops alternatus. Next base: position 1,133,334 of record JARGCV010000988.1, read on the forward strand.
ACAGACGCATAGAAGATATCAATATCAAAGTGCAGGTAACCCAAGGGACAGCCTTGCAAATGGGCCCAGGTGGGGTGATGGATTATGTGTCCAGAGAGGACTTTGGCTACCCCTGCCCTATCCAAAATTAGTACCCATCCACCTGTCATTGGCCTGCTTCCACTCCAAAAAATGAGTCCCAAGAACATTCCTTCAGGTGTGCATTGTGTCAAGACTGCTAACATCGGATGTTCTTGCTTGCCATATATGAAGAAGCAAACATGTTTTATTTAGCCTGCATATCACTTCTAGAGTTAAAGCAGACAATGCTAGCCTAGCGGGTGGGAAAGTATGCTAGTTAACCATAACAATATTTCAGTACAGCATTGCCAAGGTCAGCTGTAACTGGAGGAGTTACGGGAGGGACAGTTCACACTTCAAACTAATTGGAGAACGTGATTGATGACGGTAAAATGAAGGAGTGAGTTATGCTTTGTTACGGGTGATTGGGGGTGGGAGGATTCCGTTTTTGGCTTCATTATGTATATGCCAAAGCTATGTAGCAATAAAGGGATTCTTTAAGGTAAATAAAGCCTCAAAGTTCTTTGAAAAGCTGCTTCTTTTCGGAACCATGACACATTGCTTGCCAGTTCAGAAACAGTAGTTAGACTTTGCAAGAAGATATTGTCTATGGAGATTTCTCTATCATCCAGGTCATGGCTGTCCCAAAGCTGCTTTTTTCCCCACAACTGGACTTTCTTCTTCTTTCTTTGAAGACATTTCTCTTTTCACCCAAGAAGCTTCTTCAGTTCTGACTGGATGGCGGGGAATGGAAAGGATTTATACTCCTTGCAGACAGCTGGTCCTTTGCATCCTTTTGGAGAGTCGTTGAGGCCACTTGGAGGTTTATCTGTACCTTCAGGGTCATTTGAGTAGTGCAAAAATGGGAGTGGAACAGTCCTTTCAGCAATTCCAAGAAGGCTCCCCATCCATTTGCACCACTCAGGTGACCCTGAGGACACAGGTCAACCTTCAAGTGGCCTCAACAGCTCTCTAAAAGGAGGCAAATGACCAGTGGTTTGTTTTTCTTTGGAGATGTTTCACTTCTCATCCCAGAAGCTTCTTCAGCTCTGACTGGATGGTGGGGAATGGAAGGATTTATACTCCTTGCAGACAGCTGGTCCTTTGCCTTCTTTTAGAGAGCCGTTGAGGCCACTTGGAGGTTGACCTGTGTCTTCAGGGTCATTTGAGTAGTGCAAAAATGGGAGTGGAACCCGGTCCTTTCAGCAGTTCCAAGAAGGCTCCCCATCCATTTGCACCACTCAGGTGACCCTGAGGACACAGGTAAACCTTCAAGTGGCCTCAACGGCTCTCTAAAAGAAGGCAAATGACCAGTTGTATAAATCCTGAAGAAGCTTCTTGGATGAGAAGTGAAATGCCTTCAAAAAAAAAAAAAAGTCCAGCCGCCTCCTGAAAAAAAAAAAGCACCTTTGGGCTAAGGAGATATTGTGGCTTGTCACAGTCAGCCAGATGTTCAGACAGGATTTAGCATTTTTATCCACCTACTGAGTTTCCCCCACCGATCTGGGATAGACAGAGGGTGTGAAAAGTATCATCACAGGATGGAAGCTGTCCCAATTACAGCTGCCTTTTGCAATTGACCGAAGGGGCATTTGTCACCTTCTCTTTTTTTCCCCTCTCTTTTTTAAAGAGAATACAAGAGAATAAAAATGGAGAAACGTCCTTACAGAATGTATGGGACACTGCCAAAGCCTACTTTAGAGGATTAAGCCATCTCTTATGGAGAAACCAGGAGAAACAAGGAGAAAAAGCCAAAACAAAAGAAGAATAGAAAAAGATTAGAACTAGAATTACAGAGAGAGCCACAAAAATCAAATCTTAAAAACCAAAGGGAATTAGTAAAACATAAATTAAATATATTAGAGAAAGAGGAATTGGCAAATCCACGTTTTGAGGGCTCTTCAGGAAAGCAGCGGGGGGGGGGCAACTGAACCTCAGCGGGAATGATGTTCCAGAGGGAGGGAGCCATCACCAAGAAGGCCCTTTTTCGTGTTCCTGCCAGGTGTGCATTTCAATAGATGGGACCCCACAACATAGCTTCCCTTCCCATCGTGGTAGGGCGGGCGGATGTCTCCAGTTGGAATGGGTGGAGAAGATTGAGGGAGGTCTGGAGACCCCTTTTCGTCAGCCGTGTGATAGTTCTTTGCCTGGGATGTTCCTCCATTGGGCAGCGGGATGGAGTAGATGACCTCCAAGGTCCCTAGAATTCAGAAGAGAACCAACCTAGAACTAAGGTGAAATTTCCTGACAGTGAGAACAATGAATCAGTGGAACGGCTTCCCTCCAGAAGTTGTGGCTGCTCCATCACTGGAGGTTTTCCAGAAGAGACTGGACAGCCATGTGTCTGGAATGGTACAGGGTCTCCCATTTGAGCAGGGGGTTGGGCTAGATGACCTCCGAGGTCCCTTCCAACTCTTGTTATTCCGATTCTTCTTCCAGAGCGCCATTGGCACTATGCTGAGTTTCCCGCTGTTTTTGGTGAACACCAACTGCACCAAAGAACAAGGCCGAGAGTCTGCAGTCCCGTGGTACAGGCATCGATCCTCAAAAGCGGCTCCGTGCGTGGCTTTGCCCAAGCACGAACAGAAGGTGAGGTCGCAGCCCACGTCCGTGGGACCCTATTGCCAAGGTCGCCCGTCTGGGTAGCGCTGGCGTTCTTTCACAGTCTGTAAGTCTGCCTAGTGGCTCTCCAATTCCATTACCGGCTTCAGGTAAGGGGGTGTCTCTGCCATGGTTCCCGGACTGAAAAATTCCAGAAGAAACCAAGAAGCTGGACCAGAATACCTCAGTTTTAAGCAAACCAGGATCATCTCTGTCTCTCAAGCGTCAGAAGCATCAACTGAATGCTTTTGTAGAAGTGCTGCCCTAGATGGGGGATGGGTGGGCAGAGGGGGGACAGGATATAAGGGAACACCCCTACCTCTGTGCTCAGAGAGCTTAAGGGAAGGTGGGTTGTAAATCCAGTTCGAATAATTTCAATATCGATAGGGCCAGTTCGGTCTGCTGGCGAAGACACCACGCTAGAAACCGGGAGACACTGAATTCTAGTCCCGCCTTAGGCACGAAATTCAGCTGGGTGATTTGGGGTGAATCACCAGCAGACGGTGAGTTCTAGTCCTGCCTTAGGCACGAAAGCCTTCTGGATGATTTGGGGTGAATCACCAGGAGACGGTGAGTTCTAGTCCTGCCTTAGGCATGAAAATCATCTGGGTGATTTGGGGTGAATCACCAGCAGACGGTGAGTTCTAGTCCTGCCTTAAGCAGGAAAACCATCTGGGTAACTTTGGCCAGTCCCTCTTTCTGAGCCCTACTCACCTCACAGAGTTGTTGTTGTGGGGAAGACAGGAGGAGGAGATTTCGCAGAGTGTGAGATTTGGGGGTGGTGTCTATAAAAGAGCTAATTTGCACCCCAAATCTCCATCTCCTTTGAAAGAAATGTCAAAACCCAGTTCTACCCCAAACTGGAGGACAAATTGCGGGATCCCTTTTTGGGGAAAGCTCATTCTTTGTGGCTTGAGTGGATGAGCAAACAGCCGGAGAATTCAAGAGTTCGTCTTCTCCAAATCTGAATCTTCCCCGTCTGTGTATTTTCTACTCCAGTTCTCCGCGCCGGGCTGGGTGGGATCCCCAATCCCCTAACTCATTTTCTCCTTCCTCTAACCATTCTCCCAATTTCCCAGAAATGGAAATGCAGAGTTCATATGTTTCTCGATGCTCGGAGTCGACGAGCCGCCGTGGTGAAGCAGGACTGTGAGCCGGTGATGGTTTGGGAAGACTCCGTGGACACGGTGGATGTGGACCACTTGATGGATTTTTCGGACGACCCTTTCTTTTGATGTCTCCCCCTTTCGTCCATCGTTTCCGGGAAACTGCTTAGATGCAAGGCCTCAAAATTCTTCCCTGGAAAAGGGGATCTAGGGCAGCTCCACTTCAGCCAAGAATCCCCAGTAGTTCTCTGTCCCTTTCTCCCCAAATAGTTGTGACGATTAAATTGCATAAACGTTGCCTCGTCGTTTTAACGGTGTGGTCAGTTCTTCGTCGCGAAGCCTGGGCTGCCTAGGCTGGTGAAAATCACGGGAAGGGCTTTGCCTTTGAATGCAGGGGGAAAATATCTACATATGACCGGTCACTTAGTGACTGTTCAAAGTTATGACAGACCTGGAAAAAAATTACGACCCATTCCTAAGTTCTAACAGCTGCTCCCCCCCGCCGCAGTTATGCAACTGCATTTTGAGCACTAGATAACTAACCACATTTAATAGAATAAGAGAGTTGGAAGGGGCCCTGGAGGTCTTCTAGTCCAACCCCCTGCTCAAGCAGGAGACCCTGAGCCATTTTAGACAAATGACTGTCCAGTCTCTTCTTAAAAGCCTCCAGTGATGGAGCACCCACAACTTCTGGAGGCAAGCAGTTCCACCGGTTAATTGTTCTGACTGTCAGGAAATTCCTCCTTAGTTCCAGGTTGCTTTCCATCCATTCTTTCTTCTCCTGCCTTCTGGTGCTTTGGAAAATAAGTTGACCCCCAACTCTTCTTCGTGGCAGCCCTTCAAATATTGCTATCCTTCTTTTCTCTATTCCTGCAACTGTTCTTTGTATGTTTTAGCCTCCAGCCCCCGAATCATCTTGGTTGCTCTTCTCTGCACTCTTTCCAGAGTCTCAACATCTTTTTTTTTTTATTTTAGTGACCAAAACCAGATGCAGCATTCTAAGCGTGGTCTTACTTAAATACTTAATAAACATTTAAATACTTACGTAAATATTTAAATACTTACATAAATATTTACGTAAAAACATGCATTACATAAATACTTATGTACTTCCATAAATACTTCCATAAATACTGCTTTTAAGGCCTTTTGCAGTGCCCTTCAGTCATGTGACTATAATTTGTGACATTTTTTGCTGAAAACTGTGGTCTTTGCTTCTGCTTTTCGGCAAAAAGAACCCCTGATAGCGAACACCACCACATTACCTTAACAATTGCCACAAAACACTTGTAAAGTCAGATTGGTCCCACTTTACGACTGCTACATAGCTTAATAACTGCAGCAAAAAAAGGTCATAAAATCAGGTCAATCCGGTGGGTGACCTGCTTTACGACTGTCACCACTTGCGACCCTAATGAGCAGGCACCATTATGGTTGTGAATCAAGGACTCCCAGTATAGTGGGGAAAACTGGTTTAGCATGATGTGTGAACTTTTGATTAATTTATCAGTGTAATGCAGGAAAAAAAATGAATTAGGAAGTTACAGTTACAGATAATCCTCGACTTATAACCGCAACTGGGCCCAACATTCCTGTTGCTAAATAGGACGGTCGTTAAGTGAATTTTGTCCCATTTTTACGACCTTTCTTGCCCCAGTTGTTAAGCGAATCACTGCAGTTGCAGGGTCATTCAATGAATCCGGCTTCCCCGTTGACTTTGCTTGTCACAAAAAGGGGATCATGTGACCTCGGGACACCGCAACTGTCCTAAGTACATGCCAGTGGCCAAGCATCTGAAGTTTGATCACGTGACCCTGTTATGTCTGGCCTCTCTCAGCTCATTAAAATCCACGTAAATATGTCTTTAAGAGGTTTATTTAACACATTTCAAAAGGATTCATTTCAAAGCAAGCTGCTGGCATTATGTTGGCCTGAACGGCCAAATCAGATCTACCGGTATGTACATTTAGATTAAACATGCTCTCCTCCCACATTCCAATTACTCACTCTTTCTTTATCACATTGTCCAAGACCTCATTATTCTTCGGTAGGTTTTCAAAACACCAGAAAACTGAGTTCCAAAGCACTGCCAAAGTTTTCAGCCCACTCCTTGATTAACGTTGCTCGTGACAAAGGCGTAGTCTTTCTTTCCCCTTCTAATATAGTGTCCGATACGTCACTTCCCCAATTACTTCCTTTTTCCAGTTAACTGACACCTTCGCTTATCAAACCTTCGGAACCTCGGATCAATCCATTTATCTTCTTGTTCTAAATCTGACTCATCATTTTGAGAGTCTGATTCAGAATGCATACAAAGCTCCTCATTGTCTATCTCAGCTGCCGGGAGGGGAAACCACCCAGAGGGGCCTGGCTGCTGATCCTCGGCTGCCGGGAGGGGAAAACACCCAGAGGGGCCTGGCTGCTGATCCTCGGCTGCCGGGAGGGAAAAACACCCAGAGGGACCTGGCTGCTGATCCTCATCCTCTGATACTTCCCAAGCTGGTCTAGGGACACTCACAACAGACCCTGGGGATGTTGCAACAGTCATAAGTGCGAGAAACAGTCCTAAGTCACTTTTTCAGTGCTGTTGTAACTTTGAACGGTCACTAAGTGAATTCCTGTAAGTCGAGGATTACCTGTAACCCCAAATAATAAATGAAATTGCACCTGTAATAGGATCCCACAGTTGCCTCACGAAACCCAGCGACCGGTTAGGGCCCACAGAGTCGGCCTTCTCCAGGTCCCGTCAGCCAGACAGTGTCGCCTGGCGGGGTCTAGGGGAAGGGCCTTCTCTGTTGCGGCCCCGGCCCTCTGGAATCAACTCCCCCCGGAGATCCGTATTGCCCCCGCCCTCTCCGCCTTTCGCAAATTATTAAAGACTCATCTTTGCCGACAGGCCTGGGGCAGTTAACACAGCCAGTGCATGTATGTTTGTATGTATGTCTTGAATGATTGGTTTTTTAATTAAGGGGTTTTTATACTGTGTTTTAATGTTAGATTTCTATCCATGTTGTGAGCCGCCCTGAGTTTCTGGAATAGGGCAGCATAGAAATCCAATAAATGAATGAAATGAAATGAAACCTAAGCCTACCTTGCAAGGCTGTTTTGTATCACTAGGCGCGAAGCCCGAAAGAATTGCGTCCAATGCTCAGAAAGGGTTTATAAAGTGTGAAGCTTTTATTTCTTCAGAAGGCATAAAGCTGGCTTTTCATAATTGAGGCTTCCCACGAGGGCTACGAGGATGCCGGTCATTCGGCCACGGGTTCAAGAAAGGAGGCAGCGTTTTCCACCGCTTGGATAACCACCGTTAGCTGTTTATGGACCTGGTCCCACTTGTCCTGCTCTTTGGCAGCAACCAGGGCGTCGGCCAGGCCTGGGAAGGTAGCCACGGACGACGATTGGGAGGCCCAGATGACGTGACTGCGGACGCAGAGAGAGACCCAGATGGAAATTGCACTGAACGGCTACAATGCATTCTTGTTACGCAGGGAGAGGTATCTGCTAAGTAGGGTCCAAAAAGTCAAGATGGCAGCTGCACCAGTTCATTCAAAACTCTGCCGATCCTATCAAAATTAGAGGGAGGGAGGGAGAAAAGAAGGAAAATAGGAAGCAATTAGGAAAAACAAAATAGGGAGGAATTAGAAAAAGAAAATGAAAAGGAGGAAGGAAGGAAGGAAGGAAGGAAGGAAGGAAGGAAGGAAGGAAGGAAGGAAGGAAGGAAGGAAGGAGAGAGAAAGGAAAGGAAAGGAAAGGAAAGGAAGGGAAAGGAAGGGAAAGGAAAGGAAGGGAAAGGAGAGGAGAGGAGAGGAGAGGAGAGGAGAGGAGAGGAGAGGAGAGGAGAGGAAAGGAAAGGAAAGGAAAGGAAAGGAAAGGAAAGGAAAGGAAAGGAAAGGAAAGGAAAGGAAAGGAAAGGAAAGGAAAGGAAAGGAAAGGAAAGGAAAGGAAAGGAAAGGAAAGGAAAGGAAAGGAAAGGAAAAAAACAGGAAGAAGTCAAGAAAGATATAATTTCAGATTGCAGGAGAACTGGAACCGCTGCCATCTTGACTTTTTTGACTCTGCCTGCAGCAATGGGCTATTCATCGTTGGAACTGGACAGAATCCAACCTTAGGAGTCTCAGCCTGACCAAATGAAAGAAATGAGGGGGGGTTGAGTTACCTGTAATAATATTTGTCTGGGAAAGCTCGTGGGTTTAAAAATGTCCGTTCTAGCAACATCAGCTGGTCGTTCACCATCCGCAGAGCAAGAGGGCTAGATGGATGACAGGGATGGACGAGAGAGAGAGAGAGAGAGAGAGAGAGAGAGAGAGAGAGAGAGAGAGAGAGAGAGAGAGAGAGAGAGAGAGAGGTTACACACACATTGCACTAAGCCTAATTGTGGCTTGTTCAGTAAACAACACAGAATATACTAAGCCATTATTCATGGTTTCCAGGGCAGAATAGTGGGGAGAGACACTCTAGAGCCAAGCCAAGCAAACTCTGGATGTGGGGGGGGGGAGGGCACTCAGCCAATCTATTGATCTGAAGGGTGCTTGGGGGAGGTCATCCACGCTAAGCCATCATCAGTTGCAGTGGTGAGAAAGATGGCTTAGCAAGACTTTGGACCATTTCTTCTTCCACTGTGTTCAAATTCCGACTTCTTTTCCTGACAAGCCACAAAAAGCAAATCATCATCAGTTTCATCCTCATCTGGCCCAAAAGGGCAAAAGCCCAGGGCATCTAGGGGTGGGGCACCCCCTCCCCCCAAAATTAGCCCTCCTCATCAAACGGACAGCTACTTGTCTGGAAGTCAATGGAACTTTTGAACAAATCAGCTCTCGGAAGGGGCGGGATCAGGATCCCCATCGGTCTCTCCAGCCTAGATATGGGTGGAGCTTCAACGAGGCCCCTCCTACCAGGCCACAAAAAGCAGCCGAGAGTCCGCCCTGGAGACGTGGATGGTTGCACACCTTGCGTGGGGACCATATGCTGCCTCCATGCCTCAATCCCCCCACTATAGGTAGTCCTCGACTTACGACAGTTTGTTTAGTGACGGTTCAAAGTTAATGTCAATCACATGACCCTCGGGGTGCCGCAACGCTTGCAAGGGTGAAAAACGGTCACTAAGCCGCTTTTTTCAGTGCCGTTGGCACTTTGAACGGTCACTAAGCGGACTGTTGTAAGTCGAGGACTACTGGTAGTGTATGGATGGGATTAGAAAAATGGGGGAGGGGGAAATCACCTGGGGGAGTCTTCATTTTGCAAGCCTGTGATGCGCTGGTTGAGGCCGTCTGCTGCAGACTTGAAGCGCACAACTGCCTTGCGGAGTGGGACTGAATGGACGAGAAGCGAAGAAAGGAAGGAAAAAAAAAAGATGAATGCCTTTTAAACTTCCTTGACATATAATAACTTGAATTGTGGGACAACGGATACCACCAGCAATGGTGGACTTCAACTCCCAGAATTCCCTATTCAGCCATGCTTAAAGATATGTGGACTTCAATTTCCACTCTGGGTATAGTTGTTCACCATAAAGCTGCTTTAACTAAGAAGGAGCAGATAAGGAGGGAGACCCAGGTGACACAGTATTGAATAAATGGAGGTTGTATAAATATTTATAGACGTATATACCGAGAAGGTTAGATAAATAGAAGTATTAATGTAAGAGAAAATTAATCTTATTGTATATAATACAGATAGGGAAATTTGGAGAGAGGAGTTGCTCGGACATCACCCCTGAACTGTATCTGAAGAGGGATGAGAGGGACGAAAGGAGAGGAGAGAGAAAAGAGTAAAAGGAGGAGAGAAGGAAGTAGGAAGGTTGGAGGAGAAGAGGAGAAGAGAAGTAAAGGGGAGGAGAGGGGTGAAGGAAAGAGGAGAAGAGGGAAGAAAGAGAAGAAAGGGAGAAAGAAGGGAAAGAAGAAGGAGTGTGGATACAGTGAAAGGGGAAATGGGCGATCAACTCCAAAAGTCACGTGTGTGTATTTATTTCATTTTATTACAAGTATCTTATATATAAGAATGTAAAAAGAATGTATGTTAACATCTGATAAATATCACGGTGTATGTATCGGGGACAGTTTGGAAAAATAAAAAAATAAAAAAATTATTAAACAAACAAAAAGAAAGAAAGATCTGCAAGAAAATCACCGAGAGGAAGCCCACCCCCTCTTCCGAGTGACAACCCGGCAAATATTTGAAGGGGGTATCTAAAAGCTGCATTCACAGCTGTGGATCAGAGTTCAGTGTGGAGAAAACCGTGAAGCAGTGCGATTGCCTTCCTCGCTGTCTCTCTGTGCGACAGCCCTGCAAGGTAGGCCGGCCCTCCCTCCCCTCCTCACCAAGAGAGATGTTCTGCTTGAGGAGGTCCACCTGGAAGACTCGCTCGGCTGTGTCGTACATGGCTTGCAACGTCTCCCCATAGTTGCTCACGTTGAGAGGCAGGATCTTGGACTCCGCCAAGCGCAGCAGGACGTTGCCAGCCGTTTGCGCCACGGCCCGGTGGCTGGTGAAACCTGCGGGGAGAGGGGAGACTGACGGGGGTGCTTGGGAAGCTCGCAGCCAGGAGTGTACCCCGGTCGTGTCAAAAAAGGCAAGATGGCGGCCATTGGAGCTCCAGCAGCTTTCGATGGGTGTTGTGATAGTCTTGCTTCTAAGCCTGGGCTGGGGAAGGCGAGACTGGATCGTCATCCTACAATTTGGCAGCTAACAAACCACCATGTGGGATTTGGGCAGTTTCACTCCAACCTGGAAGTAGAGCTGTGACGGGTGTGGGCAAAATAGCGCATGAATCAACACAACACACATACAAAAGGGGGTGTTTGTTTCCTCATTTCCTTCCCTCTCTCTCTCACACACACACAAACAGAGCACCAAATATCTATGGCAGTGTTTCTCAACCTGGACAATTTTAAGGCATGTGGACTTCAACTCCCAGAATTCCACAGCCAGCAATGCTGGCTGTGGAATTCTGGGAGTTGAAGTCCACATGCCTTAAAATTGTCAAGGTTGAGAAACACTGAATTCTATGGGGTCATTTCTGTCTGTTAAAGCAGTGTTTCTCCACCTTGGCAGTTGTTAAGCGACTTGCCCCCGATTTTGCCGCCGGGTTGTGAAGGGAATGGCTGCGGTTGTTAAGTGAATCACACTGTCATTAAGCAAATCCGCCTTCCCCCATTGACTTCGCTGGCGGGAAGCTGCCGAGGAAGTTCACAAAAGAGGGTCGTGTGACCCTCGGACATCGCGAGCATCCTAAATGCACGCCGGTTGCCAAGCGCCTGACAGTCGTAAGTGCGAGGACCAGTCACTTTTGTCAGCGCTGTTGTAACTTCAGACAGTCACTAAAGGTATGGTTGTAAGTCAAGAGCTACTTCCATAAATCTCAAAATGGGACATATTGTAGCTTGCAAAAGGCAGGGATTTGAGAAGCTTCCCTCCCTAATAAAGAGAAAAGTTTCCAGGAGAGGATTCGGCAAGAGACAGTTTGATCTAGTGGTTACAGCGCTGGCTACAAACCAGAAGACGGTGAGTTCTAGTCCCGCCTTAGGCATGAAAGCCAGCTGGGTGACTTTGGGCCAATCGCCAGGAGACGGTGAGTTCTAGTCCCGCCTTAGGCATGAAAGCCAGCTGGGTGACTTTGGGCCAATCGCCAGGAGACGGTGAGTTCTAGTCCCGCCTTAGGCATGAAAGCCAGCTGGGTGACTTTGGGCCAATCGCCAGGAAACGTGAGTTCTAGTCCCGCCTTAGGCATGAAAGCCAACTGAGTGACTTTGGGCCAATCGCCAGGAGACGGTGAGTTCTAGTCCCGCCTTAGGCATGAAAGCCAGCTGGGTGACTTTGGGCCAATCGCCAGGAAACGTGAGTTCTAGTCCCGCCTTAGGCATGAAAGCCAGCTGGGTGACTTTGGGCCAATCGCCAGGAAACGTGAGTTCTAGTCCTGCCTTAGGCATGAAAGCCAGCTGGGTGACTTTGGGCCAATCGCCAGGAGATGGTGAGGTCTAGTCCCGCCTTAGGCATGAAAGCCAGCTGGGTGACTTTGGGCCAATCGCCAGGAAACGTGAGTTCTAGTCCCGCCTTAGGCATGAAAGCCAACTGAGTGACTTTGGGCCAATCGCCAGGAGACGGTGAGTTCTAGTCCCGCCTTAGGCATGAAAGCCAGCTGGGTGACTTTGGGCCAATCGCCAGGAAACGTGAGTTCTAGTCCTGCCTTAGGCATGAAAGCCAGCTGGGTGACTTTGGGCCAATCACCAGGAGATGGTGAGTTCTAGTCCCGTCTTAGGCATGAAAGCCAGCTGGGTGACGTTGGCCCAGTCGCCAGGAAACGGTGAGTTGTTATAGGGACAAGAGGTGGGGGAAGGTGTATTGGATCTGTTTGCCATCTTGACTGGTCAAAACAATAAAGGGGGGATACAAATAATACAAACAATAAAGGGGGGGATACAAATAAATGAAATAAAGAAATAGAACCGGTAGCCTTGAGGCCTGCCTGTCCCGCCGCCCACCAGTCGTTACCTGGATCGATAAATCGGTCTGCGTAGTCGAAGGTGTCAAAGGCCGTGTGGTAGGCCGGGTAAATGCGCGCTGACGTTTTGCTCTGGACAAAAAAAAAAAAAAAAAGACAAGTGGAAAGAAGTTTCCAGAATGTTTTTCCAACTTTCAGCTGTGATTTCCACGTGGTGCCCCATCTCCCTTGCTTCTCTTCAGCTCAGCCCAGGAGTGCTAGGAGATGCTCCCTTTTTAAGACCTTAAGCAGGCCTTAAGGGAAACGTTGGCTGTCATGCAGAATAAAGAATGCAGGTAGTCCTCGACTTTACAACGGTTTGTTTAGTGACCGTCCAAAGTTTACAAGGGCACTGCAAAAAGTGGCTTGCGACCGTTTTTCACAGTTACGACCTTCGCAGCATCCCCAGGGTCACGGGATCGAAATTCAAATGCTTGGCCGCCGGCCCTGGTCCTTTTGAGACCTCCTGGCAAGCAAAGTCAATGGGGAAGCCAGGTTCACTTAACCACCGGGTTGCGAACTTATCCACTGTAGTGGATTCACTTAACAACGGGCAAGAAAAAGTCGTCAAATGGGGCAAAAGTCAATTGACAGATGTCTCACTTGAAAACATAAATTTTGGGTTCAGTTGTGGTCATCAGGCGAGGACTAGCTACATCAGAGTAGTCCAACCCCCAATTTAGGTGGTCCAATCTCACCCACTTTAAATTGTGTGGACTTCAACTCCCAGAATTCCCCAGCCAGTGTTCTGGCTGGGGAATTCTGGGAGTTGAAGTCCACACATCTTAAATTTTCCAAGATTGGACCCTCTGCCTTATACCATTCCAGACAAATGGCTGTCCCGTCTCTTCTTGAAAACCTCCAGCAATGGAGCACCCACAACGTCTAGAGGCAAGGAGTTCCACTGATTAATTGGGAATGTTTTCTTCAGAGTCCCAACACCTGGAGATTTCTATATGGTGTCCTATCCATGCCCTTATCCAGCCTAATTCTGCTTCATTTGCCAACTGTCAAGTGCCAACTTCACCCTGATCCGTCAATCCCAGATTAGCTCAAATAAGCAGAAAATTGGGCATTTCTGCCCCGAAAATGCAACTCTGAAGCCTACCAAATACATGAAGTTGCCTTCTCTAGTTACCTGGAACTGACTTATTTTTGGCTGCCAGATGCTAATAATAAGAACAACAACAACAAGAACCAATAATAATAATAATAGAGTTGGAAGGGACCTTGGAGGTCTTCTAGTCCAACCCCCTGCCCTTGCAAGATCTTAGCACAAGACGCAGGATGGGTTGCTCCCTCTTGAAGTGGCTGGCCCAGGATCCTAATATAGATTAGGATTAGGATTAGGATTAGGATTAGGAATAGAATAGAATAGAATAGAATAGAATAGAATAGAATAGAATAGAATAGAATAGAATAGAATAGAATAGAATAGAATAACGGAATGAAGAATAGAATAGAATAGAATAGAATAGAATAGAATAGAATAGAATAGAATAGAATAGAATAGAATAGAATAGAATAGAATAGAATAGAATAATGGAATGAAGAATAGAGTAGAACAGAACAGAACAGAACAGAACAGAACAGAACAGAATAGAATAATGGAATGAAGAATAGAATAATGGAATGAAGAATAGAATAGAATAGAATAGAATAGAATAGAATAGAATAGAATAGAATAGAATAGAATAGAATAACGGAATATAGAATAGAATAACGGAATATAGAATAGAATAGAATAGAATAGAATAGAATAGAATAGAATAGAATAGAATAGAAAAGAAAAGAATAATGGAATGAAGAATAGAACAGAACAGAACAGAACAGAACAGAATAGAATAGAATAGAATAATGGAATGAAGAATAGAATAGAATAGAATAGAATAGAATAGAATAGAATAGAATAGAATAGAATAGAATAGAATAGAATAATGGAATGAAGAATAGAATAGAATAGAATAGAATAGAATAGAATAGAATAGAATAGAATAGAATAGAATAGAATAGAATAGAATAGAATAGAATAATGGAATGAAGAATAGAATAGAATAGAATAGAATAGAATAGAATAGAATAGAATAGAATAGAATAGAATAGAATAGAATAGAATAGAATAGAATAGAATAGAAGTTGGAAGGGACCTTGGAGATCTTCTAGTCCAACCCTCTGCTCAGGCAGGAAACCCTATACCAAATTTAACATCTTTTAAAAAAATAATTATTGAAATTATGATATATAATACACAAGTGCAAATAAAAGGAAAAAGAAGCAGAGGGAAAAGAAAAGGGAAGGAAAATTAAAAAAAAAACACGACTTCCACGATTTTTTCAGCACAGTAAAGCACAAGGTAGAATTGCAGGTAACCCTTGACTTACAACCACAATGGAGCCCAACATTTCTGTCCCTCAGCAGGGCAGTTATTAAGTGAGCCAGATTCGCTTAACGACCCAATGATTCACTTAACAACTGTGGCAAGAAAGGTTGTAAACTGGGGCAAAATTTACTTAACAATTGTTTTTACTTAGTCATGGAAACTGTGGTCATAACGTCAAGGACTCTGTGCATCATATTTTTCCTAATTTCCAATTTTTATTGTCCAGGTGCTCCAATGTGGGGGAACATGTGAAATACGTGTGTGTGTGTGTGTGTGTGTGTGTGTGTGTGTGTGTGTGTGTGAATTCCACCGCCTGTTTCTTATTTAACCAAAGCAAACTAAGTAGAGGTCAGCTCAGCTTTTGTTCTCTCTGGCCTCTTCCATTTCTGGCCTCAGGGCCCTCCCCCACCTTCTTGGTGTGCAAGAGATTTCTCACACACCCCCCCCCCAGTGTGCCCCAGAGACTCACCCGATCGTAGGTGTAAGCGATATCCATTGCGGTGATGCCCAGGAAGTGGATAAAAGGAGCAAAATCACTTCCAGCCCCCAGGGACCCTAAACTGCAAAGAGCAAACGAAAACCCAGCTGAGTTTTGCACAGAACATTTCAAGAGCTGAGGTTGCATTGCTGTCACTTGAGAAACTGGGTTCATTTTAACCTTGGCTGGCTGGATTGTGCGAAACCCAAATGTTTTGGTTTGTTTATGGGGCAACGTGTTGAAGAAGGGGACTCTCTCCTTTGGTACTGAGATCAAATCCTGGGGGTTTTACGGGCATCCATTAGGCTTTTCTGGCTCAGGTTTTGGGATTTCTGGGTGGTCTCCTTTCCAAGGTGCTCACCAGACTGGATCATGTTCAGTTCTTTTTTTCTTTTTTCTCGTGGTTTTCTTGCAGATCTTTCTTTCTTTTTGTTTGTTTAATATTTTTTTGATTTTTTATTTTCCCAAACTCTCCCCGATACATATACTGTGATATTTATGAGATGTTAACATACATTCTTTTTACATTCATATATAAGATACTTTTAATAAAATCAAATAAATACATACACGTGACTTTTGGAGTTGCTCGCCCATTTCCCCTCTCACTGTATCCACACTCCTTCTTCTCTCCCTTCTTTCTCCCTTTCTTCTCTTTCTTCCCCACTTCCCTCTTCTTCCTCTCCTCTCCTCTTTCCTTCACCCCTCTCCTCCCCTTTCTCCCCACTTCTCCTCTTCTCCTCCAACCTTCTGACTTCCTTCTCTCCTCCTTTACTCTTTTCTCTCTCCTCTCCTTTCGTCCCTCTCATCCCTCTTCGGATATACGGTAATTCAGGGGCAATGTCCGAGCAACTCCTCTCTCCAAATTTCCCTATCTGTATTATATACAATAAGATTAATTTTCTCTTACATTATTACTTCTATTTATCTAACCTTCTCAGTATATACTTCTATAAATATTTATACAACCTCCCTTTATTCAATACTGTGTCGCCTGGGTCTCCCTCCTTATCTGCTCCTTCTTCTTCCATCTAAATTGATGTTAACTATCTTTTAACCGTATTCTCTTTTCAGCCAATCATAAAAAGTTCCCCAGATTTCATAATAATCTGACTCTGTATAAAGCCCTACAGAACAAACAGTACACGTCCACACGTGCCTTTTTGCTTAACTGTGACAAGGAAGCAGGGAACCTACTTGAGCAGGGGACTGGACTAGATCAGGGCTTTTCAACCTTTTCACCCCTTCTACCACTTTTAGGATACGGCAACATCCGAGGACCACCCGTCGCCTAGCAAGGTGTCAAAAACTTGATGACCAAAAAAAAAACAAAAAAGGAAAAAAGTGATGAAGTACAGGTAGTCCTCGACTTACAACCGTTCACTTAGTGACTGTTCGAAGTTACAATGGCACTGCAAAAAGTGCCCCCCCCAAGCCACAGCCGAGCAAGACACCTGCCTGCCCTCCCCGGCCACGCTCTTCCTCCTGTCTGAGGTTTTCATTGTTGTGAGCATTTCTGTTGAGGATTGGCAGCGGGGGGGGGTGTGGGGTGGGGTGGGGGGTGTTTGGTTTTTATTCCCCCCGTCTGCTGGGTGGTTGCAGCAGGTTTTGGTCCCTTCCCATGACCCTGGGACACTGTGACCGTCATAAATATGAATCAGTTGCCAAGCATCTGAATGTAAATCACAAGACTCTGGAGAGGCTGCAACATTCCAGCTGATTGGTGCTTCTTCTGGGCTCGGCAAAGCACCAGGATCAGCGTTGCTTTCCAGCTGGAGCCTGGCGCTGATCCTGGCGCTTCCGCTGAGCCCTAACAGCCCCGAAGAAGCGCCGATCAGCTGGAAAGCGGCACTGATCCTGGCGCTTCCGCTGAGCCCCGACAGCCCTGCAGCTCCAGCCGTCTCTCGCTCAGGCTTGTGCGGTGCTGCCACCGATTCAGCTCATTCCCCTCCCCGCTACCACTTTTCTAGGATGGTCACATACCACCTGCCAGGTGCCCATGTACCCCAGGTGGTCCCCGCACCTCTGGTTGAAAAGCCCTGGACTAGATGACCTCCAAGGTCCCTTTCAACTTTTCTATTCTATTCTATTCTATTCTATTCTATTCTATTCTATTCTATTCTATTCTATTCTATTCTATTCTATTCTATTCTATTCTATTATTATTCTATTCTATTCTATTATTATTCTAAACTTTACTCAGAGAAAAGACTTAGAATATATGCCATAGATCAGGGGTAGGCAACCTTGGCTCTTTTATGACTCGTGGACTTCAACTGCCAGAATTCCTGAGCCAGCCTGGCTGGCTCAGGAATTCTGGGAGTTGAAGTCCACAAGTCCACAAGGCTGCCTGCCCCTGCCATAGATGCAACTACAAATTTATAAACATTGCCATCTATTGTCTCTACTGAATACTGCTGTAGTTGTTGCACAAAACACATGAACAATATATTGCAACAATTCTAGTTGTGACTTAGGGATGAGGTTTCTCTCTCTCTCTCTCCCTCATCTCTTTCCCTCCCTCTCTCTCCCTCTTCTTCCTCTCTTCCTCTCTCCCCCTCTCCCTCTCCCTCCCTCTTCCTTCTCTCCCTCCCTCTCTCCCTCCCTCTCCCCCCTCCCTCTCTCCCTCCCTTTCTCCCCTCTCTCCCTCTCCCTCCCCCTCTCTCTCCCCCTCTCCCTTCTCTCTCTCCCTCTCTTTCTCCCTCCCCCTTTCTCTTTCTCTCTTTCTCTCTTTCTCTCTCTGTCCAACCAACCCTGCAGGGTTGTTGTCACTGGGTGGGATAAAAATCTAATCAATAAAATGGGTAAATTTTGCGTAGTTTCTATGAACTCCAACCCCTAAGAAATCAATTCAGAAAGTTGAGTGATGTCGACCACACAGGGATATTTGTGGGCACTCTCTGATTCTGGGCAGGCTGGCATGAGGACCACATTTGTGCAGCCCCAAGATCAAAAGCAACAAACTATGGCTTAAGCAGCCAGTATGGATAAATATAGCCAAACTGGTTTTGTGAAGTTAACCGGCAGCTGCTTAAGACCTGAAGGTGCTGTCAATAAATTCACAACAGTTCAATCTGGATTACATGTAGTTCTCAATTTACAACCATTATTGAATCTGATAATTACAGTCATAAATCATGATAGTCATAAAGTAGGCCATGTGCAGTCATCTGACCGAAGGATGCTGCAAACAACCATAAATACGGGCTGGTTTTCGAGTGCCAAAAATGTGGTCACATAACTGGACAGGGGGGGGGACACATCGGAAGTTCAGAACTTTTGGGGGAGGGGGTCTGTCATAACTTGAAACAGCCATTAAGTGACCCATCATAAGTGGAGGACTACCTGAAATTAGTCCTGGCTAATGTAAGGGTACAAGGTACACACACACACACACACACACACAGAGAGAGAGAGAGAGAGAGAGATAGGGAGACACTCACACATATCCTTTTACCTGGGGATTATTCCGTAGACCGAGCTATTTCTGTTGGAGTGGCGTTTCCAGTTTTCATAGACTGACACCGAAGCATCTGCTGGGGTCTTGACCTAAACAGGAAGGACCTCTTAAAAGAGGGTGCAAAACTGGCATATTTTTAAATATGATGGTGCTCTCCAACTAGTGAGAAGAAATCCATTTGGGTGGGGAGGAAAAAAAATCTGGTTTTCAAATTCCTGCACATAGTGTTTCTCATTCTTGGCAGTTTCAAGATGGGTGGACTTCAATTCCCAGAATTCCCCAGCTGGCATGCTTCAAGATGGGTGGACTTCAACTCCCAGAATTTACCAGGCTAGCATGCTTTAAGATATATGGAATTGTTTTGGATCATGTCACCCTGACTAGAGCATGTAGATCTGTATGTTAGAATGTTTGCCATTTATTGGGTTAAGTGCTGTCTCCTTAACAGATGGCTTATGGGTAATGTAGTTTTAGCTAGTCAGCTATCCCATGTTAACAGGTCAGTAGTAGGAGGATAGGAGGAGCCTCTAAGCTCATCACAGGATATTCTGGCCATGGGCCAGTTGGGAATGTCTTTGTCTGAGATAAGCATGGGATCAACGGAGGACACAGATGTGGTCCTTATTCACGCTAGAAGTTTGATGTGGAGAAATGAATGGTTTTACCTAATAAAGATGAACAAATGTACAATATTCAGAAGAAACTACCAAGAAACCGTGGGTTCAGCAGTATTCCTGGATTAAAGTATATGTTTTACAATCATCTTTGTTTGAGTTTATCTCTCTGTGATTGAATTACAAAGGCATTTTGATTCATGTCACAGAACAGGACTTCAACTCCCAGAATGCTTTAAGACAGGTGGACTTCAACTCCCAGAATTCCCCAGCCAGCCAGGGACTCTCATGCTTTTGTTACCATGGGGGCACAACTGTATTTTAGCAGCTGCACTTACCTCCTTAGCAGCTGCAAAAATGACATTTTGGGCTGGGGGCGTCCCTTGGACCCTCAGGGTGGCATTAGCTGGGGAAGGAGAAACTGACCATTAGAAGATGCTTGAAGGATTACGCTTCTCATAACTGAGCACAAGGGTGGGGTGGGGTCCCCTTTCCCCCTGCCCACAATTATGAATGTAATTTAATTTATAAAATGAAGCTGGTGAGCCGCTGTGTTCTATTTTGAGGCAGACAACGTGGAAAAACGGCACTCATTTTCAACTGCAGAGAATTCTGACAATAGAATTAATACAGGTGGTTTGTGACTTACAACCGTTTGTTTAGTACTTGACTTGATCGAAGTGTATAAAATCATGCATGGGATAGAAAAGGTGGATAGAGAAAAATTCTTTTCTCTATCACACAATACTAGAACAAGGGGGCACTCCCTAAAGCTCATAGCTAAGAAAGTGAGGACAAATAAAGGGAAATATTTCTTCACCCAGAGGGTCGTTGATTTATGGAATTCACTTCCAGAAGAGGTCGTGACAGCTATCAGCCTTGACAGCTTCAAGGCAGGGCTAGATAGATTCATGGATGTCAAGTGCATCGGTGGTTATTAAAACGGATGTCCATGTGCCGCCTCTATGTTGGTTGAGGCAGGCAGGATTCCCTTGAGTACCCTTTGTTGGGGGTCAAGGGAAAGGGAGGGTTTTGCCTTCTCTTTCTGCTCAAGATCCCCATGTACAATTGGTGGGCCACTGTGTGACACAGAATGCTGGACTCGATGGGCTTTGGCCTGATTCAGCAGGGCTCTTCTTAGGTTCTTAGGTTCTTAGTAACCATTCAAAGTTAAAATGCTGAAAAAAAGGGGACTCTGTGACCATTTTCCCCACTTAACAACCGTTGCAGCATCCCCCATGGCCACATGATCAAAATCGGACACTTGGCAACTGACTCGTATTTAGGACGGGGTCAGTGTCGTGGGGTCCCATGATCCTCTTTTGTAAACTCCTGACAAGCAAAGCCAAATTCATTTAACAACCGTGTGACTAATGTAACAACTGCAAGATTCCCTTAACAACTATGGCAAGAAAGTTCGTCAAATGAGGTAAAATTCACTTAATAACTGTCTCGCTTAGCGACGGAAATTTTGGGCTCAATTGTGGTCGTCAGTCAAGGACTATGTTTAGGCTCCTGAGACGTGAACGGTCTTTTGCCAGAAGCACAGGACGGGGACTCTCTCACTCCCTGCCTACAATTATAGATTTGATTCAATTTCATTCAATAAATAAAATTAAGCTGGTGACCTTATTTTTTTCTGCTGTTTTGAGGCAGGCAGTACAGAAAAAACTGCAGTGATTTTCAGCTGCAGAGAATTCTGACAATAGAATTAATATTGTGGTTTTTTTTTAAGAGTCCAAAACACTCTGCTGAAGGAAACAGTAGACTAGTGGACTTCAAATCCCAGAATTCCCCAGACATCATGGCTGGCTGGGGAATTCTGGGAGTTGAAGTCCATCAGTCTTAAAATTGCCAACTTTGGAGACTCTTGCTTATAGAGTATGGACCAAAAATTCAAAGGTGGGGCCACTAGTGTGACTGTAGCTCTACCCATTTTCCAAGCAAAACCATGATTGAGTCTCCATAAAAAAAAAAAAACCAGACAGAATTTTGCGTGGACCTTCAGGGTTGCCATTTTGAAATTGTTGACACCCGGGACCACTGAAAATAGCCAAACCACAATCCTGATTGTACAAAATGTGAAAAGCTTACCAAAGACGGCAATATCCACGTTGATGTAGGCCACGCTCCTCTCTTGCAGTTTGCTGAAAAATTCCTACGAATGAGAGAGAATAAGAGAGGATTCAGTGCCCTCCAGATGTTTTGGACTACAGTGTCCACAATCCCTTGCCATTGCATACTGGCAGGGGCTGATGGCCTTGGGAGCCCCAAACATCTAGAACAGTGTTTCTCAACCTTGACAATTTTAAGGCATGTGGACTTCAACTCCCAGAATTCCACAGCCAGCGTTGCTGGCTGTGGAATTCTGGGAGCTGAAGTCCACATGCCTTAAAATTGTCAAGGTTGAGAAACACTGATCTAGAAGATACCAAATGATCAAGGTGGCTATTGTTTAAGAGTGAAATAATATATAAGAAACATAGTTAAGATTTACAAATAGCCCTCCGTTTATAGCCATTCATTCAGCAACTGTTTCAACTGTGTACAGTTCTGGTCACCGCACCTCAAGAAGGATATAATGGAACTGGAAAAGGTGCAAAAAAGGGCAACAAGAATGATCGAGGAAATGGAGCGCCTCCCTTATGAAACCAGATTGCAACGCCTTGGTCTCTTCAGCCTTGAAAGACGGCGTTTAAGGGGTGACTTGATCGAAGTGTATAAAATCATGCATGGGATAGAAAAGGTGGATAGAGAAAAATTCTTTTCTCTATCACACAATACCAGGACAAGGGGGCACTCCCTAAAGCTCATAGCTAAGAAAGTGAGGACAAATAAAGGGAAATATTTCTTCACCCAGAGGGTCGTTGATGTATGGAATTCACTTCCTGAAGGGGTCGTGACAGCTGTCAGCCTTGACAGTTTCAAGGCAGGGCTAGATAGATTCATGGATGCCAAGTGTATCGGTGGTTATTAAACCGGATGTCCATGTGCCGCCTCTATGTTGGTTGAGGCAGGCAGGATTCCCTTGGGTACCATTTGTTGGGGGTCAAGGGAAAGGGAGGGTTTTGCCTTCTCTTTCTGCTCAAGATCCCCAGGTACAATTGGTGGGCCACTGTGTGACACAGAATGCTGGACTCGATGGGCTTTGGCCTGATTCAGCATGGCTCTTCTTATGTTCTTATGTTCTTAACTTACAACACTGTTTAAAAAATTGACTTATGACTGGTCCTCACACTTATGACTGCTGCAGCATCCCCACGGTCACATGATCAAAGTGTGGCTGTTTGAAACGGGCATGTATTTACAACTTTGCAGCATCCTGGGGTCATGTGCTCACATTTGTGACCTTTGGATGCAAATTGTGGTTATAAGTCAAGGGCGAAACGCCACGACAATCAAACTATATTACTGATGCATATCATAATAAATGTCATAACAGTCATAATAAAACATTCAAGAAAGCTATGGATCTTAATTTCTTTTCTTAATTAGAAGATCCAGGGGATGAAAGAATTTTTTCACTCTTTCTCTGGTTGATGGCACCTCCAGAATTCTGCGATTTCATTGCAGGCGCCCCAGAAAGAAGGGAGAAGTAGATTCATGGTTAATTCGCAGTTTATTGAATCGCTTGTACTAGATTAACCCAATTTCCATGATTTGCACGACTTGCTGAATCACAGGCTGAATCACAGGCTAAGCCACATTAATCATCCCAGCCGATCGATTGAGGCTGTGCAAAAAAACGGGGAAAACCACATATAAGCTCAGCTAATTTGAACCGCGCTGAAGAAACCGATAGGGTGCATCTCCACATGGCTCGGCTCTTTTTACCTCTGTGTACTCTGTCGAGCCGATGAGGCCGAACTCTTCAGCGCCCCAGCTGCCAAAAACAAGGGTTCTTCGTGGGCGCCACTTCCCTGTGTTATGAGAAGAGGTGGGAAGACAACTCCTAGACCAGCGGTTCTCAACCTAGGGGTCGCGACCCCATTTGGGGTCGAACGACCATTTCGCGGGGGTCGCCAGACACCGCGGGCCGCCATTTTGTTTTTTTTATTTTTATTTTTTATTATTTTTTATTATTATTTTTATTCATTTTTTTGGCGCGCACGCACCGCGCATGCACAGATCCGCCCGTCGCACCGAAAAATTTTTTTTTTAAAAAAATTAAAAAATAAAAAAATAATAATAAAAAAAACAAAATGGCGGACCGCGACAGGTGGATCCGCACATGCGTGGCGCGCGCAATGGGCCGATCCGCGCATGCGCGGATCCGCCCGTCGCGGCCGCCATATTTTTTTTTGAATTTTTTTTTGAATTTTTTTTTTCGGCTTGTGCGCACGCACGCGCGGCAGGGTCGGGGTCACGGCGCGCATGGGCGGGGCAAGTGGGGTCTCAACCTGAGAAAGGTTGAGAACCACTGTCCTAGACTGAATGCTCAACCCCTTCTTGAGATGTGCAAGACTGGGAAAAGACTGGACACATCCCAGCAAGAAACTTGACCTATCACCTGCTCAAGAGGAGAAACTACAGTTCATCCTCAGCCAAGAAGGCTAGGTGTAAGGACCCACCCCACTTGGCATCTGAAGAAGACAGAACTCTTGGAATATCTCTTCCAACAGGCATCCTTTATTAAGAGAAAATGGTTGCAGGCGTTCTAGACAGGACCTGGGGCCTAAGCCCTACGGTTCAAGGTTTTAAGGGGTCCCCAGCAGCCCCACCCCACCCCACCATCCTTCCAGTGACAATCCCAGGTGTTACATTTCCACCCCCTTTTTCCTTACTGCCGGCGGAAGGGAGACTTCAGAGAGGAGTAGATGAAAGCTGATGGCCCCATTGTTACGCTTTAGTCCTTTTAGTGGTATCCACATTCAGTCCCTTTTGAAGTTGTACCAAAGGAAGTGAGGGCCATAAAACCCCTTTGTTCACCCCCCTTCCCCTTCATCGTATGACAGAATCCAGAGAGGGTTTTCCATAGTCAATAACTAGAGATGAAATATAATTGGATTCTGACACTAGGAATGCTGGAGGCAGGAGTTAGCAATGTCCTATTTCTTCAGCCCATCTGGGTTTCATGTAATTCCAGACAGGGTAATGACCTTGGAAGGCCAGGGAAAATGATGCTGCCTAGGAAACAGTTGGATAAAAGGAAGCATGGCCCAGAGCTGCACAATGGATGGAGAAAGAAGTTAGAAGGGAAACTTCTTCAGTCAACCCTCCGAGCTAGACCAGGCAGGAGTCACAACCAGATGAGCTAATTCTAGTTTACTGTCAAGCTACATTAGCAGAATCTTGCAAGTCTGAAAATACAAAGCACACCCCCACCCTTTACAGCTTGAGAAACTAGGGGGGGTCCCTTCCGAGACTCTCCATCCGTTATGCAGCCAAGGGCTAAGCTGTCTCTTATCCGACTGTTTCCTAAAGCTACATTAATCGAATCTTGTCAGTCTGAAAGTACAAATCTCTTGCCTCCTCTTTTATAGCTTGAAAAACTAGGGAGGGTTTCTTCTGAGCCTTTTTCTTCTCCCGTTATAAAGCTATCTCTTCTCTGTCCATTCCTCTGGCAGCATCTCTTCCCCTGGTCTCCCAAGGTCATTCACATACACCATTACACCTTCTCAAATTCTCCATCCAAATGTGGGCCAGAGGTGAAGGAGATTTCACTAAATTTTTCCAGGAAATTTATTTATTTATTAGTTACTTTTTAAAAACCACCCTTCTCCATCACGTGCAAGCTCACCTTCCTTCACCATCTTCCCCAAAATACGGGTGATTTCAAGCATGACAGCTGTTCCACTGCTAGGGTCAATGGCTCCATGAACCCAACTGTCCCGATGGTTCCCATACAGGACGTATCGATCTAGAAGAGGAGGAGGAAACGACAAGTAGTTGTAGAGGAAACTACGAGAGAATTGTGGGAAGAACTTATACATTTATATAACTCTGATAGACATATTGTATAGGGAATCATATGTTAACTAACCCAGGTCTCCAAGAAAGTTACTGATTAACAGCCTCCGAAACCCTTTAAACTTACAGCAATCATAGGAATTAATTAAACACTTATTTCAAATTTAAAGACACACAAGCAAACAAAATTCAATTAACATGGTATAAACATAATTATAACGCTCAAAGTTCAAACAAAGAGAGCCAATCCACATCCCTTGATTTAATCAACCACTCCTCCAGGGTTGTTGGAATTCATTGTTGGAATGTATTTCTATGCAACAACTATAATAATATTCAGCCAGTAGATGGCAGTATTTACATATTTGGATCTGTGGTATATAGTATACTCTATGCTCTTTTGTTCTGAGTAGAGTTTCCTGTTACAGTTAAATAGTTCAGCAGTAAAGCACATGGTGACTGTTCTCTTTGTTTAATCTGTGTGGTGCTTCATATAAACAGAATTTCTAATAGGAGTCAACACATATACACAAACACACCTACACCTCTCAAGTGTCCCCTAGAATCAACATGTGCACACTTCCACACCATCAAAGACAAACTCCCCTTATAAAACAGCCCATTTGAATCTAGTTTACTGTCAAGCTACATTAGCAGAATCTTGCAAGTCTGAAAATACAAAGCATAGCCCCATCCTTTACAGCTTGAGAAACTAGGGAGGGTCCCTTCCGAGACTCTCCATCCATTATGCAGCCAAGGGCTAAGCTGTCTCTTATCCGACTGTTTCCTAAAGCTACATTAATCGAATCTTGTAAGTCTGAAAGTACAAATCTCTTGCCGCCTCTTTTATAGCTTGAAAAACTAGGGAGGGTTTCTTCTGAGCCTTTTCTTCTCCCGTTATAAAGCTATCTCTTAACCTCCTTGCTTTTGGAAACAAATACATCTTGCTTTTGGAAATAAATAAATACAAAATGAAGTCCAAACAGCTGTGAAGAAATCACAGCTGTCTGGACTTCATTTTGTTTTGTTCTTGTGTAACCCCCTGGAACTCCAAAATTATTCTTCTGACAGAACGTAGGACCAGAGGATTAATCCAATAGAAAGGGCAACGAGCTCCTTACACGTAAACACGAATCCCCGTCACCACCACCTCCACCAACATGCCCAATTCACGCTTCAAATCTATCGGCCAATGGGTCAGATCATTTCTGAGAGCTTGCCAAGATATTTCATTACTCAGTTAGGTAACATCATCAGTGCTAGCTCTGATCCCACAGCACTGATGGGGTTACCTAGTTTGGTAGTGAAATGTCTGCAAGCAAACCACCAAGCTCTGACAGCAGCAAGGACCCCACAGCTCAACCTTCAGCTACACATCTTCTCTGCTTTCTTGCCTAGAAAACTGGAGCAACTTAAATTTCTCTTCAAAAGATCCAAAAGCACCCTTTTTTTTTGTTAAGAAAACTATTAGAAGGACAACGTTTCTGCAGTTTAATCCAGGACAGCAAGATTTAATTGCCAGGAGTCAACACTGACTCAAACCCCACGAACCTAAACAAAATGCAAGTTTTTGTTGTCAAGGCAGTCCCTAGCATGTCATTAAACAAATCCCGTCTTTAAGACAAACTTTGTGCAGCAAGTCCTTGACTTACAGATGTTCACTTAGTGACTATTCAAAGTTACAACGACACTGTAAAAAAAAGTGACTTATGACTGTTTTTCACTCTTCCCCTGGTCACGTGATCATCATTCAGACACTTAGCAGCTGGTTCATATTTACGACGGTTGCAGTGTGATCCTGTTTTGTGACCTTCTGACAAGCAAAGTCAGTCGGGAAGTCAGACTCACTGACCGTGTTACTGGCCTAACCACTGCAGTGATTCACTTAACAGCTGTGGCAAGAAAGGTCCTAAAATGGGCAAAACTCACTTAACAACTGTCTCGTTTAGGAGCAGAAATTTGGGGCTCAGTTGTGGCTGTAAGTTGAGGACTATCTTTACTTGGTTCGGGAAAAGATTTACAGCCTGACGCAAATGAGGCGGAGAGAATAAAACCTGCAGGTTAAAGCCACTTCCAGGCTCCAGAATATGGAAATGAGGAGGGGAGTGCAGGAAAGAGGAAGGGAGAGTCGCTCACCCGGTTCCACGCTTCCTCGTATCACCCCTAGGACATTGGAAGATGGTTTGATCTCTCTCCGGTTGTAGACATCCACTTGGACGTTGCTAGGATGCAAAGAAATCTGGCTTTGATCAAGTGCAACAGGACACACGCAACTAATTTGGGGGAGGGAAGTAGTCCATCTCACCCTACCCATTCCAGCTTCTTGAGATACCCCCATTTAAGTTCTCGTAGCTGTGACTACCTGGTGTTATGAAAGCTCCCGTTTCCTTGGAATCCGGGCCCCAGGTGGTAATCACAGCCCAGGGCCCCTTGCCAGCCAGCCCCTGCTTTGGGTCCGCCAAGGTTACTGCAAATCAAGATACAAAGAAACCACAAAAGCTGGATTAATTCTCCAAGGAGGAAAATAACCAGAAGTCACAATGGGTCACTCTTTTTTTGACATCAAGTCTTAGAACATACAACATAGAATAAGGAGATGGAAAGGGACCTTGGAGATCTTCTACCGGTAATCTAATCCCCTAGTCAAGTAAGAGACCCTGTACCATTCCAGAGAAACGGCTGTCCAGTCTCTTCTTAAAAGACTCCAGTGATGAAGCACCCACAACTTCTGGGAGCAAGCTGTTCCACTGTTAAGAAGTTTCTCAATTCCAGGTTGCTTCTCTCCTTGATCAGTTTCCATCCGTTGTTTCTTGTCCTGCCTTCAGGTGCTCTGGAGAATAGCTTGACTCCCTCTTCTTTGGGGCAGCCCCTACTTCTTCTTTGCTTTAGACTAGCCAAACCCAAGTCCTGCAGCCATTCTTTGTTATGTTTTAGTCTCTGGGCCTTTGATCATCTTAATTGCTTTTCTCTGATTTTTTCCCCCAAACTCTCAATATCTTTTTTGTAATGTGACGACCAAAACTGGATGCAGTGTTCCAGGTATGGCCTTACTAAGGCTTTATAAAGCAGTACTAATACTTCATGTGATTTTGATTCTATGCCTCTGTTTATACAGCCAAGGATTGTATTAACTGTTTTGGCTGCTGCTGCACACGGCTGGCTCTTGTTTAAGTGATGGTCCATTAGCACACCAAGGTCTCTCTCACAGTGACTGTTTTCATCTAATCTGTTCCTGTACATTTGTTTTTTCTTGCCTAAATGTAAAACCTTACTTTAAGACATGTGGGCTTTATCTCCCAGAATTCCCCAACCAGCCCTACTGGCTGGGGAATTCTGGGAGTTGAAGTCCACATATCTTAAAGTGGCCATGTTTGGAGATCCCTGATATAACCCATCTGTGCTCTGCTTTATGAAGGGCTTCCATGTATTTGATTTGATACCCACTGTTGTGTCCTGAGCCTGCAAAAGCAGGCTCGGGACGTTGCATTGGTCCTGGGCATTCCAAGGCATTCCAAGGACCAGACTGGTCGGCGTCAGCCTTGTGCGCATGCGCACAACGCTGGCTGCCCGGGACACGACTGAGCGGCGCCAGCCTTGCGCACATGCGCAAGGCAAGAAATACTTTAGTTACATTGTTTGCCATTGTCCGGGTTCATTCGCCTTTAAAAGAAGACGGTTTACTTTTGTTAGTTGTTGGGTGTAAGAATAAAGAACTCTTCAAGGTTGCCATGTGTCTTCATCATTGAACTCGAACCCAGAACTTAACACCCACCAGATCAGCTCCTTGGCATCCTCAAAGCCGATGGGTTGTATGGGGATTGTGGAAATCCCAGTGATCTGATCTTCTGGGATCCGGTAGGTGAAATCTGAATGTCAAAAGGAGAAAGTGGAACAGAACATAAATGGAAAGAACATTGGGGGCATTTGGGAACCCAGCAAGAACTGAGCTGCAGGAAAAGATTAAAGAACTGCACAGGAAGAAAGGCTGGGGGGGGGGCGGTTGGGAAACAATGCCCCCCTTCTAATCCTAGTAGACCCCAATTCCCAAACTGGCACAGCCAACTGGAGAGGAATGCTGGGAAAAGTAGACAATATTTGGAAACAAATTTGTGGGCTTTCCTATCCCTGATTTAATATCTTTGCAGCCACCAAAATCTAAAAATGATTTTTTGCAAGCTCAGGTGTCAGAGTCCCTTTAGCAAGATTCATCGGGAAGGGATAAAGGGATTAGAATCCCAACAGCTAACGCTGTTTTACATTCTACAATCAATATAGCCCAACACAAATCCAACTAGCAGAAGACATGATGAAAAACTGGCAAAAAAAAACTGGCTTGCCTTCAGAAGTTGTGCCCCATCACTGGAGGCTTTTAAGAAGAATTAGACAGCCATTTGTCTGAAACGGTATCGACTCTTCTGCTCGAGCAAGGGGTTGGACTAAATGATCTCCACGCTCCCTTCCAACTATGTTATTATCTATCTATGTTATTCTAAATCTTTTCAATGACCCCAAAAGAGCTTATAGGTCAGTGATGGCGAACCTTTTAGAGACCGAGTGCCCAAACTGCAACCCAAAACCCACTTATGCATCGTCGGGTGCCGGGTGGGTGTGGCCCATTGGGTGGGTGTGGCCCATTGTCTGAGTGTGGCCCATTGGCTGGGTGTGGCTGCGGTGGTAACGGCAGAGTAGGTGGGACTAAAAAGTTCAATCAATCAATTCCAACTTTGCAAGATCTTTTTTTTCCCCGTGAGAAGTTGAAATTGACTGATTGCTTTAACCTTTTTTTTTTGTACACGGCGGCAGAGGCCTAAAGCGAGAAGGTTTTATAAGACCCAGCTGAAGGCCTAGGACTGGGGCAACGGCGCGCGTGCCCACAGAGAGGGCTCTGAGTGCCGCCTCTGGCACCCGTGCCATAGGTTCGCCACCACTGTTACAGTATAGGTGGCCCTTTATCAAGCCATCTCCTGAATCCTAAACCACCCCAATATCATGTCTCAGCCTATAACAGGAAGAGAGGGTGCAAAGCCCACCATTTGGACCTCCAAAGAGACCTGTCAACTGTCCAGTTGGCAAATCCAGAAAAAGAACTGCCTGGAACCTTATTTTACCAAGAGTATAAAACTTTACTGAATAAACCATATTGGCACAGAAGAAGCAAAACCAGCTCTGGATTTCCCATGCAAAAGCAAGCACACTTAATTCCCCCTTTCCCTACGGGCCACCCGCAGCCCAAAACGTCCACCAATCATGCCTGTTCGTTTCATTATGGGAACCAGCCAGTCATGCTGCGACATCTGCTTGGTGTGTCCTTGAGGTGGAAGCAATGTCTCACGAGATCTGACGGATGCTTGGATGCCATTCCCCCCACTCTTGGATTGCACTGCATTCCACCCGCCTTCCTTTTGCTGTCAAGCTGCGAGCGAAGCAAAATGTAGGTGAAAGTGGGAGCCAGCCTTGACAAGGCCACCTTATGCCTCCTCTTACTTTTGGCAGGAAAATATGGTGTCAGGAGATCTCCAAACCCGGTTTTGAAAGAGCCTCTCTCTACGCCGGAGCGGGGCATGTACCACGAATAAGGATAGGTCTCCTTGGGCAAAGATTTCCCATCGTTGATGTCTGCAGGATCTGTGTACACCACCACACCAATGACACCAAATTTTGCCCCATTGATTGCCTGGAGGGAGAAGGGAAAAAACATCAAACCAGGATTTAATTCCAGGAAGTTTTTACCATCATTGGTGGATTTGTGACAAAGCATAGATAGATAGATAGATAGATAGATAGATAGATAGATAGATAGATAGATAGATAGATAGATAGATAGATAGATAGATAGATAGATAGATAGATAGATAGATAGGTGGGGGTTGATAGATAGGTAGAAAGAGAGAGGGGTAGCTAGGTGGATAGATAGAGAGGTAGAGAGAGAGAGGTAGCTAGATGGATAGATAGATAGATAGATAGATAGATAGATAGAGAGAGAGAGAGAGAGAGAGAGAGAGAGAGAGAGAGAGAGAGAGAGAGAGAGAGAGAGAGAGAGGTGGGGGTTGATAGGTAGAGAGAGAGAGGTAGCTAGGTGGATAGATAGATAGATAGATAGATAGATAGATAGATAGATAGATAGATAGATAGATAGATAGATAGATAGATAGATAGATAGATAGATAGGTGGGGGTTGATAGATAGGTAGAAAGAGAGAGAGGTAGCTAGGTGGATAGATAGATAGGTAGAGAGAGAGAGAGGTAGCTAGGTGGATAGATAGATAGATAGATAGATAGATAGATAGATAGATAGATAGATAGATAGATAGATAGATAGATAGATAGATAGATAGATAGATAGAGATAGGTGGGGGTTGATAGATAGGTAGAGAGAGAGAGAGATAGGTGGGGGTTGATAGGTAGAGAGAGAGAGGTAGATAGATAGATAGATAGATAGATAGATAGATAGATAGATATAGATAGATAGATAGATAGATAGATAGATAGATAGATAGATAGATAGATAGATAGATAGATAGATAGATAGATAGATAGATAGATGATAGGTAGGTAGGTAGGTAGGTAGGTAGGTAGATGGAAACCGCTTCTGGATTTTGCCCTTGAGACAGAGAAAAAAGATGAAGTTCTGACTTGGGGATTTGATGATTTGATCAGTTTGTTGTCATAGAAAGGGTGAATATTCACTAAGTATGCAAAAGTAAAAACTTGAGATATTATATTTATTCCACTGTGCTAAAAAGTGTTGGAAGTAAATGCTTTTTTTTCTTTTTTCCCTTTACCTCACATTACTCTCTTCTCCTTCCTGCTACCTTTATTTTCACTTATATTTTATACCTTAATAAAAAATATAATAATGAAAGAAATCTGGATTTAATTCCTTCCTCTGATGGTGGTCCAATGGTGATGAATTTTCCTTTAAAAATATAAGACTTCAAGGGTGATCACCAATTTTATATACAGTTTTATTCAAACGTTTAAATAAGAAGATAAAAACTAAAATAAAGAAGAAAAAAATAAAAAAATCAGAGAGACAACAGCATGCAAGAAAAGGAAAAAAGCTGAAGAAAAATAGAAAAGGAAAAAAGAGATTAAAAATTAAATATTAAAGATATTAAAGAGATATTAAAAAGTGATTTCCAATATTCTTTGCAGCAGTTATAAGTACAAATATATTGCAGTCTCTTTCTCTAGTTACATCATAGGACTCTTTTTCTATAATCTATTCTATCTACTCATCAAAACCATAACTTCATTTTTTTTTCACTTTTACACAAAAAAGTCCATCAGAGGCTTGTGCTCAACAATAAATGTAGATGATGACTTTTCTCCAATCAAAAAAGTCAATTTATCCATCCAAGCAAAATCTGTCAACATCACCAGCTGCATCTTCCCATCTCTGTGCATACAATAATCTTGTTGCTGTGATCATATTTCGAAATAGTCTCCAGTGGCTTTTTTTCTAACTGTTTATTCATTAACCTTATAGGAAAAGCTATCACCAATTTTGGTCAATCATTACCATTTATTAGAACCAAAATATTCCAAACATCCATCCATCCCATTTTTATTTCAATGATAGCCCAGGATAAAATACAACTAAGGAAAATTACAGCAATTTCAATAAATCTACTAATACTTATATGAGGTAAAAGGTGACTCAAAGTTAAGATTGCTAATATACTATAAAGTTAAAATAATAAAATATCTAATATAGAACATAGATAATTATATAGATTATTATACTGTATACTATATACTATACTATACTATACTATTACATTACATTACATTATATTATTGACTATTATATTATTGACTTATATTATAGATTATTATATTATTGACTTATTGTATTATATTATTCTTATATTGTATTATATTATTGACTATTATATTATTGACTATTATATTATTGACTGTTATGTTATGTTATGTTATGTTATGTTACGTTACGTTACGTTACGTTACGTTACATTATATTATTATCCTGTTATATTATAATTATAATATATATTAGATATTATACTGATAAATATGTATAATATCATTATATACTGTATGAATTTTTTTTAAATGAGTAGAAAATATTCAGAGAGTCAAGACATCTTCAACAGTGTGTTACAAAATATTGTGGAACACAATCACAGCCCGTCTGAACTCCAATGTCTTCCAGGCATGTGTGACTACAGTTCCAGTCTGAGAGTAAAGGAGAGTTGCAAACATATTTGTGAGGCAGAGAGAAAGTGGTCCAAACGACTGACACACAACACTGCCTTAACTCACTGCCAGAACATGTTAGCCATGTTAACACAACACGCAGAAAAGTCAGTATCAAGACCTATGTCACATGAGGCTCAATTAAAGTGGTTAACCATGATTCCAGGGCTTTTTTGTATCTGTAGCCATCATCTTGGGGAAACCTGGCTTATGGGGGTTAGTTTATTGATCGTTGGACTATACAACTTCCCCAATGGGTTAACTTAACCAATTTGGTGCTTGCGATGGTTATCTGTAGCTCAGGGGGAGGATGCGGGTGGAGGTTTGTTCTCCGAGTTTGTGGGGTTGGTTTTTGGACGTTTCGTTACCAGGCTAAGCAACATCTTCAGTGGAGTATAGGGGATGCCATTGTCGGTGTTCTTCGGTTTGCAAGGGCTTTGGGTTGCCAGTAAGTGAATATGTTATTTAGTCTGGTAACAAAACGGTCGGAAACAAACCCAACGAGCTTGGTGAACCCTCAATTTGATGTTCTCAACCTGGACCGCTTTAAGATGGGTGGACTTCAACTCCCAGAATTCCCTAGCCAGCCATGCTGGCTAGGGAAT
Organism: Bothrops alternatus; assembly: GCA_034064705.1. Lineage (NCBI taxonomy): Eukaryota > Metazoa > Chordata > Lepidosauria > Squamata > Viperidae > Bothrops > Bothrops alternatus. The sequence goes on from JARGCV010000988.1 coordinate 1,167,243, forward strand.
TCTGGGAGTTGAAGTCCACCCATCTTAAAGCGGTCCAGGTTAGGAAATACTGATTTACCCTTTAAATAGATGAACTTAGTTTTTGATCCTGAGCATTCAAGGCCATCCTACAAAAAAGGAAAACTTTCCCTGCAGTGCAGGGTTACCTTGGCAACTCTGCCGGCTCCTCCATAGCGAGTGATGGCAATGGTGCCATTGAGGCTGATGCTTTGATTGAGAAGGAATTCATAATCACTCATTTTTCCCTGGTTGGCATAGACCAGTTTGCCCTGGAAGAAAATCAAACGCCAGGAAGAGGTATGAATGCCATGTTATTATTAATGTTGAGACTCTAGAAAGAGTGCAGAGAAGAGCAACAAAGATGATCAGGGGACTGGAGGCTAAAACATATAAGGAACGGTCGCTGGAATTGGCTATGTCTAGTTTAATGAAGAGAAGGACGAGGGGGGACATGATAGCAGTGTTCCAGTATCTCAGGGGCTGCCCCAAAGAAGAGGGAGTCAAGCTGTTCTCCAAAGCACCTGAAGGCAAGACAAGAAGCAACGGGTGGAAACTCATCAAGGAGTGAAGCAACTTAGAACTAAGGAGAAACTTCCTGACAGTGAGAACAATTAGCCAGTGGAACAACCTGCCTCCAGAAGTTGTGAATGCTCCAACGCTGGAGGTTTTTAAGAAGGGACTGGACAGCCATTTGTCTGAAATGGTATAGGGCAGACATGTCAAACTTGCGACGTCACGTGACGTGCAACATATCGGAACTTTTTTCCCATTGCTGGCAATGGGGTGGGCACGGTTTTCTCATGACGCATCTGGTCCGTGGGCCGGCAATTTGACACCCCTGGTATAGGGTTTCCTGCCAAAGCAGGAGGTTGGACTAGAAGATCTCCCAAGGTCCCTTCCAACTCTGCCATTCTATATTCTAATCTATTCTGTTCTGTTCTATTCTTATTCTGTTCTACTATTCTAATTCTGTTCTGTTCTGTTCTGTTCTATTCTATTCTATTCTATTCTATTCTATTCTATTCTATTCTATTCTATTCTATTCTATTCTATTCTATTCTATTCTATTCTATTCTATTCTATTCTATTCTATTCTATTCTTTGACATTATGCTGATATTAATGAACTAATACATGTGATCTTCAACCGATGACCACCATTGCGCCCAAAATTTCTGTTACTAAACAAGACAGATGTTGAGTTTTTCTCCATTTTGCGACCTTGCTTGACACCGTTGTTAAGTGAATCACTGCAGTTGTTAGGTTAACAACACGGTTGTTGAGTGAATCTGGCTTCTCCCTTTGATTTTGTTTGTCAGAAGGTTGCAAAAGGAGATCACATAACCTTGGGACGCAGCAATGGTCATAAGTATGAGCCAAGTGTCCAAATTTGGATCACGTGACCACGGGGATGCTGCAACGTTCATAAGTGTGAAAAACATTCGTGTCACTTTTTTTTTTCAACGCCGTTGTAAATTTGAGTGGTGACTAAATGCATTGTTGTAAGGCGAGGATTTCCTGTACTCTGATGTGTCCAATAAGCCAAAACCGTTGGGCTGCAAAGTTAAGGAAAACATCCAAGGTTTCTTGTGTTAAAAGGAAAAATAACAGAAGAAGAAGAAAGCCAATCAATCAAACGCACTTAGTAAACAGCGAGAGAGGTCTGCCGGACGTGTGCAAAACATTCACGCTGGATTCCTCCTTTGGTTCTCTTCCTGAAGCTACAACTCCACTGAGCTGAGCAATAATTTTAACAACCAATAAAGCAGATTAAAAAGGATTTGTTGATTTAACAGCAGTAGAAGAGGAACATGGTATCGGGGTTGGATCATAAAAGTGGGCAAATTCCAGCCTAAGATGGGATAACAAAGATGAGAGATTAGATAGGAGTTGCCCAGCCTTAGCCAATTGAAGATGGGTGGACTTCAACTCCCAGAATCCTCCAGCCAGCATGGAGAATGTTGGAGGACTGGAGAATTCTGGGAGTTGAAGTCCACCCACCTTCAAGTGGCCGCGGTTGAGAAACGGAGATAGACGAGTAAAAGGGCAGAGTTACCCTTTCAGGATTTGTACCTTGGCGGTCCCTGGGGGTCCATAAGCTGCAAAGGGCTTTACTATATCTGGATCTTCTTGATCTGCAGTGAGTTTTTCCTCAGTTTCTCTGCACACAAAGACCTCCGTGTTGTTTTCCAGCACTGGAAAGGAAAGACATGTTGGTGAAAGTTCCTCCCTCAGAAATTCATCTCCCAGAATTCCTCAGCCTTTGGGCAACCCTTCAAAGTTGCAACGGTGCTAAAAACAAATGACTTACAACCAGTCCTCACATTTACGATGGTTGCAACGTCCCCACGTTCATGCCATCAAAATTCAAGCACTTGACAACCGGCATGTATTTATGAGAGTTGCGCAATTGTTCTTTGCGGTCTTCCCAGCCAGCTTTGCCCAAGTCGAGCCAAGGGGGAGAGCTGGATCTGCTTAATGACCACCTGATTCACTTAGCAACTCGGGCCAAAATGATCACAAAAAGTGGGCCTGACTCACTTAATGACCACATCACTTAATGAGAGAAGTCCCAGTAGCAATTGAGGTTATGAGTCAAGGAATACCTGTAATTCCACACCGTTGTTGTTATCATTACCATAGTTTGAGCATTATGATTAATATTACCATTATTTAAGTCTCTTTAATATTTAACATCTCCAAGGCTGCTTCCAACTCTGTTGTTCTCTTTTCGCTCTTTTTTCCCAATGCCATTGTGACTTTGAATGGACACTCAACAAATGATTGTAAATCCAGGTCTACCTGCGCTGATTGCATCTCCCTCCCTCCCTCCCTCCCTCCCTCCCTCCCTCCTTCCTTCCTTCCTTCCTTCCTTCCTTCCTTCCTTCCTTCCTTCCTTCCCTTCCTTCCTTCCCTTTCTTTCTTTCTCTTTCTTTCTTTCTTTCTTTCTTTCTTTCTTTCTTTCTTTCTTTCTTTCAATGTGTTCAGAGTCCTTGAGGAAGGACTCAAGGCAGAGGATTAGTGTTAGAGTAGTCCACCATGGGAGGTGGAGGCTGGTTAAATAGACCACAGCTTGATCCTTCATGGTCTAAATCTAGTTTAGCATTTTCCAAACCAGCTAACCAGCGTTCATCTTGTGTGCTGTTGCATGGAGACACCCCACAAATGGGAAATTAAGACAGTCCTCCCAGTGCTTTTTTTGTTAAAAAAAAAAAAAAGGTGCCAGAACGTCATACAACCCGCCTTGTCTACCCTACAAGGTTTACCTTTGTAGCTAAAAAAAAACAACCTTCAATTTTTAGTGTATCGAAAAGAGTAGGATTTTGTTCAAGGTAAGTTAATACTATTAATGTTACCATGCACTGTGTGGCTTTAAATCACAAGATAGCATTTTATTAATCTTTTGGGACATTTATCACTGGCATACCCATTTAGTTTAATAAGTGGAAATGTCAGCTTTCCATGTGGAATGAAATTGGCCCAATAAAACAAAATTTGGTTGCTTGTCAAAGATCGAATTATTTTTAAGAAGTCGTCAAACAAGGTGGAAACATTTACATTTGGAGTTTAATATGGATATTGACTTGAAACAAATTTAAGTTGAAACTTTGTCAGCGAACAGATTACTTTTAATTCACCTTTAAGTTAAACCCAGTTTAATAAATAGATCTGATTAAACCTTATACTGTAGGTCCACCTTTACATCTGACCAATACATCATTAATATTAGTAATATTGATACTTATAGTGTTATCATGTCATCATTGTTTTGTTATTTTGTAATCATTATTTTGTAGTTAATTGCTTGATCAGATGCTTTACATATATATATATATATATATATATATATATATATATATATATATATATATATATATATATATATATATATATATATATATATATATATATATATATATATATATATATATATATATATATATATATATATATATTGTTTAAAATTGTTGACAAAGAAATAAGGGATTTCTGATATAGCTATTTCGAGTTTCTTAACTCTCTTCAGTCAGAACTCACCCTTCCGGGATTCGAACCGGAAGGGTGAGTTCTGACTGAAGAGAGTTAAGAAACTCGAAATAGCTATATCAGAAATCCCTTATTTCTTTGTCAACAATTTTAAACAACATATATATATTTGTGCTTGCAGGATGGCTCTGGGTTGAGCTGAAACAAGCAAAAGGAAAGAATGATTCTTTCCTCCCATATTTGGGTTTACAGGGTGCAATCTAAAAAATAAACACTTGACATATATATATATATATATATATATATATATATATATATATATATATATATATATATATATATATATATATATATATATATATATATATATATATATATATATATATATATATATATATATATATATATATATATATATATATATATATATATATATATATATATATATATATATATATATATTTAAAATTGTTAACAAAGAAATAAGGGATTTCTGAGATAGCTATTTCGAGTTATTTAACTCTCTTCAGTCAGAACTCATATTTCCTCCCATATTTGGGTTTACAGGGTGCAATCTAAAAAATAACCACTTGACACATATATATATATATATATATATATATATATATATATATATATATATATATATATATATATATATATATATATATATATATATATATATATATATATATATATATATATATATATATATATATATATATATATATATATATATATATATATATATATATATATATATATATATATGTAAACCCAAATATGGGAGGAAGGAATCATTCTAAAAAAATAAACACTTGACACATATCCTTACTCCCTGACTACTGACAAAGTGGGAGAGAACTTGTGGCTCAATAGGTTAAAGCATCTGCTTAGCATGCAGACTGCCCAGGTTCGAATCCCGGAAGGGTGAGTTCTGACTGAAGAGAGTTAAGAAACTCGAAATAGCTATATCAGAAATTCCCTTATTTCTTTGTCAACAATTTTAAACAACATATATATATTTGTGCTTGCAAGATGGCTCTGGGTTGAGCTGAAACAAGCAAAAGGAAAGAATGATTCCTTCCTCCCATATTTGGGTTTACAGGGTGCAATCAAGCAATTAACTACAAAATAATGATTACAAAATAACAAAACAATGATGACATGATAACACTATAAGTATCAATATTACTAATATCCACCTTAAGCATAATAAAATCCCTTCACAACTCTGGAAAATCCGTGGGAAAAAAGGTGCCGGAACTCCATTCCGGTGTGTTCTATGACAAAAAAAGCCCTGGTCCTCCCTAATGCAAGGGAGGGGAGGTGCCTCCAAAACTCTGTCCATCACCTTTGTGTAATGAATTGAAATGAATTAATTCAAAGACCACCATAATCAATAAAAATGGGCTTTATTAAGGGAAAAAATATATAGATTTTTATATATATGGTTACACAATTATAACTCATTTATCAGTGGAAGAAGAAATAATTAAGATTGAGGATAAAAAGAGGGTTGAGAGAGAGTATGAGTTTGAATATATGTGGAAGAGACATTTGAAATGTTAATCTGTTGATACAAAATAATATTTGACTATGGTAATTGAAATTGATAAAGTTTTAAAACAGGTTTAGTAGTAATAGAAACTTATGATAGAAATGGAATATATTAAATTTATTATTTATTATTATTTATTTATTATGTTTTTTGAGGAAAATAGAGAGATGAAAGTGAATGTACTAAGTTGAGCTGTTTATGTGTGTTTTTACTTTGGAATCTTTGTTTACCCAATCACCACGGTGTGTCTTAAGTACTTTTTGTTAAAAGTATAAAACCAATAAAATATTTTTCAAAAAACAAACAAAAACAAAACTCTGTCCATCAGCACCCTGTCTCCCATACTCACCCACACGCACTCTGTTGGGTTTCTTTGGATCTGGGAAGGACAGATATACGTCGTACTGGATCTCCGTGGCCTTGTCAAGGCCATATTCCGGATTGCTCCAGCGTTCCAGGAGGAGTTTCACTAGATCTTGGTCCCCCTTGGTGGTTGCCATGTGGGGCTTGGCTGACAGCTTCCTAACGTGTGAAGGACAGATGTGGGAAACCATGTTTGTTGCATGTTTCAGATTTCAGAAGCCAGCATCACTTTTTTTCCATGATTGCTTCTTTCAACAGGGAAAAAAAAAACGGCTTGCCTTCTGAAGTTGTAGGTGTTCCAAAACTGGAGGTTTTTAAGAAGAGACTGGATAGCCACTTGTCTGGAATACTATAGGGTCTCCTGCCTGAGCAGGGGGTTGGACTAGATGACCTCCAAGGTCCCTTCCAACTCTGCTGTTTTTCTGTTATTCTGAAGTTGGGGCTGAACCCGCCTGACCATCTCCACATATTTTGGACTATCACTCCCATCACGCTTAGTGTATGACCAGTGGCAGGGGATGATGGGATTGTTAGTACAAAATATTTGGAGTTGTCCAGGAGGTTGCAATGTTGCACTTATCACAATATCTGTGGTATAAATTAGTGTTTCTCAATTTAGGCAGCTTGAAGATGCATGGATTTCAATTCCCAGATTGCGATGTTTCTCTGTGTCATATACGTGGGTGTGGGTGTGGGTGGGTGGGCATATGTGCCTAATGCAAGGAAATTTCACTTTAATATATGCTGATTAGTATCCATTTAAAGTGACAATGAAGTTTTTCTTCTATTCTATTCTTTAGATTAAGACCACTGACTTCACCCACAACCTTCTCTGAGCTCAGCTGATTTGAAACCTCTGAGAGGGAAGATCTGCAGGGAAGAAGCCTTCGGCCTTTGGATTCAGACAGGCAGGCCAGGTTTAGAGCCTGGGTCAACCCTGAATCCAGTCAACTACTCCCAAAATAGGTAACCCAGCCCTGGTGTTTCTGGGAAAATAAAGTTATTTTTCTTTTTTTTCTTTTCTTTCTTTCTTTCTTTCTTTCTTTCTTTCTTTCTTTCTTTCTTTCTTTCTTTCTTTCTTTCTTTCCCCTTTCCTTTGTTTTCTTTCTTTCCTTTCTTTCTTCTCTTTTTTTATTCCTTTCTCCCTCCCTCCCTCATTCCCTCCCTCCCTCCCTTCCTTTCTTCCTTCCTTTCTCCTTCCTTTCCTCCCTCCTCCTTTTCTTTCTTTCTTTCTTTCTTTCTTTCTTTCTTTCTTTCTTTCCCCTTTCCTTTGTTTTCTTTCTTTCTTTCTTTTCTTTCTTTCTTTCTTCTCTTTTTTTATTCCTTTCTCCCTCCCTCATTCCCTTTCTTTCTTTCTTCCTTCCTTCCTTTCTCCTTCCTTTCCTCCCTCCCTCCCTCCCTCCTTTTCTTTCTTTCTTTCTTTCTTTCTTTCCCTTTCCTTTCCTTTCCTTTGTTTTCTTTCTTTCTCTCTTTCTCCCTCCCTTTTCTTTTTCTTTCTTTCTTTTCTTTCTTTCTTCTCTTTCTTTATTCCTTTCTCCCTCCCTCATTCCCTTCCTCCCTCCCTTCCTTCCTTCCTCCTTCCTTTCTTCCCTCCTTTTCTTTTTTTCTTTCTTTCTTTCTTTCCCTTTCCTTTCCTTTGTTTTCTTTCTTTCTCTCTTTCTCCCTCCCTCTTTTCTTTTTCTTTCTTTCTTTTCTTTCTTTATTCCTTCCTCCCTCCCTCCCTCATTCCCTTCCTTCCTTCCTTCCTTCCTTCCTTCCTTTTATTTCTTTCTTTCTTTCTTTCCTTTCACCCTCAAGATGGCCAACATACCTAATCCTCCTTCCTTGTCCTATTTCCCCCACAACACCCTTGTGAGGTGGATCGGACTAAGAGAGAAGGACTGGCCCAGCAACTTTTTTTACCTAAGGTGGGACTGGAACTGGCTGTCTCCTGGTTTCTAGGCCAGCACTTTCAAAGACAAATACGAAAGCCGCAGGGCCCTACCTGTGATTTCAGGGCTGGTCCTGCCCCCCCCCCCAATTCTTACTTGAGGTTTTCTCGGATGTTGGCAGCTTCCACCTGGTTCATGAAATCCTCCAGGATAGCCGGGTCCAGATCCTCGGAGACGCTGCTGAGCCAGCTGGGGGAAGGCCCCTCTTTGGGGATGGCGTAGTGCCCAAGCAGGATCCCCGCGGTCAGCAGTAGTGCCCCACCCAAGACTGAGCCCAGAATGCATTTCCAGTTGGCCATGGTTGCCAGTAACCCAGGAAAGAGGGGCGTCTGGTTGTTCAAGAGACACTGGCAGCCCCTTCCTTAGCTGCTGGTTCTGGGCAGACCTTCCTCGGGGCTGGGGCGTGATGAAAAGGCAGGCGTGTTGCAAGGATGACGTGCCCTTTGATCATCTGGGATGGGCTGATCAAGGAAATGGCTTACATGGTTCTTCCAGAGAGAGAGAGAGAGAGAGAGAGAGAGAGAGAGAGAGAGAGAGAGAGAGAGAGAGAGAGAGAGAGAGAGAGAGAGAGAGAGAGAGAGAGAGAGAGAGAGAGAGAGAGAGAGAGAGAGAGAGAGAGAGAGAGTGTTGGACCAATCGGGCAGAAAGAGATGAGTTTTCCCAACCGGGATGCTGGAGCTCCAAAGGCATGTCGAATTGGTCGACTTAACGACCAGAAGGGAGCCCAAAATTTCCATTGCTAAACAAGATAGTTGCTAAGTGAGTTTTGCCCCATTTTTCTCACCACACTTGTTAAGCGAATCACTGCAGTTGTTAAGTTAGTCACACGGTTGTTAAGTGAATCCGGCTTCCCCATGGACTTGGCTTGTCAAAAGGTCAGAAAAGGTGTATTTATTATTATTTATTTATTAATTGGACTTGTATGCCGCTCCTCTCTGGAGACTCGGAGCGGCTTACAACATATACAAAACATCAAAGAATCTAAGTCCAATCAAAATATTAAAAATAGACACCCAACACACGTACAACTTTCAAGCAACAATCACAATCATGCCCAGGCCTGCCGGCAAAGATAGGTTTTAAGATTCTTTCGGAAGGCCGGGAGACTGGGAGAAACACGGACTTCAAGGGGCAGTTGGTTCCAGAGGGTGGGCGCCACAACAGAGAAGGCCCTCCCCCTAGGACCCGCCAGACGACATTGTTTCGCTGAAGGGACCCGGAGGAGGCCGACCCTGTGCGCTCTCACCGGTCGAAGGGAAGTATGTGGCAGAAGACAGTCCCGGAATGGGCAATAGAAATGACTAGGCAAAACATTCTATACAAACCTGAGGCATTACTATTAGGAATACTAGAGAAAAATGTAAATAAAGAGGTCACAGATTTCATTATTCACGTGGCTACGGAGGCAAGGATACTATTTGCTCAAAAGTGGAAAGCAATGGAAGCACCGAGTGAGGAAGTTCTAATAAAGAAAATTATGTATTGCGCAGAACTAGATAGGATAACTAAAAGGTTAAATAATCAGAATGTTATCGAATATGGAATAAATTTTATAGATGGAGGGGAAAAAATGGAGGTCACAAATAAAGAGATAAGTTAAGATAGAGACCAGAAATGTATAGTTTGTATATAGATATATTATATGTAACTAATGTACAGTATAGACTGAGATGTCAGTCAAAGACGATTTACCATGTTCAGTGTTTTTAATGCTTTTTTTTCTTTGTACTCAATAAAAACTTATAAAAAAATAAAAATAAAAAAAGGTAAGAAAAGGGGATCACAAGACCTGGGACACGGCAATCGTCATAAATATGAGCTAGCTGCTGAGCATCTGAATTCTTTTTTTTTTAATTTTTTATTAGTTTTTTTCCCCCCATATACGCAAATTTTTCCAATCAACAAGTTGTCTGGAATTAGCTAAACTAATACATATTCAATTCCTAATCCTTGTTTCTTTTCTCTAACCAAATATAAAATAAGTTCCAAGTTTGATAATGGTCTGTATCTTCTTTGTCTTTTAGCCTCATGGTTAATCTGTCCATTTCTGCACAGTCCAAAATCTTCTTGATTATTTCTTCTTCTTGTGGCAAAGCTTCATTTTTTCCAATATTGTGCAAAGATTATTCTTGCTGCTGTAGTAATATGTAGAATTAAATATAATTTCTGCTTATTAATCTTTTCAGGCATAATACCTAATAAAAAGAGTTCAGGTTTAAAATTTACCTGTTCATCCAATATTTTTTCTAACCACATATGAATATTTTTCCAATAAACCTTTGCCTTCCCACATGTCCACCAAATATGATAATACGAGCCTATATTATGTTTACATTTCCAACATTTATCTGACATATTTTTAAACATTCTTGCTAGTCTTGCTGGTGGGAGAGAGCATCTGAATTCTGATCACATGACCACGCAGATGCTGCAACGGTCGTAAGTGTGAAAAATGGTTCCAATGGTGACCCAGACTTAGGGGACAGTATCAATTGTGAATGCGTTCAGATCGCCCCGCTATCTCTGGCCACTTGCAGAACCATGAATGCAAAGTCATAAAAGGACAGCAAAGGAAACGCCCAACATCCTAACCCAAAAGGGAACATAGGGTGGCTTGGGGGAACACCCAAAAGAGAACATTTTTAGCTACTTCTGCTTTCTCCCTTCTTATCTACAATGTGCCTGCCTTAAAGGGCGAAGTCTTGATCTTACGTGTGTCAGCTTTGCTTGGTGAATTGCTTATGTAAGCAAAGAAGGTATAAAAATAAGGCTTTTCTGATATTTTGGGCTTTTTCTCTCTTTTAGAGGAGCCCGTCTTTGTTCAGCTGAATAAAAACGTAACGCTTGAAGGCAACGTCTGCTTTCCCGTATTTTTTTTATCAAGCAAAACCTCGGAACCTGCATAGCAACAAGTCACTTTTTTCAGTGCCTTTGTAATCTTAAAGAATCATACTAAATCAGGGCTTTTCAACCTTTTCACCCCTTGTACCACTTTTAGGATACGGCGACATCCGAGGACCACCCGTCGCCTAGCAAGGTGTCAAAAACTTGATGACCAAAAAAAAAAAGGAAAAAAGGGATAAAGTGCAGGCAGTCCTCGACTTACAACAGTTCGCTTAGTGACTGTTTGAAGTGACAATGGCACCGAAAAAAGTGCCCCCCAAGCCACAGCCGAGCAAGACACCTACCTGCCCACTCGGTGGCGCTCTTCCTCCTGTCTGAAGTTTCCATTGTTGTGAGCATTTCTGTTGGGGATTGGCAGCGGGGGTGGGGTGGGGGGTGTTTGGTTTTTATTCCCCCCCCCATCTGCTGAGTGGTTGCAGCAGCTTTTGGTCACTTCACATGACCCTGGGACACTGTGACCGTCATAAATATGAATCAGTTGCCAAGCATCTGAAGGTAAATCACAAGACCCTGGAGAGGCTGCAACATTCCAGCTGATCGGCGTTTCTTCTGGGCTCAGCAGAAGCACCAGGATCAGCGCCGAGCTCCAGCTGGATCCTGGCGCTGATCCTGGTGCTTCCGCTGAGCCCCGACAGCCCTGCAGCTCCAGCCGTCTCTCGCTCAGGCTTGTGCGGTGCTGCCCCCGGTTCAGCTCATTCCCCTCCCCCTCCTACCACTTTTCTAGGATGGTCGCGTACCACCAGCCAGGTGCCAATGTACCCCAGGTGGTACTGTACCACGGGTTGAAAAGCCCTGTACTAAATGAACTGTCGTAAGTATTGAACTATACCAGACTACCGGTACTGAAGTTATGGTGTTGGATAGGGACTAGGGAGAGCTGAGTTCGAGTCCACCTTCAGCCATGGGGTGATTTTCAACAGTCCTTCAGGTAAATTAAGGAGGGGAATACTGGAGGAAGTGTATAAAAGAACAGAGAAGAGATATAGATTATATATATAAATAAAATGTCACATTCGGCTGAGAAACCACAAAGAAATGAAGCGAAGCCTAAAGTGGAAAGTTTAAAGAAAAATCTCTGCATGAGTGTATGTACAAAGTCAGGGGTAGGCAACCTTGGCTCTTTTATGACTGGTGGACTTCAACTCCCAGAATTCCTGAGCCAGCCATGCTGAGGGGACAGGGAGAGGTTTCCAAGATGAGCCAGGCTGGCTCAGGAATTCTGGGAGTTGAAGTCCACGAGTCACAAAAGAGCCAAGGTTGCCCACCCCTGCACAAAGTTAACAAGAGCTGAGCTTGAACCAAAAGAAACTTGATTGTATACTTAGCAGCAGTCCCCCCCAGGGCAAAATGGGACAACTCACCATGGCCAACTTACTGTAGAACCACTAGCCACGGCCAGCTTGCCGCAGGAAAATCCAACAATAACTGACTTTAATTTTTGTCATTTGCACTTCATTCTGTCTCTCCTTCGGCTCTCTTTCTTTAATGATTCTATTCCACCATTTCTTCAATATTAGTGTAACTCTTGTCCTGCAGCTAGTTGTCTTGTGATGACTTGGCTGTGGCAAATGGTCACGGACCCTCCCAAAGAGCCAAACTTGACTGAGCGTGAAAAAGTTAGGAGAATCAGAACTGTGTTAATGTGGAATGATGAAAAATCATTAGAATAATGAAGTGTCTGCATAATTACTGGAATAGTGCTGTGTTGGTAGAATGTGACTAACCTAATGCGCATTGCACTTGGATACAATGTATGTAGCAAACTCTCCATTGTATACCCGTGAGAAACCAACCTAATGTATTACAATGTGTATTTCAATGTGTATTCCTTTGTTCCTGAGAAAAGAAAAAAGGAAGGTATAAAACTGAAGTCTGAACCCGCCCTCGGGGTTCAGAATTGCTTGTTGCTATTGCTTCTGAACCTGCGCAATAAATCTCTCTGCTAAAACCCTCTGGAATTCGTAAGAGTCCTTTCGTTTTCCACAAGAGTGTCATACTTGGATAGGAGACCACCAGCAAACCCTGAGCTCCTAAGTGGAAAAAAATTCCGAGGAACATGATGGCAAACCAGTTGTGTAGCCTTGCCAAAGAATCACACGAACACTGACGGATTCTTTACTGTTGTGTTACATGTATATGCTAGAGCAGGGGTGTCAAACTCAATTTCATTGAGGGCCGTATCAACATTGCGGTTGTCCTCGGGGGGGGGGGGCGGGGTGTGTGGCCAGGGTGGGTGCGGCCTACTGGGTGGGCGTGGATGGAGTGGGTGTGGCCTACTGGGTAGACGTGGCCAGCTCTACATCGTTCGCGTCAAGGGTGCCTGTGCGGGCCTGGGCAGGAGTGGGACAGATCTGGGGGTCTCTGGCAGAAGGGGGGGGACCGGGGCAAGCGCCAAGGCATGGTCCATTTCTTCATTCCTCACAAAGGGTGACACCTCCCCAGCATGCCGATGTGGCAGGGACTGGTTCCTCGCTGTTTCCAGACGGAATGCGTTTCAGCATAAATGGCCATCACAAAATTGTACATTGGCTCCCGGCCGGCCTGGGCCAGGGCCAAGGCAACGGGGGCCGTTCCCTCACTGTTTCCAGGATGGCTTTGCGGGCCCCCGGGCCTTCTGTTTGACATGTCTGTGCTAGAGGGAGGCAGGGAAAGGAAAGAAGAAAGGGAGGGAGGGAATGGATAATGATTTGGGACACAAAGCCTAATGCAAGGAGCAGCCACTAAAAAATTGGTCCTTGTAGAAATCAACAAATCCTTCACATAGTTCTTGGTTCAAGGAATCATTTACATTGGCTGGTTTCAGCCAGGATCTCTGATGGAAAAGATGCAATCCTTTTCTCTCTCTCTTCCTTTTTTCCTTTTATGTGTGAGACAAAACACAGATACATTCTTTAACGTGCCCTTTGTTATTTATTTATTTGCTTGTTTGTTTACTTCTCCGTTCTATGCACATAAATTGCCATTCATCCAAAAATCAGCCGGTGCCGTTTGAAGCCGTACGCCAAATGTTTTAGTACACTACAGTGAAATATCAAACCATCCTCAAACGACACGAAAAAGTCATTAAAAGACCTGTGATAAAATAGATCAGTTTTAGCAATCCTGCACAAGCAGAAACTCAGTCTTCCTTTCCATTCTTTCTTTTTCTTAAGACAGCCAAACCATATTATTAAACGCATTATTCATTATGCGTCCTGGCGTATTGAAAACGAAAATAGTGACATAGCATTTGTGAGACCCACTACAGATAGTTCCAACATTTGGGGTGGGAATTTTGATCGCTAAGTGATGTGGTCCTTAAGAGAGTCACCCACATGACCGAACCCCGATTTTGTGATCATTTTTATCATGGCCAGTACATGAATCACACATTCGTTAAATAATTCAGACAGTTGTTAAGTGATCCATGTAGTCATTAAGTGAATCACACACTTCTTAAATGAATCTGGCTTCCCTCATTGACTTTTGTCGGTTGGAAGCTGCCTGGGAAGGTTATAAATTGAGATCCAGTGATCACAGGATGTTTCATCCTTCATAAATACAGGCCAGTGGTCAAATACCCAAATTACATTTAATAAGGTAAAGACAGCAATGGGCCAGAGACCGAAGAAACCGGGCAGGGCTTCATTTGTGACGTCAGGGCCGCTATCTTGACTTTTTTTGAAACCCGTTCCCAACCTGCCTCTTAAGAATATTAGAGATTAACTGAGTTGGAAGGGATTTTGGAGTCCAATCTTCTGCCCAAGATGGAGACCTTATAGCAATCTGGACAAATGGCTGTCCAGTCTCTTTTCAAAAGCCTCCATTGATGGAGCACCCACAACTTCTGGAGGCAAGCAGTTCCCCTGGTTAATTGTCCTCACTGGCAGGAAATTTTTCCTTAGTTCTAGGTTGTTTCTCTCCTTGATTAGTTTCCATCCATTGCTTCTTGTCCTGCCTTCTGGGGCTTTGGAGAAGCCTAACCCTAACCCTTTTCTCTATGCTAGTCCCTCAAATACTGGAAGGCTGCTATCCTGTCACCCCTGGTCCTTCTCTTCATTAAACTAGCCAAGCCCAATTCCAGCAACCGTTCTTCATATCTTTTAGCCTCCAGCCCCCTAATCCTCTTTGTTGCTCTTCTCTACACTCTTTCTAGAGCAGCGGTTCTCAACCTGTGGGTCGCGACCCCATTTGGGGTCGAACGACCGTTTCACGGGGGTCGCCAACCACTGCATGCCGCCATTTTTCCCCCATTTCCCCTTGGCCGTTGTGCACGCGCCGGGCATGAGCGATTCGGCCTGTTGCGCCGCGCATGTGCGATTCGGGCCTTCGTGCGTGCGCTGCGCATGCGCAATTTGGCCCGTTGCGCTGCGCATGCGTGGTTCGGTCGGGGTCGCGCCGCGCATGGGCGGCGCAGATGGGGTCTCAGCCTGAAAAAAGTTGAGAACCGCTGTTCTAGAGTCTCGACAACTTTTTTATATCATGGCAACCAAAACTGGATGCCATACTGAAAGTGAGGTCTAAGTCTTAAAGAGTTTAACTTGAGACTTAGATCAGATCCCAGGTTTAGCTTTGCTTTAAGGGGAGATAATAATCAAGGGAAACCCTTGGGACAGTGTAATGCACATGTCACACCCACGGAACCAAAAATGACACAAGCACTTACTTTAGAGTACTGTACTCAATAGACAGCAACCTTGCCAGACTAAAGTATTTATCTGGGTAACTATAGATATACCCTGGGAAGTGCTAGGGAGGGTCTGCCTCACCCTCTTTCTGCCTACCAGACACTCCAAGCTGCGTTCCACCACATCACCATTTTTCACTGCAACACGACCGATGCAACCTGTAGTCCTAGGGGACTCAGCTGGGGGGCACGGAGGGGCTGTGGCCTTGCCTCATCACAGGAATGTCGAGTCTTGGATAGCAACAAAATTCTGCCTCCCCCTTCCTCCCCCCTTGCTGACCTGGCGGAGCGTATCCCCCATTTGCTGAAGGCTCGGGCGTAGCTTCCCCTCCGAGGCCGTGTCTCCAGGACTCGGGAGCTCCAGGGCTATGCAATGGGGCCGAGACCAGTCGGCCCCCTTCTCTTGGATCCCCTCTTGCTTCAAGTGCTTGGGGGTCTGGCCACCGCTGTCCAGCATCTTCGGCCTCGGCCGATGCTCCAGATGAGGTCTCAGTGTCTTCTCTGCCTTGCCAGGACTCCGGGAGACTTCGGAGGCATCTGAGCGGCCCCATCTGCTCCAATCAGCCGGGTGCTCAGTCGCTGTTGAACGGCTGGATAGGGAAGGCGGATGTAGCATTGGGAAGGTGCCCAGTTCTGGGTCTGGCAAAGGGCTAGCAGTGGGTGAGTGTGCCGAAGCCTCCTGAAGGTATAAGAAGCAGGGGGCTGGGGGAGGACAGACCAGCCCCCTCTCTTTCCTGCCATACTCCTCCGTTGCATTGGCACACTCAGCACAGAACTTGGTGGGCTTCCAAACAGAGGGAGGGGATGGGCAGAGGTAGTTCTTGGCAGCAGGAGGTCCTTGAGCCTCATAGTCCCCCAGCCACCTGGCTGGATCGAATGCCAGGCTGCAGGCCAGCTCGCTGCTTTCAGGGCTCAAATCAGTCGGGGCAGAACTGCTCCGGGTGCTGGAGGCTTCATCCTTGAAAGGGGGAGGGGGAGGAATGACATCCAAGAGAGGTTCAGAACAAAGAGCCATGGGGTTCTCTCCCTCGGGCTGGGCCTGGATGCCGGATTTGGGGAGCAGATCCAAAACCTGGAGAAGGTTGAGAAACAGGCAGAAACAAGGAGATGGTTTAAAGGTCCCAAACTTTTAAAGAACCTGCCATTCATATAACCATCATGACGGTATTTGTCAATCCTGACAACTTTAAGATGGGTGGATTTCAACTCCCAGAATTCTCCAGCCAGTCCACTTATCTTAAAGTTGATAAGATTGAGACACAATGCTCTCTTATCTATATCTGTCTATTATCTATCTGTCTGTCTGTCTGCCCATCCGACCAACCGTCCATCCATCATCTATCTATCATCTCTCTCTTTCTCTCCTCTCTATCATCCATTTATCCATCTATCTCCTCTGGAATTCAAGTCTTGGTTTGAAATTACAGTGGCTTGGTAAAATCCCTCTCATGGCTGGCTGGGAAATTCTGGGAATTGAAATCCATTCATCTTAAACCTGCTGAGGTTGAGAAACACTGAGTCGTGGATTTTTTCCAAACAATTCCTGGCAAAGGGTTCAGTAGTAAAATTAGCCATGAGTCAATGGTTGGTGCTTCCCAAATGCCGTAGTCCTTATATATCTGGAAAGTGCAGTTTGGGAAAGGCAGACTTTCTACTTCATGTAATCAAAACTACAATTTGTTCCTTGTGGACTAGAAGACGTCCAAAATTCCCTCAACCCTCAAAGTCTATGTTTTATGTTCTACGATTCTTTACTTAATTACACTAAATAGTGAGCATGTAGAAGGAGTTCAAATATGTGTGTAGGTCTGTTATGATGATGGTCCAGAGCACTTGGAACAACTAGATATATTGTCTACACATAAAAGGAAGCATAACCTCTGTACCTTGGATAACAGAAGGAAGCCAGACAATAAAGGTACAAAAGGCCCATTTGATCCCACCACTGTTATCTCTCAGCTTTCTTCCTACCTGTTCCAAAACCCAGTGCATTCCACCTGGTCCCTAGCATTCACACGCCATTATTCATCCCAACCTATATTTCGAGGCAAGTGAAGTACTCACATTCATTTTCTCCGAGATGCAAATAATGTTTTGGAGTCTGATAACCCGTTCCAGTTCAGAGATTCGGTGGTTCCAAGTCTGCCTTTCCTCTGCCATAGTGTGTGCCTGAGAAGAAAGACAGGTGTGGGGCCAAATAGGCCGAGATGGGTTAGATTAGAACCCCGTGGTCTTCAAACTTGGCCCTTTTATGACTGGTGGACTTCAACTCCCAGAATTCCTCAGCCAGCGTGCCTGGCTGAGGAATTCTGGGAGTTGAAGTCCACCAGTCATAAAAGGGTCAGGTTTGAAGATCCCTGGATTAGAATAATGACCTAAAGGCAGACCTCTGTCAAACCCACAGAAATTCAAATGTTGTATTTATTTATTTATTTATTTATTTGTTTGTTTGTTTGTTTGTTTATTTGTTTATTTATCTATTTATTTATTCATATCCTGCCTCAAGGGACCCACAGAAATTTAAATGTTGTATTTATTTGTTTGTTTATCTATCTACTTATATATTTATTCATGACCTGCCTCAAAGGATGCAAATAACTCAAGGCGACAAACATGTCCAACACACCTTCCTCCTATTTTCCCCACAACAACCTGCAAGGTGTGTAAGGCTGAGAGAGGAGGAGTGGCCCAAAGTCACCCAACTGGCTCTTGGCCTAAAATGGGACTAGAATTTACTGTCTTCTGGTAATTGGTCCAAAGTCACCCAGCCAATTTCCATGCCTAAGGCGGGACTAGAACTCACTGTCTTCTGGTGATTGGTCCAAAGTCACCCAAACAATTTCCATGCCTAAGGTTGGACTAGAACTCACTGTCTTCTGGTGATTGGTCCAAAGTCACACAGCCAATTTCCATGCCTAAGGCGGGACTAGAACTCACTGTCTTCTGGTGATTGGTCCAAAGTCACCCAAACAATTTCCATGCCTAAGGTTGGACTAGAACTCACTGTCTTCTGGTGATTGGTCCAAAGTCACCCAGCCAATTTCCATGCCTAAGGCGGGACTAGAACTTACTGTCTTCTGGTAATTGGTCCAAAGTCACCCAGCCAATTTCCATGCCTAAGGCGGGACTAGAACTCACTGTCTTCTGGTGATTGGTCCAAAGTCACCCAGCCAATTTCCATGCCTAAGGCGGGACTAGAACTTACTGTCTTCTGGTGATTGGTCCAAAGTCACCCAAACAATTTCCATGCCTAAGGTTGGACTAGAACTCACTGTCTTCTGGTGATTGGTCCAAAGTCACACAGCCAATTTCCATGCCTAAGGCGGGACTAGAACTCACTGTCTTCTGGTGATTGGTCCAAAGTCACCCAAACAATTTCCATGCCTAAGGTTGGACTAGAACTCACTGTCTTCTGGTGATTGGTCCAAAGTCACACAGCCAATTTCCATGCCTAAGGCGGGACTAGAACTCACTGTCTTCTGGTGATTGGTCCAAAGTCACACAGCCAATTTCCATGCCTAAGGCGGGACTAGAACTCACTGTCTTCTGGTGATTGGTCCAAAGTCACACAGCCAATTTCCATGCCTAAGGCGGGACTAGAACTCACTGTCTTCTGGTGATTGGTCCAAAGTCACACAGCCAATTTCCATGCCTAAGGCGGGACTAGAACTCACTGTCTTCTGGTGATTGGTCCAAAGTCACCCAAACAATTTCCATGCCTAAGGTTGGACTAGAACTCACTGTCTTCTGGTGATTGGTCCAAAGTCACACAGCCAATTTCCATGCCTAAGGCGGGACTAGAACTCACTGTCTTCTGGTGATTGGTCCAAAGTCACCCAGCCAATTTCCATGCCTAAGGCGGGACTAGAACTCACTGTCTTCTGGTGATTGGTCCAAAGTCACCCAAACAATTTCCATGCCTAAGGCGGGACTAGAACTCACTGTCTTCTGGTGATTGGTCCAAAGTCACCCAGCCAATTTCCATGCCTAAGGCGGGACTAGAACTCACTGTCTTCTGGTGATTGGTCCAAAGTCACCCAGCCAATTTCCATGCCTAAGGCGGGACTAGAACTTACTGTCTTCTGGTGATTGGTCCAAAGTCACCCAAACAATTTCCATGCCTAAGGTTGGACTAGAACTCACTGTCTTCTGGTGATTGGTCCAAAGTCACACAGCCAATTTCCATGCCTAAGGCGGGACTAGAACTCACTGTCTTCTGGTGATTGGTCCAAAGTCACCCAAACAATTTCCATGCCTAAGGTTGGACTAGAACTCACTGTCTTCTGGTGATTGGTCCAAAGTCACACAGCCAATTTCCATGCCTAAGGCGGGACTAGAACTCACTGTCTTCTGGTGATTGGTCCAAAGTCACACAGCCAATTTCCATGCCTAAGGCGGGACTAGAACTCACTGTCTTCTGGTGATTGGTCCAAAGTCACACAGCCAATTTCCATGCCTAAGGCGGGACTAGAACTCACTGTCTTCTGGTGATTGGTCCAAAGTCACACAGCCAATTTCCATGCCTAAGGCGGGACTAGAACTCACTGTCTTCTGGTGATTGGTCCAAAGTCACACAGCCAATTTCCATGCCTAAGGCGGGACTAGAACTCACTGTCTTCTGGTGATTGGTCCAAAGTCACACAGCCAATTTCCATGCCTAAGGCGGGACTAGAACTTACTGTCTTCTGGTGATTGGTCCAAAGTCACCCAACCAATTTCCATGCCTAAGGTTGGACTAGAACTCACTGTCTTCTGGTGATTGGTCCAAAGTCACACAGCCAATTTCCATGCCTAAGGCGGGACTAGAACTCACTGTCTTCTGGTGATTGGTCTAAAGTCATACAGCCAATTTCCATGCCTAAGGCGGGACTAGAACTCACTGTCTTCTGGTGATTGGTCCAAAGTCACCCAGCCAATTTCCATGCCTAAGGCGGGACTAGAACTCACTGTCTTCTGGTGATTGGTCCAAAGTCACACAGCCAATTTCCATGCCTAAGGCGGGACTAGAACTCACTGTCTTCTGGTGATTGGTCCAAAGTCACACAGCCAATTTCCATGCCTAAGGCGGGACTAGAACTTACTGTCTTCTGGTGATTGGTCCAAAGTCACCCAACCAATTTCCATGCCTAAGGTTGGACTAGAACTCACTGTCTTCTGGTGATTGGTCCAAAGTCACACAGCCAATTTCCATGCCTAAGGCGGGACTAGAACTCACTGTCTTCTGGTGATTGGTCCAAAGTCACCCAAACAATTTCCATGCCTAAGGCGGGACTAGAACTCACTGTCTTCTGGTGATTGGTCCAAAGTCACACAGCCAATTTCCATGCCTAAGGCGGGACTAGAACTTACTGTCTTCTGGTGATTGGTCCAAAGTCACCCAACCAATTTCCATGCCTAAGGTTGGACTAGAACTCACTGTCTTCTGGTGATTGGTCCAAAGTCACACAGCCAATTTCCATGCCTAAGGCGGGACTAGAACTCACTGTCTTCTGGTGATTGGTCTAAAGTCATACAGCCAATTTCCATGCCTAAGGCGGGACTAGAACTCACTGTCTTCTGGTGATTGGTCCAAAGTCACACAGCCAATTTCTATGCCTAAGGCGGGACTAGAACTCACTGTCTTCTGGTGATTGGTCCAAAGTCACCCAGCCAATTTCCATGCCTAAGGCGGGACTAGAACTTACTGTCTTCTGGTGATTGGTCCAAAGTCACCCAAACAATTTCCATGCCTAAGGCGGGACTAGAACTCACTGTCTTCTGGTGATTGGTCCAAAGTCACCCAACCAATTTCCATGCCTAAGGCGGGACTAGAACTCACTGTCTTCTGGTGATTGGTCCAAAGTCACACAGCCAATTTCTATGCCTAAGGCGGGACTAGAACTCACTGTCTTCTGGTGATTGGTCCAAAGTCACCCAGCCAATTTCCATGCCTAAGGCGGGACTAGAACTCACTGTCTTCTGGTGATTGATCCAAAGTCACACAGCCAATTTCCATGCCTAAGGCGGGACTAGAACTCACTGTCTTCTGGTGATTGGTCCAAAGTCACCCAACCAATTTCCATGCCTAAGGCGGGACTAGAACTCACTGTCTTCTGGTGATTGGTCCAAAGTCACACAGCCAATTTCGATGCCTAAGGCGGGACTAGAACTCACTGTCTTCTGGTGATTGGTCCAAAGTCACACAGCCAATTTCCATGCCTAAGGCGGGACTAGAACTCACTGTCTTCTGGTGATTGGTCCAAAGTCACACAGCCAATTTCCATGCCTAAGGCGGGACTAGAACTCACTGTCTTCTGGTGATTGGTCCAAAGTCACACAGCCAATTTCCATGCCTAAGGCGGGACTAGAACTTACTGTCTTCTGGTGATTGGTCCAAAGTCACACAGCCAATTTCCATGCCTAAGGCGGGACTAGAACTCACTGTCTTCTGGTGATTGGTCCAAAATCACCCAGCCAATTTCCATGCCTAAGGCGGGACTAGAACTCACCATCCCTGGGTGATTGTCCCAAAGTCATCCAGACATTTTCCATGCCTAAGGCAGGACTAGAACTCACCATCTCCAGGTGACTGGCCCAAAGTCCCCCAGACAATTTCTATGCCTAAGGCGGGACTAGAACTCATAGTCTTCTGATGATTGGTCCAAAATCACCCAGCCAATTTCCATGCCTAAGGCGGGACTAGAACTCACCGTCTCTGGGTGATTGTCCCAAAGTCATCCAGACATTTTCCATGCCTAAGGCAGGACTAGAACTCACCATCTCCAGGTGACTGGCCCAAAGTCCCCCAGACAATTTCTATGCCTATGGCGGGACTAGAACTCACCGTCTCCAGGGGATTGGCCCAAAGTCACCCAACTGATTTTCTCACCTAAGGTAGGATTAGAACTCACCATCGCATGGTTTCTAGCCTTAATCACTAGACCAAGCTAGCTCTACCATCCAGACCCGGAATCAGCAGGCATGAGCTGGGCAACCAGAAAGATCTAATTAATTAAGTAATTAATTCTGCAGTTATTACAGTAGATACCAGGCTTTCCAAGCTGATACCTAAAAATTATTTAAGACTCTTAATTCCCATAATTCCTCGTAGATGGAAAAATGCCTGACATAGTCAAGTCAGAGAGGACGTGTTTCTGCAGCATGAAAGCTTATTTATGATCTTAATTTGTTATTACTGGAAAATAGGAAACGTAGCTCACCTGTGCACTACCCTTGCAGCTATTAGCAGAACATACAGATGGTATAAGATTTCAGAGTATTTAAAATTATCTACCTTAAATTACGTTTAGAAGCAGGCTACCAGCTTATGTCATTGTAATCAGTTAAGTAACTCAATATACTGTACAATTAACACTACGAATAAGTGATACGACAGATTTCTTACAATCCTCTGAAGTTTCTCTTCTAACAACCGGTTGGTGTGACGTGTGTTGGAGTACTGTTCTTGAATCCTATTTGAGCAAAAACGGAAAGAAATGAAAATCGTTCTGAATAAATGTTCTGCGCAGAGAAATTTGGCAATAAGTAAGTTTTTCTCAACCTTGGTCATTTTAAGATTGGGTGGACTTCAACTCCCAGAATTCCTCAGCCAGCATCTTTGAAGCTGGACGAACTTTAACTCCCAGAATTCCTCACTGGGAGTTGAAGTCCACTTATCTTAAAAGTTGCCAAGGATAAGAAACGCTGAAACTACAATAATAGTTCACAAATAGCGAAGTGTTGTTCAAAAATATTTTAATATTAAACTCCTCCCAAAAGTTAGTTGGACTATCAGTGTTTCTCAACCTTGACAATTTTAAAGCATGTGGACTTCAACTCCCAGAATTCCACAGCCAGCAATGCTGGCTGTGGAATTCTGGGAGTTGAAGTCCACATGCCTTAAAATTGTCAAGGTTGAGAAACACACTACATCTTCCTTACCTGCTGAAATTTTCCTCTAAAGTCTCTAGAGTGTCTTCCCATTTTCTTTGCAGGTGTTGTTCAGCAAATACAGGTTGGGAGTCCAAAACAGGAATTTTTGGTAGCTCCTGCTCCGGGGAAGACCTATTGTGAGAACAGAAAGTCAATTTTGTTACTCACCCAGAATCAGGCAAGTGTGCTGGGCCAGAAGGACAGTCCTCATCTTACAACAATTCATTTATTGTTCAACGTTACAAAGGCCCTGAAAAAAGTGACTTATGACCGTTGCTGGATTTCCCCAGGGTCACGTGATCAAATTTCAGATGCTTGGCAACTGGCATGTACTTATGACAGTTGCAATGTCTCCCAGGTCACGTGATCCCCTTTTGCGACTTTCTGACCAGCAAAGTCCATGGGGAAGCCAGATTCACTTCACAACTGTGTTACTAACTTAACAACTGCAGTGATTCACTTAGCAACTGTGGCGAGAAAGGTCGTAAAATGGGGCAAATTCACTTAAGAAACGTGTTTACTAACTTAACCGCCGCAGTGATCCACTTAGCATCTGTGGCAAGAAAGGTCGCAAAATGGGACAAAAACTCACTTAACAATTGTCTCACTTAGCAACAGAAAGGTTGGGTTCGGTTGTGGGTCATAAGTCAAGGACTTATACAGAAATTTGAAAAATAAATAAAAAATAATACCAAAGTAGGACTAATTGATGTGTCAATGTTATTTATTTATTTGGGTTTGTATGCATTTTCAGAGATCATCTGGATGGGTTGAATGGATTCGTTTGGGGGATTTGCGCCACAAATTAAAAAAAAAAACAGAAATAACTGCCTGACTTGTGTTTGCATGTCCAACATCTATCTCACATTTTTTAAAACATTTTTGTTTATCATGTACTGTATGGTGGACATGTGTTAAAGCAAAGAGGTACTGGACAAAAATACATACTTGGCTAGAAAAGGTGTTGGGTAAAAACATGTAGATTTAAAACCTGAACTTTTCTTATTAGGTATAATGCCAGAAAAGATTGACAAACCAAGTATATACTTGATTCTACATGGGATAACAGTGGCAAGAATCATATTCGCGCAACACTGGAAAAATGAAGAAATGCCACCAGAGGAAGAAATAATTTTAAAAATGGTAGAATGTGCGGAAACGGACAGACTCACTTTGAGGTTGAAAGAAAAAGAAGAAACAGAATATTTCAAACTTGGAACTTATTTTGTCAATGGCTGGAGAAAAGAATAAAGGATTAGGAATTAAATTTGTATTAGTGAATGAATGAATAAGTACCACTGAACTGTATAAAAAAATTAATAAAAACTTCATTAAACCAAAAACAGAAATAATTCCAAATCCACATTGATGGTCTGGATTAACACCAATATTCAATTTAAAGCTGATTGAATGCTCTCTCCAACCTGAACAGGCTTTCAAAAGGCATCTGAAGATGGATTCAGATTAGTGCCTCCAAACTAGTTGGGACAATTTCAGACACACATTAAACCAACACAATGTAGAAATAAAAATACAAAATATACAATGTAGTTCAAAGGAGGCATCAGGAGGGGGCTCAGAAAGCAAGTGCCCCCAGCTAAGTAACCATTCATTCATTCATTCATTCATTCATTCATTCATTCATTCATTCATTCAATATTTCTTAACTGCCCATCTCTCTTGGGAGTGTGTTTCTAAAGGAGATGCAGAATAACAGAATAACAGAGTTGGAGTTGGAGAGTTGGACTAGTCTAGTCCAGGGCTTTTCAACCTTTTCACCCATTCTACCACTTTTAGGATATGGCAACATCTGAGGACCACCAGTTGCCTAGCAAGGTGTCAAAAACTTTTTTCTCTCCAATATTTTATTAATTTTATAATTTTAAACAAAAGAAAAAATCCATATTAAATACAACTCAACTTAATACATTCTTTTCTACCATACAAAACAAAAATCAACATATGGGTGTTGCTCGGCAGCACCCCCTTCACCACATCCCCCTCTTTCTTCCTCCCTATCTCCTACTTCCCTCCTCCTCGCACCTCCCTCCCTCCCTCTCACTCCACCCTCCTCTCCTCCAACACTCCTACTTCCCTTCCCTCTTTCACTCCTCCCTCTCAACCCCCTCCAGATGTAGTCCAGAGGTACTGCCCGAGCAACCCCTCTTCTATCAATAAATATTTCTTTCTTATGTATTACAAGTATTACAGTTGAGTACATTATTCCCCTCCCAACCTACCCCCCCGACTTCCCAGAGTGAAAACAGGGTAAAGAAAAAGGTGTCAAAAACTTGATGACCCCCCCAAAAAAGGAAAAAAGTGATAAAGTACAGGTAGTCCTCAACTTACAACAGTTCGCTTAGTGACTGTTCAAAGTTACAATGGCACTGAAAAAAGTGCCCCCCAAGCCACAGCCTAGCAAGACACTTACCTGCCCGCTCAGTGGCGTTCTTCCTCCTGTCCGAGGTTTTCATTGTTGTGAGCATTTCTGTTGAGGATTGGCAGTGGGGGTGGGGTGGGGGGGTGTTTGGTTTTTATTCCCCCCCATCTGCTGGGTGGTTGCAGCAGGTTTTGGTCACTTCACATGACCCTGGGACACTGTGACCGTCATAAATATGAATCGGTTGCTAAGCATCTGAATGTAAATCACAAGACCCTGGAGATGCTGCATCGGCGCTTCTTCAGGGCTCAGCAGAAGCACCGGGATCAGCGCTGAGCTCCAGCTGGATCCTGGCACTGATCCTGACGCTTCAGCTGAGCCATGACAGCCCTGCAGCTCCAGCCGTCTCTGGCTCAGGCTTGTGCGGTGCTGCCACCGGTTCAGCTCATTCCCTTCCCCCACTATCACTTTTCTAGGATAGTTGAGTACCACCTGCCAGGTGCCAATGTACCACGGGTGGTACCTGTACCACTGGTTGAAAAGCCCTGGTCTAGTCCAACCCCCTGCTCAGGCAGGAAATCTTATGTCAGTATGTCTAAAAGGATGCAGGTCTACTCACCTGGATGGTTTGGGGTTCAGGTCTACCAGAAGTTCCTGAAGAGCAAAAGAAAAAAAAACAGTATTTGAATCCTTACTCTTTATCTCCTTCAACAGGCAAATGATCAGCCCTTAAGACTCAGAGGGATTAGAAACAGATCTCTGCAGAGACTGGATCTGTTCTGGAACCTGAATCAAGATGCTTTGTAATTTAAGGCCAGACAGATAACTCAGCGAAGATGATTATAAAACAAATATTTATTCAGGAATACTGGCAGAACTCACGTTTCAGTAGTTTCATCTGGATGTTACATATTTGATTCATCTTTGTAGGTAAAATCATTAATTCCTTCACATCAACTTCTAGCGTTAATTAAAACCATGTCTTTCCTCCAGTGATCCCATGCTTATCTCGGACAAAGACATTCCAAACTGCTGGCACGTAGCCAGGATATCCTGTGATGAACTTAGTAGCCCCTCCTACTGACTTGTTAACATGGGATTCCCTGAATAGCTAAACTACATTACCCATAAGCCATCTCTTAAGGAGACAGCGCTTAACCCTATAAATGCCAAACATTCTAACACATAGTTCTCATCTAACTGGCTGATCCAGAACAGGATCCAAAAGGATTTCCATTGCAAGCCTATCTTGGCGACTGATTCCCAAACCAGGGCTTTCTGGATAGGATCTTCTTTCCTGCAATTTGCTCTGGTTCTCTTTCTAAAGTGGCAATAACAACAATAGAAAAGCCATACCTGCTGGGAACTATGAGAACGGAAGTCCAACATGCCCACTAGGCACCGTGTTGGAAATTGGGACCCCACCTTCTTAGGGGGGATTTTCACCATTTTGTCATGGAGCCAGAAAGGGATGTTTGGCCCTAGTAACTCTTCGTCCATTGATTATTCTTATACCCCAGTTATTCTCCAATAACATCTAGATATTCCCTCCCTGCCATTTGATCATCGTTGTCAAGGCAAGGTGAGCCAAGAGTTGGATTAAACTAAAATGGGATCTGAGCCCAGATCAGCCCACTTTTTTTCTCCTGATTTTTTTTCTCCTGTTGCTAAATTTCAAAAAGTAAAGCAAGGATCAGAGTATTCCAAAACAGAAATCAAAATGAAGAACTATTCAAATTAAATGGTAAAAAGTTGGAGAGAAAGAGAGAGGGAGGGAGGGAGGGAGAGGGAGAGAATAAGAAATTTAGGAAATAAATATATATTAGGAGGGATATATATTTTAAGTAGTATGTTATTTTTTACGTTTCTTTACTCCTGCTCTCCTTTCCTTCTTTTTCATTGTTTTATCTATTCCTTAAGAAAATGTAAAAGTGTGACATGGTTCATATGGAAAAACAGAGTCAAATTTTTAAATGGAATTAATTTTTGAAAACATCTTAACCAGTAAGAATACCTAGAATTTGGTGGGAGAAACAAATTAAAATAAGGACTGTCACAGGATCTATGCTAAGGCAACCAGAATGATGGGATAGAAAAGAAATATTATATTGATGTGGTTATTGTTTTTAGGAATATTGGGAAAATTATATATTTAATTGTTACCTATCAAAACAAAAAGAATTGTATTAACGCAATGTTTGCAGAAGAGGATTATTTTGGGGAAAGAGTAAATCAACTAAAACCATTAGGTGGGTCTTCTCCTTCTTCAGGATGTGGAGAACGTGGGCCAGGTGAGTCTCTTGTTTTGACAAAAAGCCTTGTACCTTATAAAGCATCTGACTCTTCCCTGCCACGCTCAGTGACCATGCGTTGCCATCTGATTTCTCTGCTCCTCGGGGCACCGTCTCCTCTGCTTTCCTGAAGGACCATTCTTGAGCCTTGAGCTTCAGAACATGCTCCGAAGCTCCTTCACCATCCCTCCTTGCCCCACAAGGTTCTTCAGACAGCTCAGGCAAGTTGGCCAAAAAGGGAGTAAAGAGGCCCGATTCTGAACTGCTGCTAGTCTCATCCGCAGTCCTCACAGGTTTGGCATTTGCCTGGAGCTGGTTGGGGCGGATGGAGGTGGCATCTCCTTTGGCTTCAAACTGTCCAACTCTTTTCTTCCTGGGCAAGGACATTTTCCCTGCATTTCTTTCCAGCAACGACTCCGATGAAATAGACTTGGTGCTGGGCGCTCTGTTGGTTGGAGAAGACCCCTGGGACTTCCAACCCAGAGACTGGAGACTTGAGGGACTCATGATTTGCTGGGTGACTTCGTTGAGGAACTCCGAAAAGCGTAGTTTGTCTTCTATCCGTCTGTTTTCTCCCAGGATAAGGGACTTCTTGGGGAGAGACAGATCCAGGCTTTTAGGAGAGGCGGGCTTCTCCTGCTGCTGCTGCTGGCATCTCCTGGGCTTTGGTGCCAAGAGAGGCTTCGCTCCTGTTGGCCGCTCAGTGATGGTCTCACTGCATCTGGTCTTCCACAATCGGCCGTCCTCCTCTACCACCCTGTTTCTCAAGACAGCCCGGCCGAGAGGATGCCGGCTGGTCTTGGGGGGCTGCTGCAAAACTGGAATCTCAGCTTCTTCACCGAAGGCAGGGCCCTGCTGCAGGACAGTGGCCTTGTAGAAGTTCTGCTCCAGGCCTTCAGCTTGTCCCACCTGCCGCCAGAGCTCCGGATGGCCCTGACCAAGAGGCAAATTGCCGGTCCCCACACTCTGGCCTCGGACGAACGGGGTGAAGGACCCAGCCAGCCTTCGGTTCTCCCGGGTGGGGTGAGAGGCTGCACCCTCCATCGCCACCTCCCTACAAGATCCAGATGGAGAAGAATGGTATTGAGAGGGCAGAACCTTCTTTTCAAGCCTAGCTTCCAAAGACCACATGGCCGAGGAGGTGGAGGTGGACGAGCTCGAGGAGTGAACGGAGAAGTGGTCATCAAAACTCTCCATCAGCAGGGGCAAATAGATGCTCTCCTTCTGCCGCTTGGCCTGCTGGACTGGCGTGAAGAACTTCTGTAGGACTTGAAGCTTCCCAGCTGGAACGCCGCTGTCACCATTCTCCTCTGACCAGTGGGTTGGGTTGAATGCCACCGCCTGCTCCTTCTTACCCAGCTTTTGCTGGATAGCTGAGGCACTCATCTTGAGCAACGGGTGCCAGTCTGCTCCTAACCTCGTCTTCCCTGTTCATTTAGCCCAGGCCGGCCGATTTAGTGGAGCAGAAATCTGACTTGTCAATACAATCAGCCTTGGACGTCTGATTAAACTAACAGAGGCCATCGGTTTGACCGGAGCGTTTGTTGCGCCTCTTCCCTCCCCACCAAGCCTAGAGTAGTTTCCGAAGCCAGTTCCTCCTTCTAAGCCCTTGGCCAACATCCTGGCGAAGATCTGAGTTTAAATGTCTCTGGAGAGTCTCCGTCATCCAGGTCCTGGTTGTCCCAAAGATGCTTTTTTTTTTCCCACGAGGCAACTGGACTTTCTTGTTTCTGTTTTTAAAAAGGTTTCGCTTCTCATCCAAGACGTTTCTTCAGCTCTGACTGAATGGTGGGGAATAGAAGGACATCTCAGTTTAATGGAACAAGTGGGTTTAATGGAACATTGGGCTCTACCCAACCAAATGCAATGTATTGGTGAGAAAAGTAAGGTTTTACACCTAGGCAGGGGAAAAAAACCAAATGCATCAGTACAGAAGAGACGGTATCTGGTTCAGGAGGAGTAATTGTGAGAGGGATCTAGAGGTTTCACCAAGGAGAGAAGCAACCTAGAATGAAGGTGAAATTTCCTAACAGTGAGGACAATTAACCAGTGGAATGGCTTGCCATCAGAAGCTGTGGATGCTCCAACCTTGGAGGTTTTTAAGAAAAGACTGGACAGACATTTATCTAGAATGGGGGCTGGACTAGAAGACCTCCAAGGTCCCTTCTAACTCTATTATTCTATGTTCTATGTCAGAATAGAATAGAATAGAATAGAATAGAATAGAATAGAATAGAATAGAATAGAATAGAATAGAATAGAATAGAATAGAATAGAATAGAAAATAGAGAATGGAATGAAATGAAATGAAATGGAATGGAAATGAATGGAATAGAATAGAATAGAATAGAATAGAATAGAATAGAATAGAATAGAATAGAATAGAATAGAATAGAATAGAATAGAATAGAATAGAATAGAAAATATGGAATGGAATGGAAATGAATAGAATAGAATAGAATAGAATAGAATAGAATAGAATAGAATAGAATAGAATAGAATAGAATAGAATAGAATAGAATAGAATAGAATAGAAAATATGGAATGGAATGGAATGGAATGGAATGGAATGGAATGGAATGGAATGGAATGGAATAGAATAGAATAGAATAGAATAGAATAGAATAGAATAGAATAGAATAGAATAGAATAGAATATGAAAGAGAATGGAATGGAATGGAATAGAATAGAATAGAATATGGAATGGAATAGAACAGAATAATAGAATAAACTAGGAATGGAATGGAATGGAATGGAATAGAATATGAAATAGAGAATGGAATGGAATGGAACGGAACGGAACAGAATAGGAATAGAATAGGAATAAAGTAGAATTAGAGTAGAATTAGAGTAAAATTAGAGTAAAATAGAGCTGGAAGGGACGTTGGAGGTCTTCTAGTCCAGCCCCCTGCTCAAGCAGAAGAACCTATACTAGTGATAGTGATGGCGAACCTTTTAGAGACCGAGTGCCCAAACTACAACTCAAAACCCACTTATGTATCGTCGGGTGCCAGGTGGGCATGGCCCATTGGGTGGGCGTGGCCCATTGGGTGGGCATGGCCCTTTGGGTCGGCATGGCTTCGGTGGTAACGGTAAACTGGGCGGGACTAAAAAGTTCAATCAATCAATTCCAACTTTGCAAGATCTTTTTTTTCCCCGCGAGAAGTTGAAATTGATTGATTGAACCTTTTTTTTTTTTGCACACGGCGGCGGAGGCCTAAAGCGAAAAGGTTTCATAAAACCCAGCTGAAGGCCTAGGACTGGGGCGACGGCGCACGTGCCCACAGAGAGGGCTCTGAGTGCCGCCTCTGGCACCCGTGCTATAGGTTTGCCACCATGGACCTATACTATCTCAGACAAGGACTGTCTAGCCTCTTCTTAAAAACCTCCAGTGATGGAGCGCCCACGATTCCTGGTGGCAAGCTGTTCCACTGGTTGATTGTCCTCACTGTGAGGAAGTTTCTCCTTGATTCCAGGTTGCTTCTCTCTTTGATCAGTTTCCAACCATTGTTTCTTGTCTTGCCCTCTGGTGCTTTGGAGAATAATTTGACCTCCTCTGGATTTGGATTCTTTTATACTAGGAATGTATTTATACAATTTAAGATCCAAATAGATCTGGATGGCTTATCCTTGAAAAATAAGCAACATTAAATCTAATCAATAAATGGCTGACTGGGGACTTCTGGGAAGTTCAGTGCTCGTGAAGGGGCCATTGTTGCCCACCCCTGCTTTAGAGCAATGTTTCGCAACCATGGGCACTTTAAAAGGGGTGGACTTCAATTCCCAAAATTCCCCAGCCAGTATGTGTTGAAGTCCACACATTTTACAGCTTACAGCTTTATAAACTGTGATTTAGACATCGGTGGGTGGTGTAACCCCAAGCCACTGTTGCTTACTTCACAAACCAGGGTTTAACAATCCACTTTAAGCAGACTGAATTCACATTTTCTTTCTCTTCCTAAAGCTAACATTCCGCTGAGCTGAGCAATCATACCGATACATTGCATAAAGATGCTTTAATGATTCAACAACAACAGAAGAGGAACATGGTATCTGGCATTGGATCATAAAACTGGGCAAATTCCACCCTGAGATTCGATAACAAAGATGAGAGATTAGATAGAACCAGGTTTCCCAACCTTGGGCACTTGAAGATGTGTGGACTTCAACTCCCAGAGTTCCCTGTGCTCCCAATATTCTCTATGCTAGCTCAGGTTGAGAAAGACTGCTCTGTTATCTAGACTCTCTCTCTCATCCCAGTCTATCATCCATCTCACCCTCCATCCATTCATCCATCCTTTGCAATTCAAGTCTTTGCTTGCAATTCACACTGGGTGCGTGAAAGCCACATCTGGACAGTTACATAAGCGCATATCCCTGGGAGCGCTTTTGCTTGTGTTTCAAAGCAAGTATTTAACAATAAAAATTGTATATTGACCCATGGTGCCGCGTGGGGGAAAAATCAATCCAGCGATTAGATTATTTTTAAACCATAGTTACCGGACGTGCAAAAGGGAATTGGGTGCGGCCTTCAATAAACTCAGCTGGAAATTCTGCGAGGGTCTCACGCCCTTCTACCCCCTCCCCCCCGAGCCCTAAGAGAATTTCAGTTCTGAGACATGGAAGACCCCAAGTGGTGCCCCCTGCCCAAGATCAACCGCCTGCCCTCAAGGATGTTGTCGGACTCTAGCGGGTGGGAAAGCTGACTCAGCAGCTGGAGGCAAAAAAATAATAATATGATTTTTGCGGTCCTGTAAAGCAACAGCCTTTTAGTACTATCTCACTGGAGAAGGGCTTAATTCTGGGAAAGATGGAGGGCAAGAGAAGAAGAAGGGGACAATGACAGAGAAGGAGGTGGC
Source organism: Bothrops alternatus (assembly GCA_034064705.1). Lineage (NCBI taxonomy): Eukaryota > Metazoa > Chordata > Lepidosauria > Squamata > Viperidae > Bothrops > Bothrops alternatus. The sequence continues at coordinate 1,200,095 of JARGCV010000988.1, forward strand.
TGTATGGAGTCCCTGAAGCAGCAGGCGTGAGCTTCAATGTACTCCAGAAGATGGTAGAGGACAGGAAGGCCTGGAGGAACGTGGTCTATGGGGTCGCGATGGGACGGACACGACTTTGCAATTAACAACAACAACAAAGCAACAGCAAAATGGATTGGTTGGATAAGGGTAGCAAATTCTTTCAAGAGAATTTCTTGGATACAGGCAGACCTCGACTTACAACAGTTCATGTAGTGACTGTTTGAAGTTACAATGGAACTGAAAAAAGAGATTTACGACCATTTTTTACACTTACGGCCCTTGCAGCATCCCCATGGTCATGTGATCTGCATATGGGTGCTTGGCAACTGACTCACATTTACGACAGTTAGTGTCCCGGGGTCACGTGATCCCCTTTTGCATCCTTCTGACAAACAAAGTCAGTGGAGGAAGCCAGATTCACTGAACAACTGTATTACTAACTTAACAACTGCAGTGATTCGCTTAACAAGTGAATTTAACAAACATCTCACTTAGCAACAGAAATGTTGGGCTCAGTTGTGGTGGTAAATTGAGGACTACCTGTATTTCACTGAAGTGTATTCACATGTTGCAGAGAAGTAACATTATCTATCTATCTATCTATCTATCTATCTATCTATCTATCTATCTATCTATCTATCTATCTATCTGTCTGTCTATCTATCTATCCATTCACTATCTATCCATTCACTATTTATATCCCTTTATTATTTTACAAATAACATAAGGCAGCAAAGAAATCCAACACATCTTTCTCCTCCTATTTTATATTATATATTAGATCATTAGACATGTGTTAAGGGTCCCCTCGCTTAAGGAGGTCCATCTGGAGCAGGGTTGGGCAACTAGGACAACTTCACGACCTGTGGAATTCAACTCCCAGAATTCCTGAGCCAGCATGGCTCAGGAATTCTGGGAGTTGAAGTTCACAGGTTGTCAAGTTGCCATAAGTGTCCACCTCTGATCTAACAGAAGAACAGAGTTGGAAAGGACTTCGGAGGTTTTCTAGTCCAGGTGTCCCCAACCTGTGGTCCACAGCCCACTAGTGGGCCATGAGGGGTTTGCAACCGAGCCACAGAAATGGCCCGCGAATGTGCCTGCACTTGTGCAAGCAGCACGCGAGAGTCTGTGTCCGCGCTCCATTTAAGTGAATGGCAGGTGTGCGTACACTTGCACAAATGGAGCTGTGCACGCATGCTACCTTGCCAGCCGCTCCCACGGAACCATCCCCTCTCCCCCCCCCAGCCATCCACAAAGCCGAAAATGTCGGGGAACTCTGTTCTAGTCCAGCCCCCTGCTCAGACAAATGGCTGTCCAGTCTCTTCTTAAAAATCTCCAGTGATGGTGCACTCACAAAGGCAAATTTCCTTTATCCCCCAATTTGGACCGTTAGGAAGCTGATAGACAGATGCTGTTGTTCTGATGATGGACATATTTAAAAGTAATTGGATGATTAAATAAATGTGCAATTCTCAAGCTTCGTCCAGATGATCTCGGGTCCTGGAGAAAGGCAGCTAAGAGTTCCCAATTGTTAAGATGTGGCTAATTCCAGTTTTCATTTAATTTGGTGTCCATAGTGTTGCTTTCCTTTTGTTTTGCTTTTTCAACACTTTCTGGTACATACTGTCTGCGCTGGGGGTCCATATAAACGGGCTAAATGGATAAAATAAACCTATTCTTCCCTTTTGGGTTGAATGGCATTCACTTCGATGGCATTCACCTTTGGAAAATCCTGGCAACTTTGCAAGTGTGAATCGGAGGATGGGAAGCATTTTAATGGCCTCACTAAGAAGGGATGTTTGCAGACCCTCCTCTGTAGGTCTGGAGATTCTTTTGTGCTTTTGCCAAGATGAAATGGAAGTTTTTCAGCTGCAGAATGACTTTACCCACCGCCTTGTTGACACACCAATAGCCAGCAGATCTAGAACTATAAGTATGGAAAGCATCTTGGAGGTCTTCTAATCCAACCACTTGCCCAAGCAGGAGATCCTAGACCAGGGGTCCCCAACCCCCAGTCCGTAAACCAGTGCCGGGGCATGGCATGCCAACAACTGGGTCGCACAAACAAGTAAAGCCCCATCCGTGGGATGCAGGCAGCACACAAAACTACGCACTCTCCGTTCTGTGGAAAAAACTCTCTCCACAGAACCGGTCCCTGGTGTCCAAAAGTTTGGGGATCTCTGCCCTAGACCATTCTGGACCTTATACCATTCCAGTCTCTTAAAAATCTCCAGTGATGGAGCCGTTCCAGTGTCAGCCGTTCTGAACATCAGGACATTTCTCCTTAATTCTAGGTTGAATCTGTCTTTGATAAGTTTCCATCCGTTAATTCTTATCCTGCCCTCAAGTCCTTTGGAAAACAGGTTGATCCCCCTCTTGTTTGTGACAACCCTTCATGGATTGGAAGACAGCTATCCTGTCACCCCAAATTTTTTTCTTTGTTAGGTTAAACCTAACCTAGTTCCCTCAATTGTTCATTGTACACTTTAGCCTCCAGATGTAGATGACCAGGCGGAGCCTGAGGGAGGGAGGGGTCAAGCATGTCATCAGCCTGGAGTCCCTTCATGTCCACAAGAGATCCAAGTCCAGCCCATCTTGAATTCCATTGACTCTTATTTGCCGATTTCTTTGACCATTAGTAGTTCAGATTCTTGTAGAGAGCATAAGTGTCAGAATCCAATTATATTTCATTTCTAGTTATCGACTATGGAAAACCCCATTTCTGCCCTCTCTGGATTCTGTCATACTACGAAGAAGGGGGATGAGCAAAGGGGTTTTATGGCTCTCACTTCCTTCATTAAAACTTCAAAGGGACTGAATGTGGCTCTCACCAAGAGGACTGAGCATAACAATATGGCCATCACCTTTCATCTACTACTCTCTGAAGTCTCCCTTCTATCGACTGTGAGGAAAAAGGGGGTGGAAATGTAACGCCTGGGATTGTCGCTGGAAGGACGGTGTGGTGGGGGTTGCTTGGGAACACTTAAAACCTTGAATGGTAGGGGTTGGCCCTTCAGATCCTGTCTAGAACGCCTGCAACCATCTTCTCTTAATAAAGATGCCTGTTGGAAGAGATATTCCAAGAGTTCTGTCTTCTTAAGATGTAAAGTGGGGTGGGTCCTTACAATAAGCTTGCAATAAACCTGAATAGAATAGAATAGCTTGTTTTAATATAATTTCTGACTGTTTTGTTACCAAACTAAGTAACTTTATCAGCAGGATTTTCCTGTCCTATTCTCCTTCGCTCCTGTCTTGTGTGCCAGTGTGGTCAGTTGGTCATGCGATTGGTTGCTTGGAGCTATATTTGAATTCCAAACAGCTGATTGGTTCTCTTATTGATTGGCACTTCAAATGGTCTGGCTTCTTACGTATTGATATGATGGATTTAAATCAATATGTTTGTTAACTGCTCCTTTGGTGGAAAATCAGGTCTCAGTTAAGTTTACACCCACATAACTTTGAAATAATAGGAAATATTTGTAGCTTGGATTTTAGATTTGGGCTGTGGTTTGTTCTCCAAGCTTGTTTTCATATAATTCCTGAACATTTTGTTACCAAACTGTTACCATCAACAGGACATTTTTGTTTCTAAATCTCTCCCAATTCCTTTATGGAACAAACAACTTTATGGCCAGATATTAACCAGTAGGATAAAACTGACTAAGTCAGACTGCAGCCAAAAAGTCTTCTCCAGCAAAATGATCAGCATCTCTTTTGACTGGCACATTCAATTTCTAACACTGTCTCCATTTTTAACTGAATTTAAGTACCTCTTGCTAGAAGTGGTAATACTAAATACTCTGCCTCAGGGTTTCTCAATCTTAGCTGCTTGAAAATGGGAGGATTTCAACTCCCAGAATTCCTGGATGGCTGAGGGATTCTGGGAACTGAAGTCTACACATTTTCAAATGGCCAGGTTTAAGAAACACCAATGTAAATTATTGAAAGATGTAAGATATTACATCCTGGGTTACAACGATAAAAATTATATATTATATTGTATTGTATTTTATACATCACATTATTATATATTATGTTGTATTATTATAGCTTTGATAGAAAACGAACAAAGGATATCGCCAGACTTTGGAGTCTTGTCAAAAGGACTTGTCAGAAAGAGGATGCCATTCCGCATAAAGCTGTCCAATCTTTGTTGAAAGCTTCAGTGGTGAAGCACCCAGACCCCTCCTGTTCAGGAAATTATTTCTTACTGGTAGTCCTCGACTTAGGAGGAAAATTCATTAAGTGGCACGGTCATTCAGTGAGGCATCAGACGAACGCGACCAACTTACGACCTGTTTGCCACGGTTCAGCAAATCACTGCGGTGCCATCACACGCTTGAGCTTCACATCCGCTGTCAGTCTGCATGAACTGGGGGGGGGGAACAGAGGTGATCGCTTTGGATCTAAGACAGCGGTTCTCAACCTATGGGTCGCGACCCCATTTGGGGTCGAACGACCGTTTCGTTTTTTTGTCACGCGTGCGCCGCGCATGCGCAGATCTCCCCCTCGCGGTCCACCATTTTTTTGTCGCGCACCACACATGCGCGGTTCGGGCTGTCGCGCGCACGCTATGCGTGCGCAGATTGGCCCATCACGGTCCGCCATTTTGTTTTTTTGTTGTTGTTTTTTGTCGCGCGCCGCGCATGCGCAGTTCAGGCCGTCGCACGCACGCCGCGCATGCGCGGATCGGCCCGTCACGGTCCGCCATTTTGTTTTTTTTGTCGTGTGCACACCGCGCATGCGCAGATCGGCCCGTTGCGCGCAGGGGTTGGGGTCGCGCCGCGCATGGGCAGCGCAAGTGGGGTCTCAACCTGAAAAAGGTTGAGAACCACTGATCTAAGAAGTTTCTTCAGCTCTGACTGGACGGTGGGGAACGGAGGGATTATATTCCTTGCAACAGCTGATCCTTTGCCTTCTTTCTGAGAGTCGTTGAGGCCACTTGGAGGTTTACCTGTGTCCTTTGGGTCACTTGAGTAGTGACCGTTTGCACTACTTGGGTGACCCTGAGGACACAGAAAAAAGCAAGAAAGTCCCGTCGCTTCCTGAAAAAGCATACTTGGGATCTGTGAATAGTTAAAAGACAACAGGAAAACTGAAAGAAAGTCTTTTTAATTTTCTTACAATTATTCTAACAGGGCTGCACAGTGAAACATCAGCAGGCTAACAACAGAAACCAAACTTCAACAGCTTTGCCATTGCAAGGAGTCCTTGGAGAGACCGCCAGGAAGCTTAAGAAAGGGGCTCTTCCTTAAAAGCAGCCTGCACAAGCTTCCCATTAACTCCCCCCCCCCTCTAAAAACAGCAGAGCAAACCAGGTCCCCCGCTCCATTTAAGCGAAGATGACTGTGCAGAAGGCAAACGCAGAAGAAAAATAATTAAAAAAAATAAAACTACTGAGCTAAACGAAGACTAGGATGCACACATCACCGTAACATCTTGCCTATTTTCTGTGGGGGGAGGAAGCCGAGAGGAAACTAAACAAGCTGTTTCCAAGGGTGGCCAAGCCATTTACCAAAACTGTGATGCTGGGTAGAACTGTGATCCTTCTGAACGTATTTTTCAGGTGACAGACAAGAAAAAAAAAATAGTCCTCACAAGCCCATAGAACAACGTAGTTTATCTTTTGTTTTGGGGGGGGGCATCAAGAGAAGTGGTAGCTGCCTTTTGTCACCGAGTGAAGCCTGTAGTAAGAAGATTTACAGCTCTATGCCAAGAAAGGTTAAGCGTCCCTCAGGGCGGGTTTCAGATTTATGTGCAAGCAACATTCTGGCCATCGGAAGACGTGCTGAGCAGAGGCATTTTTCACTCCACAAGGAGGTCAAACTTCTCGGCTTCTTCAAACACAGCATTCATCTGGGAGGCCCATTCGTCCAGCTCTGATTTCTATAAATGGAATGAAATGTCTTTAATTTGGATAAAAAGATGCTCCTGCTTGGACAATCAAGCCCCCTCCCACCCCACCCCCAACACAACAAGATAAGAAGACTGCGCTCGTGTTCTCCACCAAGGCAATCAGAACTTTGCAGGACTTCTTTTTTTTTTTTTTTATAAAAATTCTTTTATTAAAACAATTAACATTGAACATAAAAACATATTGTGCAGCAATCATCATGACACCTGGTATACAATACTAAGTATTAGTCTTTGATAACGTCTGGGTTAGTAAGCCTTTTCCCCCCCACTCCTCGTGTCTAGCCTCAACTATACTCCTGTTACATTTTATTTTGATTGGTGATTCCCCTATCCGTTTCAATATTAATGTGATCAACATTAAGCATAAGATCCTATTGCTAAGCAATCATCCTAGAACATAGCATACAACATTAGGTATTAATCTTTGTAAACATCTGTTTTAGTAAACATTCTTCCCTCCTCCCTTACATCTTCAAGTATACTCCGAATACATTTTGTTTGATTGGTGTTTCTCCTATATATGGTCTATCTACTGTATCTAGTCTATCGCATATTGTGCGTTTGCGCTTCTGAGTTGACTTCATCCCATTACTAGTGCAATCTTTTATGGTCCCCAACCCGAGATCCTGAGGTAAAAGTTTCATATCCTGAGGTAGAGATTCAGTCTACTTTAACAATATTAAAGCAAACAACGTTAGTCATAGGGTTATGTTAAGAGGCATTGGTTATAGAACATATACATTCAACGTTGGGTGTTAGTTTTTGTAAACATCTGATTTGTTAGCCCTTCATCCCTCCTCCCATCGATCCTTAGCTGAATGCCAGCTTCTTGACTGAATTCCTCCACAGATCTTTACACGTGGAGTCCTCAACTTACGGCCCACAATTGAGCCGAAAATTTCCGTTGCTGAGCCAGACGGTGGTCAAGTGAGTTTTGCCCCATTTTACAACCTATCTTGGCCACAGTTGTTAAGTGAATCCCTGCAGTTGTTCAGTTAGTAACACGGCTGTTAAGCGAATCTGGCTTCCCCCATTGATTTTGCCTGTCAGAAGGTTGCAAAAGGGGATCACGTGACCCCGGGACCCTGCCACCAGTCACCAAGCGGCTGAATCTTGATCACGTGACCGAAGGGGGTTGACATGGTTCCGAAAAGAAGCAGCTTTTCAAAGAACTTTGAGGCTTATTTACCTTAAAGAATCCTTTTATTTCTGCATAGCTTCGGCACACACGAAAGTTAAGCCAAAAACTGAATCCTCCCTCCCCTAATCACCCGTAACAAAGCATAACTCACTCCTTCATTCTGCAATCATCAATCACATTCTCCAATTAAAGAGAAGTGTGAAGTGCCCCTCCAGTTACAGCTGACCTTGGCAATGCTGTGCTGAGATATTGTTATGGTTAGCTAGCATATTTTCCCATCCACTAGGCTAGTATTGTCTGCTTTAACTCTAGAAGTGATATACAGGCTAAATAAAACATGCTTGCTTCTTCATATATGGCAAGCAAGAACATCCAATGTTAGCAGTCTTGACAGGGGTGCTTCAACGGTCGTTAAGTGTAGAAAATGGTCCTCAATCCTTTTTTCACTGCCGTTGTAACTTCGGTCACTAAACGAAGGCTGCAAGTCGAGGACTACATGTATATATAAACTTTAGTCCTGATACAAATAATGCTTATATTTTCCATATAGTCCTGAGACGAAGTAATTTATATAAAACATAAATAAAATTTGCCTTTTATTGTGGTTTACCTAATCTAGGTAAAATGTTAATAGATATCGCTAGTCATGTATGAGATGCCATACACTAAATTAAAAAAAAAAAAAGTCCTGATGCCATCCACTCCTTTTGGGACTGGATCACTTGCTCTGCTACACAAACAACAGCTGTCGCCCTCATGCCTGGGGACACTGGCATTTCCCTGCCTTAGTAGGGAATGAAACAACTAGCCACAGCCAACTCACCACAGGAGAACCCAACAATTATTTAAAACAAATAGCAAATCGTTTTAATTTTTACCACTCACATTTCATTCTGTCCCTCCTTTTGCATCTTTTCTTTAATGCTTCCATTCCACCATTTATAATAATAATAATAATAATAATAATAAAGTTGGAAGGGACCTTGGAGGTCATCTAGTCCAACCCCCTGCTCTTGGATATTAGTGTAAGAGATGGCCGCGGCAAAGTGTCATACACCCGCCTTAGTACACTGCATGCACAACTCGGGTCAATGGCACTGAGCAGACCATAGTTTAATAGGGGTAGTCCTCAGCTTACGACCACAATCGAGCCCCAAATTTATGTTGCTAAGGGAGAAATTTGTTAAGTGAGTCTTGCCCCATTTCACGACTTTTCTTGCCAGAGTTGCTAAGCGAATCACCGCAGTTGTGAGATTAGTAACCCGGGTTGTTAAGTGAATCTGGCTTCCCCTTTGACTTTGCTTGTCTGAGGGTCGCAAAAGGCGAATCACGTGACCTGGGGACGCTGCCACCGTCATAAAACGCGAGTCAGTTGCCAAGCGCCCAAAGGTAAATCACGTGATCCCGGGGACGCTGCAACGGTCGCGTGAAAAATGGTCCTAAAGCAAACTGTCATAAGTCAAGGACCACCTGCCTCAAATCTACAGCCACAGCCTGGCTACCCCCCAGCGCCCAAAGCCCCACTCACATCAAACTCAGGCATCTTCTTCTTCCTTCGCTTTTCTCTGCCAAACGAGATGCCGGGGAGGTCGGTGTCCAGATTCCCGAAGGCCCCACTTTCTGCAGCCGACGTCTTTGGGGTGCTGCTTTTTTGCAAAGCGGGGGGCTCAAGCAGCTCCCCTGGGAGCAGAAGCTTTTCAAAACCAAAGAGGGTTTGCCGCTTGCCGGGACCACCGGCGGGCGTGGAGGTGCCAGCGAGGCTGAAGCTAGGAAACACCTGCTTTAAGGTGAAGCTGTGGGACAAGGAGACGTCCAGGCGGCTGTAAGACCGGCGCACCCGTTTGGCCATGGCCAGGTCTCGTTCAGATCCCGGAGGAGAATCTGGCGTGTTGGCGCTGACCAAGGAGAGGACATTAGTCTCTTTCGGTGAATTCTCTGCGTCAAGATTCGAGGGGCAGCACGGGGTAAGAGGCTGGGCTTTCTTTGAGGCCTCCCCTCCATGGGGACGTTGGTTTTCAGGGGCCGCCGGGGGGCTGTTCTCCTTGCTTTCTTTTAAGGAGACCTGCAAAAGAGGAACAGGGTCCACGTTACTTCAGGTGGAAAGCAGCACAAGGGGAGAGTCAGAAGGCTGAGCCATTGCCACGGGACTAATTGCTGTTGTTAGTTTGAAATGCTTTGCTGCTCATCCCAGCAGCTTCATCAGTCCGAACAAGCCAGTTAAGCAGAGAGTTCACTGGCTGAGGAAGCTGCTGGGATGAGCAGCGAAGCGTCCCAAGTTAACAACAAAAATTAGTCCAGTTGCAATGACTCAACCTTCAAACAAATCTAGCTGGATGACCGAGACTCTTCACTGACATCTCACAAGGGGAGAGGTTTCAAAAGGATTTCCATTTCTGGACTAGAAAACCTCCAAGGTCCCTTCCAGTTCTATACTGTTCTGTTGAATAGAATAGAATAGAGAAAGAATGGAATAGAATAGAATAGAATAGAATAGAATAGAATAGAATAGAATAGAATAGAATAGAATAGAATAGGAAAGGAAAGGAACAGAACAGGAATAGAATATAGAATATAGAATATAGAATAGAATAGGAATAGGAAAGGAATAGAACAGAACAGAACAGAACAGGAATAGAATATAGAATATAGAATAGAATAGAACAGAATATAGAATGGAATGGAATGGAATAGAATAGAATAGAATAGAACAGAGAATGGGAGAGAATGGAATGGAATGGAATAGAATAGGAAAGGAACAGAACAGAACAGGAATAGAATATAGAATAGAATAGAATAGAATAGAATATGGAATGGAATAGAGTAGAGTAGAATAAAGAAAGAATAGAATAGAGTAAAAAAGAATAGAATAGAATAAAGAAAGAATAGAATAAAGAAAGAATAGAATAAAGAATAGAATAGAATAAAAAAGAATAGAATAGTAGAATAGAATAGAATAGAATAAAGAAAGAATAGAATAGAATAGAACAGAACAGAACAGCAGATAATGGAATGGAATAGAAAATTAGAATAGAATAGAATAGAATAGAAGATAATGGAATGGAATGGAGTGGAATAGAATAGAGCTGGAAGGGACCTTAGAGGTCTTCTAGTCCAGCCCCTTGCTCAAGCAGGAGAACCTATACCATTTCAGACAAGTGACTGTGTATTCTTAAAAACCTGTTCTGTTCTGTCCTGTCCTATTCGAAATGCTTCCACAGGATTTATCTGATTCCCCCTTTTGACTGACCATGGATCAGTCTGCATATCGCAAAGCCCTCAGAAAATGCTTCTCGGATAGGAAGGAGAAATAAGATTTTATGAAATTGTAAACTACAGGTGGTCCTCAACTTATGACAATTGAACCCAAAATTTCCGTTGCTAAGTGAGACAGCTGTTAAGTAAGTTTTGCTTCCAGTTTATGATCTTTCTTGCCACAGTTGTTAAGTAAATCACTGCGGGTGTTACATGGGTAACACAGTTGTTAAGTAAATCTAGTTTCTCCATTGACTGCTTGTGAGAAGGTCGCAAAAGGGGATCGCATGACCCCAGGACACTGCAACCGTCATGAGTCAGCTGCCAAGCGTCCAAATTTGGATCACATGACCATGGGTATGGCTGCAATGGTCGTAAGTGTGAAAAATGGTCGTAAGTCACCTTTTTCAGGGATGTCGTAAGTTCGAACTGTCACTAAGTGAACGGGTAGGATGAGGACTACTCTTAGTCCAGGGGTAGGCAAGCTTGGCTCTTTTATGACTCGTGGACTTCAACTCCCAGAATTCCTGAGCCAGCCAAGCCCTGTCCTAGTCATATTTCCCATTATGAGAAAGATATTTCCTGATCACCTTCCTTCTTCCCACCTCAACTCCAACCACTTGGCCTGCTGGCAGTGATATTTAGAGCAATTCATGCTATTTTCTTTTGTTCTGTGCAAGTGGACCCCTCTCCAAACAAATGCGCAGAATGCAGGCGCCCATCATATTAATTTTGTAAAAAGTGCCTCTGACACCTGGGTGACTTTAAAGGAATTCTGGGAGTAAAGACAGGACTTCATTTCCCATTGACAGGTAAGCCTCAAATTACAACAGTTCATTTAGCGACCGTTCAAATTACAACAACATTGGGGGGAAAAAACTATGACTGTTTTTCACACTTACCTTTATAGCAGGGGTTCTCAACCTTGGCAACTTTAAGACTTGGCAAAGCTGGCTGAGGAATTCTGGGAGTTGAAGTCCACAAGTCTTAAAGTTGCCAAGGTTGAGAACCCCTGCTTTATAGCATCCCCATGGTTCCAGGATCAAAATTCAGATGCTGGTCAATGGGCTCATACTTACGACGGTTGCAGTGTCCCGGGGTCACGTGATCCCCTTGTGACCTTCTGACCGGCAAGGTCAGCGGGGAAGCCAAATTCACTTAACAACGAGGTTACTAACTTAACAACTACGACGATTCACTTAACAAATATAAGGTAAGATAACCTTTATTGTCATTTTCTTACTGTGGGCACAACGGCCCACGTCAAAAAGGAAATTTAGTTGCCCGCTCTCCAAGTGAAACACATACATGACACACACCTAACACATACTATATACAACATATGTATAGACCCACACCCCTACATACACATAACAAATAAATATAGGTTGTAAAATGGGGCAAAAATCCCTTAACAAATGTCTCACTTAATTTTGGGCTCAGTTGTGGTCATAAGTTGAGGACTACCTAAATTAATATACATTAAAACTTGACGGGGTAGAGACTCTAGAGCAGTGTTTCTCAACCTTGACAATTTTAAGGCATGTGGACTTCAACTCCCAGAATTCCACAGCCAGCTGGCTGTGGAATTCTGGGAGTTGAAGTCCACATGCCTTAAAATTGTCAAGGTTGAGAAACACTGCCCTAGAGGGTATTAATATGATGGCACTCCAGGGCATTCCTCTGTCGGGGCATTCAAGCCAAAGAGAAAATCAGACATGCTAATCACTTACAGCCTCGTTAATTTTATGCTCTCTCATTCACCTCCCCTGACCTGGAAGTCTCTGGATCAGGGGTCCCCACTCCCCAGGCCTCGGACCGAAACCATCTTGGCCTGACACAAACTGGGCCGCACAGCTGGAGGTGAGGGGTGGGCGAGCGAGCAAAGCTTCATCTATATTTGCAGCTGCCCCCCAGTGTTAGCATCACTATCTCAGTTCCAGCTCAGATCATCAGGCATTAGATTCTTTTAGGAGCGCGAACCCTACCATAAACTACGCATGTTGTATGCTCTAAGTCAGTGTTTCTCAACCTTGACCATTTTAAGGCATGTGGACCTCAACTCCTAGAATTCCACAGCCAGCATTGCTGGCTGTGGAATTCTGGGAGTTGAGGTCCACATGCCTTAAAATGGTCAAGGTTGAGAAACACTGCTCTAAGTTGTATGCTCTTCCTCTCCCCCCCCCCATTCCGTGGGGAAATTGTCTTCCACAAAACCAGTCCCTTGTACCAAAAGGGTTGGGCACCGCTGCTCCAGATGTGTCAGACTTTCAATTCCCAGAATTCCCCAGCCATCTTTGGGAAGGCCAGGCTTCTTAAAGGTTTCAGATCTTGCTGAAAGGCATTCTTTTAATTCTCAAAAATTGCTGTGGCTCTGTGCTTACCCTTGGACTCCGACGAGGGACTAAATCACTTCCTTTCACCTGATCCTGGGGAGCAGTAGAGGGGGAAAATGTAATATGTAGTTAATTTGGCATAAGACTATATTTTAATTTCATTTATAATTTTATTCATCACTCATGCTGTTTTTTTTAAAAAAAATGGTTCACTGCTCTGATGTCTTATATTTTGATACGCATTTTATATACTGAGTTAGTGAATTTTTATCCATTATTGCTAGATTCTGTTACTCATATGAAATAAGAATAAGAAGAATAAGAAGGAGAAGGAAAGATGGTTCAATTCCCATAGTGATGGAATTGGCATCGCTGTCTTAATTAAACAATATATCCAGTTTTGCTTCTACTTGGAAACCGCTTCTAGACTTTTACTTGAAACAGAATAAAATAAAACATTGACTTTGGGTTTTGATGATTTAGCTTGCTGTTGCAGAAATGGCTAGTAATTATTAATTATATCAGAGTAAAAAGTCAGTGTAATTTACTGCAGCGAAAAAAATTGGAGGCCATTGTTTTTTTTTCTTTTCCTTGTCCTTCACATCTTCTTTCCCCTTCTGTTTCTCTCCCACCTTTCCTATTGTTTTTTCTTTTCATTTGTATCTTTTATTCGGATAAACTTCAATAACATTTATTTTTTAAAAAAAAAAATCACAGAAAGATGGAATATGTATACACAGCTTCATAACAACTACTCACCTGCTGATTCCGTGGCTTAATCTTTCTCAGAGTTATCGTGCGCACGACAGGGGCAGCTGGGCACTGCAAAGAGGGGAAAAAGATTCAGGCGGGTGGCAAAGAAAAATGCAGCTGGGAGAGAATTTTTCTGTTGAAGACACAGAATCTGAGATTCCTGTCTCAAAATGCATCACATTCTTTGAGGGCAACTGAACATCACTCCTACCTCAAATACAGGTAATCCCCAAAATGTCTGTTGCTAAGTGAGATAGTTGTTAAGTGAGTTTTGCCCCATTTTACAACTTTTCTTGCCACAGTTCTTAAGTGAATCACCGGAGCCGGATGTGGCTTTTTCAGCCTTCTTCTGCGGCTCCCAGCTTCCTCTGCCATTTGCAGAGAGAGAGACAAAGACAGAGGCATTTGTGCTTCTCTTCTCTCTCTCTCTCTCTGTGGGGGGGGCTCCTCCATTTGCTGCATCTCTGCAGGAAGCAGGAAGGGCAGGAGAGAGCCAGCCCAATAATGTGTGTCAACTTGTTGGGAGAACAGCGTGAAGGCAGCTTGCCAGATAAGCAGAAGATCGGAGAGAGAGAGAGAAAGAGAGGGAGAGGAAAGAGAGAGAGGGAGAGAGAGAAAGAGGGGGGAGAGAGGAAGAGAGAGAGAGAGAAAAAGAGAGAGGGAGAGGAAAGAGAGGGGGGGAAGAGAGAGAACTCATGTACAGCAGCCTCTATTTCTTTTTAATTAAACTCTTCAAACAAGCTCCCCGCCCCTCGGGTGCACACGCGCGCCTGTGTGTGTGCACAAGTTTTGTGGCTCCCAGTGTTTTCTTTTCTCTTGGGAAACGGGTCCAAGTGGCTCTTTGAGTGTTTAAGGTTGCAGACCCCTGAATTAGGGTCATGATTATTAAGTGAATCTGGCTTCCCCATCAACCTGGCTTGTTAGAAGTTTGCAAAAGGGGATCAGGTGACCCCGGGACACTGCAACCATCACAAATATGAGTCCGTTGCCAAGCATCTGGGTTTTAATCACGTGACCATGGGGATGCTGCAACGGTCGTAGCATGAAAAACAATTATACGTCACCTTTTTCACTGATTCTTGTAACTTTGACTACTAAATGAATGGTTGTAAGGCTGAATGGCTTACTCAATGCATCACAACTGAAGCAGAATTTTAAATTCACAAAGAATAAAGGAAAAAGAACACAACAATGCTTTTCTCGTACCGGGCTGCCCACCATTTTCCTGGCCACCCCCCTGGGGTTGTCCTGGGTCACTGGACGAGTTGAGGAAGGCAAGTTTCTCTCAGACCTTCGCCTGGGGGGAGAGGAAGCAGCACCTGGGGGAAAGAAAGGATAAAAGGGGCTGATCAAAAACCTTAAGAAAAACCATGAAGTCCACACTCAGTGAATGTTTTCATTTAAAAATATAGTCATGCGACAAGCCAGGACATCCTATACAGGTAGACCTCGACACTTGACCAAAACTGAGTCCAACATTTCTGTTGCTAAGCAAGATGTCAACGCTGCTAATATTGGATATTATTGCTTTGACAAGATATGCAGAACTGTCTGGTAATTTTAGAATTAATTCAGATGATGGGGGGGGGGGGAGGAGAAAGATAAGGACTGCCCGGGAAGGGAACTGAAGTGAATCTTTGCCCTCCAGGTTGATTGGAAAATGGGAATCATGACAGCTAAATAGGGGAGGGGAATAGCCTGGAATGTTATGTGCAAAGGAAGGGAAATTCAGATCTTGGCATCCATCCACGCTGTGCCGACACTGTTACACTGTAATGAAGGCTTTTTAGGATAAACAATGCCTGGAAGTTCTTTGAAGTTAAATGAATGGTGAGGAATGGAAGGATTTATATATTTATATATCAGAGCTGATTGGATTTTTACACAAATAAATAAATGTTGGGAATGCAGAAAAAAAAGGAGCATTCTAAATAACTCTTCCAGAGAATGTCTCAGAATTCTCAGTCATCCAGGTCCTGGTTGTCCCAAAGATGCTTTTTCGAGAGGCAACCGGACTTTCCTATTTTTCTTTGAAGACGTTTCATGCTAAACTATCTGCTAAACTTTTAAGAATTGATGGTTGAGCTTGCTCTTTCCCCTCTTGTTTTTTTGTCTGAATGGCTGGGAATGAAAGGATTTATACCAACTGTCTGCAAGGAGTATAAATATCCTTCCATTCCCCACCATCCAGTCAGAGCTGAAGAAGCTTCTTGGATGAGAAACGAAACGTCTTCAAAGAAAAACAGGAAAGTCCAGTTGCCTCCAGGACCTGGATGACTGAGAATCTCATAGACATTCTCTGGAAGAGTTATTTAGAATGCTCCTTTTCTTTCTGCATTCCCAAAATTTATTTATTTGTGTATCATATTTCAACACATCAACCCTTGACCATACCTTACTTTAAGCCACCATAAACCATGAGATCTGGATTCACCCACACCCCCAATCTTACCAAACCTCATTTGGCTGGATTCTCATACTAACCAATTGTATAATGACAACAAACACGAGATAATGTCGTTTTGGAACATTTACACACACACTTGAGTAAGGTCATCTCCAACTGTCGTGACCTTCCATAAGGCCTAAAGACCTGGCTCTGCCAATTAGAGGAAGGGGCCCAGGGGGAGCCCCATTCTGCTCCCGCCCACATCAGTCGGATCGTAGGGTTTGTATTCATATTTATGTTTTTAGTACAATTTTTACTTGTATGATTGTAAGCCTCCTAGAGTGACTGTGTGGCAAGATGGGTGTCCAATACAAGCAGTCCTCAACTCACAACCACAACTGAGCCAAAATTTCTGTTGCTAAGTGAGACATTTATTAAATGGGTTTTGCCCTATTTTATGACTTTTCTGGCCACAGCTGTTAAGTGAATCACTGCAGCTGTTAGATTAGTACAGGTAGTCCTCGACTTACAACTGTAATTGAGCTCAAAGCTTCAGTTAAGTGAGACATTTGTTAAGTGAGTTTTGCCCCACCTTACGAACTTTCTTGCCACAGTTGCTAAGTGAATCAGTGCAGTTGTTAAGTTAGCAACACGGTTGTTAAGTGAAAATGGCTTCCCCATTGACTTTACTTGTCAGAAGGTCGCAAAAGCTGATCAAGTGACCCCAGGACACGGCAACCGTCATAAATACGAGTCAGTTGCCAAGAGTCTGAATTTTGATCACGTGACCAGGGGGGACGCTGCAAAGGCTGTAACTCAGAAAAACGGTCATAAGTCACCTTTTCCAGTGCCATTGTAACTTCCAACAGTCACTGAATGAACTGTTGTAACTCGAGGACTACCTGTAAATAAATAATTCTATCAAACATCCACATCTGCCTCTCCCAGGTCCTTGGAAAGGACGTGATAGATGGATAAAAATGCCAAATCCAGTCTGTGCAACAAACCACAGTAATAATAAGGGCAGGATATAATAATAATGAATAAAGGCGGGATATAATAAAAATAAACGCTGTAGATAATGATAGTAATAGTGAGGTATTATAATAATAAAAAGGTGGAATATAATAATGAATAAAGATGGGATATAATAAAAATAAATAAATAAAAGATATAATAATAACGGTGGAATATAATAATAATGAATAAAGACGGGATGTAATAAAAATAAATAAAAGCGGTATATAATAACGAATAAAGGCGGGATATAATAAAAATAAATAAAAGCAGTATATAATAAATAACGAATAAAGGCGGGATATAATAAAAATAAATGAAAGTGGTATATAATAATAATAATGAATAAAGGCGGGATATAATAAAAATAAATAAAAGCGGTATATAATAATAACGAATAAAGGCGGGATATAATAAAAATAAATAAAAGCGGTATATAATAATAATGAATAAAGGCGGGATATAATAAAAATAAATAAAAGCGGTATATAATAATAATAATAATGAATAAGGGCGGGATATAATAAAAATAAATAAAAGCGGGATATAATAATAATAATAATGAATAAAGGCGGGATATAATAAAAATAAATAAAAGCGGGATATAATAATAATAATGAATAAAGGCGGGATATAATAAAAATAAATAAAAGCGGGATATAATAATAATAATAATGAATAAAGGCGGGATATAATAAAAATAAATAAAAGCGGGATATAATAATAATAATGAATAAAGGCGGGATATAATAAAAATAAATAAAAGCGGGATATAATAATAATAATGAATAAAGGCGGGATATAATAAAAATAAATAGAAGCGGGATATAATAATAATAATAATAATGAATAAAGGCGGGATATAATAACAGTAAACAAAGGCGCTAGGCCAGGCATCAGGGTCGGCAGCCACCCCCTCAGGGGCTACCAGAGCCACGCGGCCTCCTTACTCCCCCGGGCGCCCCAGGAGCGCTTTGCAGGCCAGGCAGAGGAGCCCCGTCTCCAGCCCGGGCCTGCTCCGAGAGGGCCCCCCGCACAGCTCCCTCACCTTCCCGGGCCTCCCCCGCCGAGCGCGCCCGCCTCCCGGGGCGGCCTCCCGCCATGGCGGCCGCCGCCTCCTCCGAACCGCTTCGCTGCGCCGTTGAAATCGCCCGCCAGAGCCTCGCCGGAAATGACGTCGCGCCGTCCGCCGGAAGCGCGCCCGGCGCCATCTTGGGATTGAGAGGGGGAGGGTCGGCGTGACGCAATCAGAACGCGACCTTCCCGGAAGAGACGTGGCAGCGGGCCGGAGGGAGGCGGGGGAGACAGGTGGGTGTCGCCCGTCGCCTGCGGACCGGCCCCGGCCGGGGAGAGCGATCTGCGGCTGGGCTGCTCCGGCGACGCTCGGACGCTCCGTACTGGCGCGGGGGCCGCCCCGGGACGGCTTCCTCGCGAAGGGAGGCAGGTAGGGCACGTCCCCGGGGGCTGCGGGGGAAGGTCCGCTCCCTCGCTGGCCCGGAGGGGGCCGGGAATAGGATCACGTGGCCCCGGGGCCTTTGGGGGCGGGGGAGAAAGCGATGGGCTTTGATGGCCAGGAGGGATGGGGATCATGGGGTTGGGCTCCGCTCGGAGGACGCCCCGATTGCAGCCCCGGGGAGGATTGCCGGGGAGTTGAATTAAATCAGTGTTTCTCAACCTGGACCATTTTAAGGCATGGGGACTTCAACTCCCAGAATTCCACAGCCAGCTTTGCTGGCTGTGGAATTCTGGGAGTTGAAGTCCCCATGCCTTAAAATGGTCCAGGTTGAGAAACACTGAATTAGATCAAGCTTGCTTCGGAGTTACGACGGGCAGGTTGGGAGGCTCATCGGTCACTGAGCAGCCCTTTCGGGGGATGAGGGCTTCTTGTGGGGGGGGAATCCTTTGTGCCCTCTGGGCTTTTGTGATTTTCTTACAGACGTTTCATGACCCTACCAGGTAACATCATCTGTGCTAGAAGGGGGGAAGGGGGTTTGTGGAGAAGAGAAGGTGGACTGTGGGGTCCTTGGTGCTCTCTGAACTTGGCTGTTTCTTGCAGACGTTTCATCACCTAACTAGGGCACATCCTCAGTGCTAGAAGGGAGGGGGGTTTGTGGTGGAGGAGGAGGGGGGAAGGACTGTAGGATCCTTGGTGGTTTTCTTGCAGACGTTTCATGACCCAACTAGGTAACATCATCAGAACTAGAAGGGAGTGGAGTTTGTGGAGAGGAGGAGGAGGACGACGACTGTGGGGTCCTGGGTGTTCCCTGAGCTTGCTGTTTTTCTTGCAGCTATTTCATTACCCCACTAAGCAACATCATCAGTGCCAGAAAGGTGTGGAGTTTGCAAGGAAGGTGGGGCAACTTTGAGGTCTTTGATACCCTCTGAGCTTGGTGGTTTTCTTGCAGATGTTTCATAACCCAACTAGGTAACACCATCAAAGCTAAAAGGGAGTGGAGTTTGTGGAGAGGAGGACTGTGGGGTACTTGGTGCTCTCTGAGCTTGGTTCTTCACTTGCAAGTGTTTCATGATCCAACTAGGTAACATCTTTAGCACTCGAAGGCAATGGGGTTTGGGGGAAGGAGGAGGAGGAGAAGAAGTAAGAGGAGAAGGAGGAGGATGACTGTGGGGTCCTTGGCACTCCCTGAGCTGGGTGGTTTTCTTGCAGATGTTTCATTACCCAACTAGGGAACATCATCAGTGCTAGAAGGGAGGAGGAGGACTGTGGGATCCTTGGTGCTTTCTGAGCTGGGTGGTTTTCTTCCAGACGTTTCATGACCCAACTAGGGAACATCATCAATCCTAGAAAAGAGTGAAGTTTGCTCTTTGACAATCAAGCAGTAAACGAAGTTTCAATTAAGGGGCTACCAGCTCAGGCAAACAAAAACTAAACAATAGCTTAGTCTAGGAGTCACCTCCAAGAACACTCCCACTAACACTTGCATGTAAACAGAGACCAAACTTCACTCCCTTCTATACTGATGACGTTCCCTAGTTGGATAATGAAACATCTGCAAGGAAACCCCCAAGCTCAGAGAGCACCAGGGACTCCACAATTGTCAGGGTTTGTTTCGTGCTAATTGGGTCCTAATTTGAACTATCATTTTAAGAATTGATATTTGAGCTTGTTCTTTCCCCTTTTTTTCTCCCCTTTCTCTTTGTCTTAATTGTCCTTTTCTTTTGAGGGTGAGTTTAAACTGCTTTTGCTTTATCGCAACTCACCCAGCATATCCTTGTTTGAATTAGGTAGCCATCGATTTTTTTCCTCAATGAATAAATGCAAAATAAATAAACACAATCGATATCTTTCAAGAGCCTGACAAATGCTGTAAAATGCATAAATGATGCAAATAACAGGCTTGGTGGGGATGGGCTTTTTCCTACCTTGGCCATTTAACGAGGTGTGGACTTCAACTCCCAGAAACCCCTAGCCAGCTTGCATGTCTGCACATTTTCAAGTGGCCACAGTTGAGAAACACTGGGATAAACTCTTGTCCTGTGAAAGGTTTACTTGGTAGTAATTCCTACTGAAGTTGATGAGGTAATCCTTTGAGATATATACGATATATATGTGTGTGTGTGTGTGTGTTTGGTTATTCGGGTTTTTTTCCACGTAAAATTGAAAGTGTCTTGGTGATGTTTCAACGAAGTCCCATTCGTCATCCTCAGGCTGGTGTTTTTGGCTTCATGCTTCTAGAAGCACGAAGCCGAAAACAGCAGCCTGAAGATGACGAATGGGACTTCGTCGAAACGTCACCAAGACACTTTCAATTTTACGTGGGAGAAAACCCAAATAACCAAAGACCTACATACAAAACCTCAGAAAATGTGTGTGTTTTCTGAACTATATAGTATAATATAGTTCTCAACTTACAAGAGTTCATTTAGTGACCATTCAAAGTTACAACGGCACTGAAAAAAGTGACTCATGACCGTTTTTCACACTTACGACCATTGTAGCATCCCCAGGGTCACATGATCAAAATTGGCAACTGACTCGTATGTGTGACGGTTGCAGTGTCCCGGGGTCATGTGATCCCCTTTTGCAACCTTCTGACCAGCCAAGTCAACTTAACCACCAGATTGAAGCCAGATTCACTTAACAACCATGTTACTAACTTAACTGTAGTGATTCACTTAGCAATGGGACAAAACTCACCAACTGTCTTGCTTAGCAACAAAAATGTTGGGCTCCCTTGTGGTCGTAAGTTGAGAACTACCTGTATGTATCTATATCGTATACTGTATGATACATATGGGTATGGTGTACTTCCAGCAGTGACGATGCTTTATAACCTGTTAGGTAAGCATTCTCATGCCTGCTCATAAGGTAGACATTCAACAAGGCCAGTTTTCTCTCTGTTCCTAAGTGCTGTCAGTCTGCCATCATAAACACTTCAGCCTGCTTTGTTTCGTTCACATTCTGCCATAAAATGAAGAAGTGGGGGGAGGGATGACAGGATGACAGGAATCAGAGGTGCCAATCCAGAACAGACTGGTACATCCGTTGAATAGCATTTAACTTGATTTTTTTTCTTTGTTTACATGTACAAATATATATCTAATAATAAAAAATATTAAAAAAAAGAGGCGCCAAACCTCAAAGCGGTTACGAATATCATTGGACATTCGTGGACTGGTCATGGGGTGGGGGGGAATGGGGAAAAGGCAACTTTTGCACCGGAATATTCAGATCCAGCTTTGTTTCGGCTGTAATCACTTGGCTTTAGTAAAAGTATACCTTTTGCTACAACTGGAATTTGTTAGAGAATTTTAATTTCTCTGTTGATGAAAAAATAAATCAGAAGCTCTCCCAGTTGGCTGCATTTAGCTGATTCAAAATAACTTCTTTATATTCATATCAAAATATTTACAGTACCATACATGCTTCTTGACAGCAACATAGCTCAATTGAAGACTTCTTACAGAGAGATACGGAGACAAACCCTGAGACTGAAAATCCAGCTCCTAACTTAATACCTTTTTGCACAGACTCAGTAGCACTTTCTTCACATTGGCTGACTGAGTTACCACATGACTCTCCCTGCTCATGAATAGTCCAACAGAATTGAAAGTCTTTCTTTCCTAAATGCCCAAGTTGGGAGAAGCCTGACACCTGCTCTTTTCCCTTTTGTCGTATGCAGCCATGAAAGCACAAAAGTGTGATGTTCAGTAAGAGGCAGAAGGCTTAGCATGCCTGTTTTGCATCTTGGCAGAGGGATAAAGCTGCAAGGCCAAGAGTGCTTCACTTTCCCCCTAGTTTCTGCTCTGCTCACAACTTGACAACAATCGGGAGGGGGCCGGTTAAATGGCATGGGGTGGGAATGGAATGTCAAGACTCCATCTGCAGATCATGAGACCCTGCTCCCCCCTTCAAGGCCACGCTGTGCAGGTGTTTGAACAGTCCAGGCGGTTCCCATAGTAAAAGGAGAGTACAGGTAGTCCTCAACTTACCACAGTTCATTTAGTGACCGTTCAACAGCATTGAAAAAAGTGACTTATGACCTTTTTCCCACAGTTACAACCCTTGCAGCATCCCCATAATCATGGGATCCAAATTCCGATGCTTGGTAATTGGTTCATACTTAATGACCGTTGTGGCGTCCCCCGGTCACGTGATCAACATTTGCCATCTTCTGATCAGCAGAGGCCATGGGGAAGCCAGATTCATTTAAGAACCAGGTTACTAATTTATCACGGTGATTCACTTTGACCACTGTGGCGAGAAATGTTGTAAAATGGAGCAAAACTCACTGAACACGTGTCTCACTTAATGACAGAAATTTTGGGCTCCGTTGTGGTCGTACGTCGAGAACTACTTGGGAACTATACAAGGGAAATATCAATCTAAGAAATTGTATTTAGCATATAGTTAGATTTTTATATGTTGGATTGTAAAATGTTTATTTTTTTTAATAGGATTTATATTACAACTTTGTTTAGTTTAGTGGGTTTTCTTGTCTTTTACCCTGTATTCACTCTGGGAAGTCGCTCGTGCAGTGCCTCGTAACCACATCTGGAGGGGTTGGAGTGTGAGGAGTGAAGGTGAAGGAAAGTAGGTAGGTTGTAGGAGGGTGAAGAGAGGGAGAGAAAGAAGGTGGGGGGATGGAGTAGGTAGGGAGGAAGAAGAGGGTGATGTGGAGGATGCTGCCGAGCAACACCCATAGTTCTTTTAATTACTCGATGCAAGTTTTTATATTTTCTTAAAGTTGAAAATGATTGTATTAAGTTGAGTTGTATTTAATTTGATTCTTTTTTTCCCTTATAATTACAAAAATTAATAAAATATTTATAAAAAAAAGAGAGAACTACTTGTATGCGATAGGACATTGCAATGGACCGAAGAGGACGGCCAAAGGGAGAATTCAGGTTTAATGTTGTGAATATGTGAGTGGGAAATTCAGAGCTGGTTTTGCTTCTTTTGTACTAATGTAGTGCAGGGCTTTTCAACCAGTGGTACGCGTACCACTGGTAGTATTGTAGCACCTGGCAAGTGGTACACGACCCCTAGCCACGTGTAACAGGGGAGGGAACAAGATAAAGCGGCTCTACATAGGCCTGGATGAGATCAGCTGGAGCTGCAGGGCTCGGCAGAAGCCCCAGGATCTGTGCACGGGGCTACATGCTGATTGGAGCTTCCAGCGTCCCTGGAAGAAAAGAGGAGGGGGAGAAGGAGGAGGGACAGAGGAGAAGCTATAGAAGGGGCAGGTTTCGGCGAGAGAGGGAGAGAAAACACAAAGAGAAAGAGAAGAGAAGAGGCTTTTGTTAGTGAAGTAGTGAGAGAGTGAGCAAGTGGCCTTTGCGATTGAAGTGTGAGTGAGTGAAAGAGGAGTGAGAGAGAGGGGGGGCTTTTGCGAGCAAAGTGTGTGTGAGTGGAGAGCGAGCGAGAGAGCCAGGGGCTTTTGCAAGCAAAGTGTGTGTGAGTGGAGAGAGAGAGAGAGAGAGAGAGAGAGAGAGAGAGAGAGAGAGAGAGAGAGAGAGAGAGAGAGAGAGAGAGAGCCAGGGGCTTTTGCGAGCAAAGTGTGTGTGAGTGGAGAGAGAGAGAGCCAGGGGCTTTTGCGAGCAAAGTGTGTGTGAGTGGAGAGAGAGAGAGCGAGAGAGCCAGGGGCTTTTGCGAGCAAAGTGTGTGTGAGTGGAGAGAGAGAGAGAGAGCCAGGGGCTTTTGCGAGCAAAGTGTGTGTGAGTGGAGAGAGAGAGAGCGAGAGAGCCAGGGGCTTTTGCGAGCAAAGTGTGTGTGAGTGGAGAGAGAGAGAGAGAGAGAGCCAGGGGCTTTTGCGAGCAAAGTGTGTGTGAGTGGAGAGAGAGAGAGAGAGAGCCAGGGGCTTTTGCGAGCAAAGTGTGTGTGAGTGGAGAGAGAGAGAGAGAGCCAGGGGCTTTTGCGAGCAAAGTGTGTGTGAGTGGAGAGAGAGAGAGAGAGAGCCAGGGGCTTTTGCGAGCAAAGTGTGTGTGAGTGGAGAGAGAGAGAGAGAGCCAGGGGCTTTTGCGAGCAAAGTGTGTGTGAGTGGAGAGAGAGAGAGAGAGAGCCAGGGGCTTTTGCGAGCAAAGTGTGTGTGAGTGGAGAGAGCGAGAGAGAGAGCCAGGGGCTTTTGCGAGCAAGGTGTGTGTGAGTGGAGAGAGCGAGAGAGAGAGCCAGGGGCTTTTGCGAGCAAAGTGTGTGTGAGTGGAGAGAGAGAGAGAGCCAGAGGCTTTTGCGAGCAAAGTGTGTGTGAGTAGAGAGAGAGAGCCAGGGGCTTTTGCGAGCAAAGTGTATGTGAGTGGAGAGAGAGAGAGAGAGAGCCAGGGGCTTTTGCGAGCAAAGTATGAAAAGGTTGAAAAGCCCTGATGTAGTGTATTCAATAAAAGTGTTAATTTGGGGAAGAACAATGTCTCAGGAATTCCTTTCTTGCATTTGCTAGCTGGACACCTGGCATGCAGACATGTCGTTGCTCTGAGTATTCTCCGGTTTGCTTTGGTTTTTCCGAGGAAAATCTTGGAACTGCGAATGTGCTCGGGGAAGCGCAGACGAGCCGTGGTCTACGCAGTGTAGGTAATCCCTCTGCCCGTGTCCTCTTCTTTCTCCAGCTTTTCTCGGCCCAAGCCACCCCTGCGCTGACCACAATGGGGCTCTGCAAATGTCCCAAGAGGAAAGTCACAAACCTATTCTGTTTTGAGCATCGCGTGAACGTCTGCGAGAACTGCATTGTCGCTAACCATGCCAAGGTAAATCGAATGCTTTGAAATTGAGAGTTTATGAGATTCTTCTAGTCCGACCCCCGATACCCTATGTAGTACCATTTCAGACAAATAGCTGTCCAGTGTAAGGACCCACCCCACTTGGCATCTTAAGAAGACAGAACTCTTGGAATATTTCTTCCAACAGGCATCCTTTATTAAGAGAAAATGGTTGCAGGCGTTCTAGACAGGACCTGGGGGCCAAGCCCTTCGGTTCAAGGTTTTAAGGCAGTGTTTCTCAACCTTGACAATTTTAAGACATGTGGACTTCAACTCCCAGAATGCTGGCTGTGGAATTCTGGGAGTTGAAGTCCACATGCCTTAAAATTGTCAAGGTTGAGAAACACTGTTTTAAGGGGTCCCCAGCAGCCCCACCCCACCATCCTTCCAGCGACAATCCCAGGCGTTACATTTCCACCCCCTTTTTCCTCACTGCCGGCAGAAGGGAGACTTCAGAGAGGAGCAGATGAAAGCTGATGGCCCCATTGTTATGGTTAGTCCTTTTGGTGGTATCCACATTCAGTCCCTTTTGAAGTTGTACCGAAGGAAGTGAGGGCACAGAAATGGGGTTTTCCATAGTCGATAACTAGAGATGAAATAGAATTGGATTCTGACATCCAGTCTCTTCTTGAAAACCTCCAGTGTTGGAGCACCACAGCTTTGGAAGCAAGCTGTTTCTACTGGTTAATTGTTCTCACTGTCAGGAAATTCCTTCTTAGTTCTAGGCTGAATCACTTTGAACAAACTTCCACCCGTTATTTCTCCTCCTGCCCTCCGATGCTTTGGAAACGAAGTCAACCTCCTCTTCTCTGTGACAGCCCCTCAAGTAGTGAAAGATTCTATCAAGTCACCCCTAATCCTTTGATAGGCTAATTGGATCTCGTCAGTGATAACCTCTCTGCATGCAAGTAATTTGACTCGTCTGCCACACTAAACAAAAAAACCAAGAGTTTGGGAGATTTCAGGCAGACACAGCCTCCGCTTAGCGACGGTCGTAGGTTCTGTGTCCACATGTTGCACTGACTCGCTGTCAACCCACAATCCTAAGATTGTCCCTTCCAGCCTCTTTTTCTAGGGCCAGTAAGGATGCCCAGGATCCTACAAGCAGTCCTCTTTTTACAACAGTTCACTTAGTGACCATTCAAAGTTACAACGGCACTGAAAAAGGTGACGTGACTGTTTTTCCTCACTTCCGACTGTTGCAGCATCCCCTTGGTCACGTGATCAAAACTCAAGACACTTGGCAACTGATTTTGTACTTATGACAGTCACTTTTGTGATCCCCTTTTGGGAACTTCTGACCCGCAAAGTCAATTGGGAAGCCAGACTCACTTAACAGCTGTGTTGCTAACTTAACAACTGCAGTGATTCACTTAACCACTGTGGCAAGGAAGGTCGTAAAATGAGGCAAAACTCACTGAACAAATATTTCACTTAGCAAGAGAAATTTTGGGCTCAGTTGCGATGGTAAGTTGAGGGCTATCTGAAATTGGAATATGTCATTTTACCTTGATCTCTGGATCTCTTATGTAGCTAAGCTCGGCTTTTTTTCCTGAACCCCTAACCCTTCCCACCCTGATTTCCTCGCCTTGTGTGCTAACTTCTCTGGTTTGCAGTTGACAAGTTTCATTCTACTGTGGTTTTTTTCTCTCTAGGGTTGTCTTAGCAAATTTGTATATGGTATTAATTAATCAGTGAAATGGCTTGCCTCTGGAAATTGTGGGTGCTCCATCACTGGAGGTTTTAAAGAAGAGATTGGACAACCATCTTTATGAAATGGTATAGGATCTAGAAAGAGTTCAGAGAAGAGCAACAAAGGTGAACAGGGGACTGGAGGCTAACACATATAAGGAATGGTTGCTGGAATTGGGGATGTCTAGTTTAATGAAGGAAAGGACGAGGGGGGACATGATAGCAGTCTTCCAATATCTCAGGGGCTGCCCCAAAGAAGAGGGAGTCAAGCTATTCTCCAGGGCGCCTGAAGGCAGGACAAGAAGCAACGGATGGAAACTCACCAAGGAGAGAAGCAACCTGGAACTAAGGAGAAACTTCCTGACAGTCAGAACAATTAACCAGTGGAACTCCTTGCCTCCAGAAGCGGTGAATGCTGCAACAAGAGACTGGACAGCCTTTTGTCTGAAATGGTATAGGGTTTCCTGCCTGAGCAGGGGGTTGGACTAGATGACCTCCAAGGTCCCTTCCAATTCTATTACTACTACTACTGTCAGAATCCAATTCTATTTCCTCTCTAGTGATCGACTATGGAAAACCCCATTTCTGCCCTCTCTGGATTCTGTCATACGATGAAGGGGAAGGGGGGGTGAACAAAGGGGTTTTATGGCCCTCACTTCCTTCGGTACAACTTCAAAAGGGACTGAATGTGGATACCACCAAAAGGACTAAATCATAACAACAGGGCCATCAGCTTTCATCTGCTCCTCTCTGAAGTCTCCCTTCCACCGGCAGTGAGGAAAAAGGGGATGGAAATGTAACGCCTGGGATTATCACTGGAAGGATGGTGGGGTGGGGTGGGGCTGCTGGGGACCCCTTAAAACCTTGAACCATAGGGCTTGGGCCCCAGGTCCTGTCTAGAACGCCTGCAACCATTTT
Organism: Bothrops alternatus; assembly: GCA_034064705.1. Taxonomy (NCBI): domain Eukaryota; kingdom Metazoa; phylum Chordata; class Lepidosauria; order Squamata; family Viperidae; genus Bothrops; species Bothrops alternatus. The sequence goes on from JARGCV010000988.1 coordinate 1,227,738, forward strand.
CTCTTAATAAAGGATGCCTGTTGGAAGAGATATTCCAAGAGGTCTGTCTTCTTCAGAGGCAAAGTGGGGTGGGTCCTTACAACTACTACTATTACTACTGCTACTACTATTATCATCATCTTCTTCGGCAGGGGGTAGACTAGAAGACCTCCGAGGTCATTTCCAGCCCTCGGATCCTATGAAGTAAACAGGCTCCCCCCTCCAATTTCCACCTGATCCCCTTGGCACCAATTGTTGTTGTTTTTCTGTGTGTTTTTTTTTTTTAGTGCATCGTCCAGTCGTACCTGCAGTGGCTTCAAGACAGCGATTACAATCCCAACTGCCGGTTGTGTAACGTGCTTCTTTCCAATAAAGAGACGGTTCGGCTTGTGTGTTATGGTCAGTCGAAACTCTCTGGGCATTGTGCCCGACAGGCTTCCCATTCTGGGGCTCCCCAAAATGCTCTCTGGGACAGGGGATGCACTGGGGCTCTCCTCTCTCACCCTTTAGGACAGGAGTCTTCCATCTTGGCGACTTGGAAGACTTGCGGCCCTCGACTCCCAGGATTCCTCAGCCAGGCTGGCTGAAGAATTCTGGGGGTTGAAGTCCGCGGGTCTTCCAAGTCGCCACGTTTGGAGAGCCTTGCGTGAGGAGACCGGCTGAAACGTGTCCCCGTTTCCGAGCTGTAAAGGGCCCAGTGGATTTTCATTATCCAAGGTTTGATTGTGATTCCCATGATTTTACTTGATGTTACCGTCATCTCCATAGACAGCTGAGCCATGAAGTCATGGAGGTTCTCAGTCATCCAGGTCCTGGTTGTCCTCAAGGTGCTTTCTTCCAAAAGGCAGCTAGACTGTCTTTGGTTTTTCCTGGAAAACGTTTCGCTTCTCCTCCAAGAAGCTTCTTCAGTTCTGACTGAATGGTGGGGAATAGAAGGATTTGTATTCTTTGGAGCCATCCGGTCATTAGGCCTCTGGGAGTTGGTCATTAGAAAAAGAAAAAAAAAAAACACCAAGAAAGCCCCGTTGCCTTTTGAATAAGCACCATGACCTGGATGATCGAGCATCGATCGGAGGAGGTTGGCCTCCTCCGGGTCCCGTCAGCGAAACAATGCCGTCTGGCGGGTCCTAGGGGGAGGGCCTTCTCTGTTGTGGCGCCCACCCTCTGGAACCAACTGCCCCCTGAAGTCCGCGTTTCCCCCACTCTCCCGGCCTTCCGAAAGAACCTTAAAACCTATCTTTGCCGGCAGGCCTGGGGATGACTGTGATTGCGTGTGAATGATGAATGTGTTCGGGGAGTTTTTTAAACGTTTTGTAGATTTGCTTTTTGATTTTAAACTCTGTGATGTTCTTTTGTTTATGTTGTTAGCCGCTCCGAGTCCTTTGGAGAGGAGCGGCATAAAAATTTAATTAAAATAAAATAAAATAAATAAATCTCCAGAGACGCGTGGCCTCTTTGCGCAGCACCTTCAAGACAGGACTTTGCATTAACGGTGCCTCTTCCCTCTAGATCTCTTTCACTGGTCCTGCCTCAATGAGATGGCCAACCAGCTGCCCCAGAACACGGCCCCCGCCGGCTACCAGTGTCCCTCTTGCCAGGGTCCCGTCTTCCCTCCCACCAACTTGGTTAGTCCAGTTGCGTCTGCCCTCCGAGAGAAGCTCTCGACTGTCAACTGGGCTCGGGCTGGACTCAGACTTCCCCTGGTAAGAAAGTAATTCGGCCACCGTTGAGCTGCTTCATGGGCAATTTTGACAGCAGCCAGGTCAAGTTAAGCCTTTAATGGATCCAGATTGGGCTGCTTTTTTTTTTTTTCTTCAGCAATTGAGCGCCTCGGGAATGCTGATGGATGGACTTCTGTTGAGGGCAGAGATTTGGATTTGAGACCAGAGTTTCCAAAATTTGATTTTGTCCATTAAAAAAAAAAAGCTGTTTGGATAACTTCAGTCCTAGTCAGGCACCATATTACTTTAAAAGAGAGGTTTGGGGGGGGGGAGAAACCTTTCACAGATAATTCAATTGTTCATAGGGACCTTAGATATCCTATAGGCCAGCCCCCTTCAGTTCAAACATGCACTAAATCAACTTGGGTATGTCACGGATATCTAGCCTTGGTTTGGAAGGCAGGGTGTGTCCCTGTTCCGTTACAAGGCCCAGATTGTTGGGGCAGGGGGGGAATAGGCTGGAGAGGGTTGTAAATCCCTGTGAAGCAGTGTGTAAATCTTAAGTGCTGTTGCTATGCTATGCGATTCATGCCATGGTGGCACCGTGGTTAAGAACGCAGCATTGCAGGCTAACTCTACCCACTGCCAATAGTTCAATCCTGACCAGCTCAAGATTGACTCAGCCTTCTGTCCTTCTGAGGTTGGTAAAATGAGGACCCAGATTTTGGGGGAGGGGCAATAGGCTGACTCTGTAAACTACTTAGAGCAGTGTTTCTCAATCTTGACAATTTTAAGGCATGTGGACTTCAACTCCCAGAATTCTGGGAGTTGAAGTCCACATGCCTTAAAATTGTCAAGGTTGAGAAACACTGACTTAGAGAGAGCTGTAAAGCACTGAGAAGCAGTATATAAGTCTAAGTGCTATTGCCATCTTTCTTCCTTCCTTCCTTCCTTCCTTCCTTCCTTCCTTCCTTCCTTCCTTCCTTCCTTCCTTCCTTCCTTCCTTCCTTCCTTCCTTCCTTCCTTCCTTCCTTCCTTCCTTCCCAGTGCAATATTTCAGGCTAACTCTGCCCACTGTCAAGAGTTTGATTCTGACCGGCTCAAGGTTGACTCAGCCTCTCTGTGGTCGGTAAAACGAGGACCCAGATAGTTGGGGGCAACAGGCTGACTCTGTAAACTGCTCAAAGGGGACCGTAAAGCATTGTGAAGTGATATATAAGGAGAGGTTCCCAACCTTTTGGGCACTAGGGACCAGTTCCATGGAGAGAGGTTTTTCCATGAACCGGAGGATGCGTGGTTGTGTGTGCTGCCTGCATCTCGCGGATGGGGCTCTGCTAGTTTGTGCGGCCCGGTTGCTGGCATGTCACGGGCCGGTACTGGTCCACAGCCCGGGGGTTGGGGACCCCCGGTATATAAGTCTAAGTGCTATGGCTATTGTTCCATTCATATTGTGATGATTCTCAGCTGCTTACATCAAACAGAAAAAGTTAGAACAACTGGAAAAAATTAACACCTAACAATGATACAGGTAGTCCTCGACTTACAACCGTTCATCTAGTGGCTGTTTGAAGTTACAACAGCACTTTTAAAAAGCGACTTATGATTGTTTTTCACACTTACGAGCCTTGCAGCATCCCCGTGGTCCTGTGATCAGAATTCAGGCAACTGATTCATATTTGTGATTGTCGCAGGGTCCCGGGATCATGTGATTCCCCTTTTGTGATCTTCTGACAAGCAAAGTCAATGGGGGGAAGCCAGATGCACTTAACAGCCACTTGATTCATTTAAAAATTGTAGTGATTTGCTTAACGCCTCTGGCAGAAAAGGTTATGAAATGGGGCAACACTCACTTAACAATGGCCTTGCTTAGCAACAGAAATTTGGGGCTCAGTTGTAATCATAAGTCGAGGATCACCTGGACCAGCTTTGGGAGCAAGGAGAACAAAGCCAGCTTTTTAAGCGTTAAATTTTTCCCTTTGTTCAACGGGTCTCCAACCACCAGACCAGGCTGACTTTTGGACAGCAGATTCAGGCCTGATTAGTAATGCTTCTCATGAGGGCTATCAACTAAACTAGGAAGGTAAAACCTATAAAATAAATTGAAGAAAGCAGCTGGGAAAATTTGGATTTCTGCCTAGAAAAGAACATGAACTTTTAGGATTAGGATTTTAAGTCTTGGTTTTAACTTCTCTTGTTTTAATGTAGATGTGTTTTTATGTCTGTAAGTCGCCCAGGGTTACTTTATGGTAAGTTGGGTGTCCAGTTAATTTTATAAACCAAAAAAAAACCAAAAACATATCCATATTTGTCTCTAAGAGTCAAATCAAAGCACCCTTCACTTGGACTTTCTTTCTCTCCAGATCCCACTAGATCATTAACCTCGATTTGTGGTGGTGGGGGGTTTGTTTGTTTTTTTCTGCTCAGATTGATGAAACGGAGGTGACTCAAGAGATGGATGCTCACAGTGCCTCAGAGTGCAGCGACTGGTCCAGTTTCACAGGTGAGCATATGAGCTCAGGAGAGCATTTCTCCACCGTAGCCATTTTTAAAATGGGACAATGTCAATTCCCAGAATTCTTCAGTCAGCTTAGCTGCCTAAGGAATATTGGGGGCTGAAGTCCACTCATCTTAAAAATTACTAAGGTGGAGAAACAGTGTGAAAAGCTAGATGGGGACCATGTCATCATGCTCTTGGCACAGGAGATCTCTGAGTTTTCTGGTAGAAGCTACCACCTATCCCTGGTGTATCCCTGAGCTGTAGTGGCTTTCATAGAATCATAGAATCGTAGAGTTGGAGGGGATCTCCCGGGTCATCGAGTCCAACCCCCTGCTCGAGGCAGGATTCCCTAAACCATCCCAGACAGATGGCCGTCCAGTCTCTGCTTGAAGACCTCCATCGAAGGGGAGCTCACCACCTCCTGTGGCAACCTGTTCCACTGGTTGATCACCCTTACTGTTAGAAATTTTTTTCTAACCTCCAATCTGAATCTTTTCCCCTGCAGTTTCATCCCATTGTTTCTAGTCCTTCCTTGAGCAAGTGAGAAAAGGGCTGATCCCTCTGCTCTGTGACAGCCCTTCAGGTATTTGTAGACAGCTATCATGTCTCCTCTCAGTCTTCTTTTCTGTAGACTAAACATTCCTAATTCCTTTAACCGTTCCTCATAGGAATGGTTTGTAGACCGTTCACCATCTTTCGGCAGTTCGAGTCTCACCGGCTCAAGATGGACTCAGTGTCCTGTTTTTCTGAGGTTGATAAAATGAGGACCCAGATTGTTGGGGAGGTGGGCAATATGTAAACTGCTTAGAGAAGGCTGTAAAGCACTGTGAAGCGGTATATAAGTCTAAGTGCTCTTGCTATTGCTAATTCCATCAAGAGCACACGCCTCAAATTCCATTGAAGTGGAGACTGGCCAGCCATATTTTGTGCCTTAGAAGCATCTGGGTTTCAAAATACATGGGAGAGGATTATTCTGTTCGTTGGGTTGTTTCTCACCCATCTTTCTTACAAGCAAAAAAAAAAAAAATCCCTTTTCATGTCTCTGGCCAATCATACTTGAGAAAAAAAAAAAGCAAACATCCTTGTACTTTAAATGCCTCCAAGCCCCCCCCCCTTCGTTTTTTTTACAGTGCACTTAATTGGTAAATGAAGTATTCCCCGAATGCTTTTCATTGCACATTGAATCATAAATGAATCAAAGGCTGGCTCAGCCTGCTAAGCCCACCCACCCCACCTCCCCGAGTCTGTGTGATTACAACTCATCCTGCTTAGCAGTGTTGTGAAAACAGTCACTCTAGCACAGGGGTCCTCAACTCGTGGGCCACAGCCGGGTTGCTCGGCTGCAACCTGTTTGGAACTGGGCCGCGCAAGCAGCAGGCGCACGCAGCTCCATGTGCTTGAGTGGCAGGCACTTGTGCGTGCACAATCCAGGACCTAAACTCAGCCACAATCAGGCTAGGTTATATCTTCCTTTATTGATCCATACGTTGATTTATGTGCTGCCTCCTCAGGGCTGAGCAGCCTATAAAAAATGCGTACCGTCCTATAATTCCCAGAAAACTCAACACCTAACAGCAGAGCTAAATGCTAAGCATTTCAGAAACCCCCCACTTCTCACTGGAGCCCGAGCTGTTCTTCCTCTCCCTTCTTTTTTTTCCCTCTCTTCCCAGGCCTAAATTCAGAAGAAGCTGCCTCACAGAGTTCGCCGTCCGCTTTCGCCTACAGCGCCAGTGGCAACTTTGAGTCCCCGCAACAGCAACAGCAAAACCTGAAAAACGGCAACGTTGCAGACCAACACACAATTGTCAGCATGGGTGACGGGGGTAGAGACCTTCTGACCATCAATGCAGGTCGGCAGTATTGAAAGGAGGGAGGGAGATAAATTGATTTTTTTCTGGGGGGGGGAAGGTGTTGTCACCTGGCTTGTAGCGGTGTCCCATTCGGCAGTCCCAATGCAAGTCAGCCTTTCCTGCCATTTGATCTTTGGAGTATCCTTGCTTAGAATCTGGAGTGCCTTTATTTGATGACGTATTGGATAAATCCTTCATTCTTTATCACGCGGAACCGTCAGGAACTCCTTTCAGACTTCAAGTGGGGAAAAAAATATCTGAATGCAAGTTCATAAAGACTTTGGAGTGTGGTTTTTTTTCCCACCTCTGTTCGTAATTTCTCTGGGGATACAGGGGGGAAAAAGCTTCTAAAATGAAGAAGAACAAAGCATAAAATGGCTCTGTGCTGCTGCTTGCTTGTCCATCTCCTACAGAAGAAGAATTTTAAGCATCATGGCCAGTTTGCATAAATGGGGAGGATTGTCCAGTCTGCAGTTTGATTTCCCAGACCTTTTCTTCTCCTTACACCATCATGATTTGTAAGGTTGAGTTTACATGATACCACTACACTGTTCTTACTTGGTTTCGTCTAATCGATTATACAGAATTTCTCGGGCAAAACTATGAGAGGTTTTTTTGGGGGAGGGGGGCAAGAAAGGGTGGCTATTTTCCCCCAGCCCTTCTCTTCTCTTTGCCTGCAGCCTCCTCGTCGCGGAAAATTTACGACACCCGGGAAGCTGGAGTTGGCCAGGACTCAAGCGCCACCATCGATTTTGACGAGGACAAATACCGGCGGAGGCCGACGCTCAGCTGGCTCGCCCAGCTGCTCAAGTGAGTCCCGGGAAACAACGGCGCTCCCGAGAGTTGCTTGCGGTAGAGAGCAGCAGAGGCTGGAGAAGGGCCACGAGCGATGGGAGGCCACACGGGAGGAAGGTCACAAAATGAAGCGGAAGGTCACAAAATGAATTTCCTCAAGAGGTCCTCTTGGTTGTGTGAGCTGTTCACGAGCTGGAAAAACGGGCCGCTCCCTTCCGAAGTGCGTTGCCAAACCCTGCCTCGCTTCCACGCAGGTTGCGTGTCTTATGGAGATGCTCAATCCTCCAGGTCATGGTGGTGCCAAAGGCAACTGGGCCTTCTTGGATTTGCCTCCTTGAAAACGTTCCACTTCTCACCCGGAACCGAAGCAGCTTCTTGGATGAGAAGCGAAATATTTTTCAAGGAGAGAGAAAAAAAAAAACAAAAACGGGAAAGTCCAGTTGCCTTTTGAAAGAGCCCAGGTGGGATTCCAAGCTGGTTGTAATTACAGTTCCGATCTGGCGGACCTGGAGATACTTTTGGTTCTGCTCTCTTGATTATTCCGGATTCTCTCCTGGCAGCGTCCTCATTCCTTCCCCCCACCCCTTAGAAGGTCTGCTCCTTGGCGCAGGATCCGGCTTGTGGGATCTCACGGCGAGCCAGCGCACCGTTTGAAAGCCTTTCCCAGTAGGCAAAATCCAATTCACATCCCCAAAGTGGGGGGGGGGGAAGCAGCTTCAACCTCTCTTTCCTTCTGCCGGCAGGAACCGCTTTGGCACCCGAAAGCAGCCGCGCTCTTTAATGCAGAGGTTTGTCATCTTCCTCCTAATCGGCGGGATCGGCTTCCTGACGCTCGTCATCGTCATGATGAAACTCGGCCGGGCCTCGGCAGACAACGACCCGAGCCTGGACCCCAAGTTCAACCCTCACATCCGAGTGGGACAGTAGCGAGTAGGGCTGGCCTCTCCTTTGTCACGCGGCCCCGTACCCCACTTTCGACTCTTGGCAGAATTGCACCCCAGAGGGAGGCCTGGGGTTGCATCTGTGGGTGGGTCTCCCGCGAGCTTCCCAGCCTGGACAGACAAGGTTGTTGGGACCCCTTTGAAGCTTGGATGAAGGTATGCCAGTTAAAAGATGGTCCATCTCTTTCTCTTTCTCCTCCCCCCCAATCCGATGGGAGTTGCAAATGATGCGTTTTGTTGCCCCGATGGGCAGTTTTACGCAGAAAGGGCTGGTGGGCCGTTAAAGGACAGGATTGAACTGGCAATTTTAAAGAGAACAATGGCTCCCCTTCTAGTTTTCTTCTCTCGCTGCTACTCGGCAGGTGGGTGGGCAAAAGAGGTCCCGGTCTCTCTTCTCACGCCCCGGGTTCCACTCGTGCTCGGCAGAGGAAATCTCTGGGTCTTTCCTTGCGGTTCAATGATTTCCCCGTTGCTTTGTTTTCCTTCTTCAAAGGTGGTTTGAGACTGTAGTGATTGACTGGGAGACAGTTGTGCTCACCCAACCTGTAGCAGTTCTTACTAAAGAGTGCGGCCAAGTTTGAGGATTTCTACGTCAAGTAACAGGACCTCCTCTCCTAAATCCATGTTGAGGCTTGTGCAGAAGCTGCCCTTGGCTGCAGGGACACCAGAGCACCATTACCCCAAAAAAGAGAGCTCTATCTAAGCTGGAGCAACACCTGTTTGCACCCCACTTCAGTCCTTTTCCTTAACACGGCTAGTTTGCTGTTTGCTCTCTGCTGTTTTCCCTCCAATTAACTGCTAGATATGGAAAGTCAGTTGTCTTTTCAGGGCCCCACAACGTGTGTCTTTCTAGGCCCTTGGGCTTGGGGGCCATTCTGTAGGACCAAAGGCTGCATCCACAGCCTTTCTCTGCAACCCAGTGGTTGAAAAGGTCCAGGGTTTGATTGGCAGGTGGTTGAAGTGCTGTGGAGGTGAGAGGTGGATGGTTCCTCCGTGCTAAGGAATTGCTTTGCTTGATAAGTCAGACAAGACACATCAAAAAAAAGAAGGCCTGGGCAAGGCCCGTTATATTATGCCCCCCTTCTCCTTGTCCTCCTGGTTCCAGATAACCTTCTGCCTTCCAGGTTCACCTCTAACAACATCTCCACTCTGTTCAAATTTTAGTGTTCGTGGGGGTGGGGGTGGGGGGCAGCAACCTTGTCTTCTCCAGAACCACCTTTTTCCCCCTTTCTCTGGTCTTCGCAGATTTGGTGGGCCGATAGCTTTACTGAAAGCGATGGTGCAGGTCCATTTTGGAGGAGGGGGGGCACCTGGTGGAGAAAAGGCTTCTCTCGTCCCAGAGGTCCAGTCGAGAAAGGGGAGGCAAGACCCCTCCATCCACCGTCCTTTGCAGGAGAGGTTTGGGCGGGTGGAACGACGGTAAATGATCTGCAAGGTTTATTTCTTGCCTCCGTGTACTGTGGATGTAGGACGGAGAGAGTGCAAAGCTGTGGCACATGGAAGCAATAGAGACATTTTGTTAATACTCCATTAAACTCTCTTGGCTGATCCTAAGGGGTGGCGGTTGCTCCTTTGTTGCTCCTTCAGAGGGACCGGCTCTTCTCATGCCTGGCTCCTTTTGATCATTCGTACTTCTCTTCCCTGTAATCAATAGTGAGATAGTCCATCCAGAATCGGGCAATATACAGAGCTAAGTTCACGACTGGATGAAAAGGAAAGGATTTGTTTATTCATTTATCCATGCCTTCCATTTATATCCCACTTTTATTTTGACAAATAACTCAAGGCAGTGAACCTATCCACCTCCTATTTCCCCTTCAACAACTACCCTGTGAGGTGGGCTGGGCTGAAAGACGGATTGGCCCAAAGCCACCTAGCTGGTTTTCGTGCCTAAGACAGGACTAGAACTCACTGTCTCCTAGTGATTGGCCCAAAGTCACCCAGCCGGCTTTTATGGCTAAAGCAGGACTAGAACTCAAGTCGCCTAGTGATTGACCCAAGGTCACCCAGCTGGCTTTCATGTCTAAGGCAGGACTAGAACTCATAGTCACCCGGTGATTCCCCACAACAATCTTGTGAAGTGGATTGGGCTGAACCCGAAGTATCGACCCCAAATCACCCATGCTGGCTTTCCTGCCTAAGGCAGGGCTAGAACTCGCCGTCTCCGGTGACTGAGTCAAAGTCACCAGCTGGATTTTGGGCCTCGGGAGGGACTAGGGCTCGCCATCTCCTGCTTTCCATCCTGGTGCTATAACCACTAGACCAGGTTGGGCAGTTATCGCCTTTTTACAACCTGTGGACTTCAGCTCTCAAAATTTGGAACTTGGAAAATTGGTTGCGGCAGGAAAAAACAATAATAATATACCGGTAGATCAGTGCTTTGCAACCTTGACAACTTTCAGAAGTGTGGACTTCAGTTCCCAGAATTCCTCAACCAGTACTGCTGGCTGGAAAATTCTGGGAGTTGAAGGCCACAACATTTAAAGTAGGGGTAGGCAACCTTGGCTCTTTTATGACTGGTGGACTTCAACTCCCAGAATTCCTGAGCCAGCCATGCTGAGGGAAAAGGAAGAAGTTTCCAAGCTGAGCCAGGCTGGCTCAGGAATTCTGGGTGTTGAAGTCCACGAGTCATGAGGGGGCCATAGTTCCTCCACGCTGGCTGAGGAATTCTGGGAGTTGAAGTCCATGAGTCATGAGGGGGCCATAGTTCCCCCCTGCTGGCTCAGGAATTCTGGGAGTTGAAGTCCACGAGTCATGAAGGGGCCATAGTTCCCCCATGCTGGCTGAGGAATTCTGGGAGTTGAAGTCCGCGAGTCATGAAGGGGCCATAGTTCCCCCATGCTGGCTGAGGAATTCTGGGAGTTGAAGTCCACGCGTCATAAAAGAGCCAAGGTTGACTACCCTTGATTTAACGTAAGCCACCTGGGGAATTCTGGGAGTTGAAGGCCAGACTTCTAAAGTTGCCAAGATTAGAAAACACTGGCTTAGATGGTAGAGGGATTGGACCCTAACCCTAACCCTAACCTTAGCTAAAACAAGCTGACTTGTTGCCCTAGGAATTCACAGTTCCTCCTCCTCCTCGTCATCATCACCACCATCATCATCATTCTCTTACCAAAGGAGGTCAGTGCTAAGCATGTCAGGAAGCCATCATCCGCTTGCAAGGTGTAGATGCTGGCTAGGAGGGCCAAATAAAAGCTGATCACGTGGGAGAACTGTCAGAAACCCAAAGAAGAAGGGAGAAAAAAAAATGAACGGTCTCCCGTTGCAAAGAGCGGAGTTTTTGTCCTAACCTTCAATGCTTTAAAAATATCATTTTAATTTTTTTTTCCAGACAAGAAGATGGTATGCTACCCCTCTGAAATGGTAACCTCTCACACCCTGTCAATTCACAGCAGGGCTCTCCAACTTGGCAACTCTTAAGACTTGTGGACTTCAACTCCCAGAATTCTTCAACCAGCATGGCTTGCCGAGGAATTCTGGGGGTTGAAGTCCCACAAAGTCTTAAAATCGCCAAGGTTGGAGACCCCTGATTTACAGGAATGACTTGGGTTCCCCTCCCCAAGGGTCTTCAGGAATGGCAAAGGGATTTTAAAAAAAAACACCAGGTGCCGGAACTCCGTTCTGGGCGTTCTATGAGAAAAAAAAGCCCTGGGCAAAGGGCATGGTGGGAGAGGAGTTTGCCTTCTGGGAAACGCTGGCCATTTTGTGAAAGCGCCCACCATGTTTTCTGAAAATCCCATTGGTGCCTATACCCCAAAAGTTAACTTACACCTTGCCTAGATCTTCTTCGTTGCAGGTTGACAGCCCAACACTCAAAACGAAATGGCCACTCAGAAAAAAAGCAGGATGGGGTGTTAGATAAATTTTCGACCTATCAATCGATCGATCGATTAATTGATCAAGTTGATTTGCCGTTCATCTCACAGTGGCAGTTTGGCAATTCATTCCAGCAACACTGCCCCCTCCCCGACTGGCTGGATTCCCACAACCCACTTTGTCCATGTCCCGGATGAACCGAACCAGTTGCGTTCACCTAACATGGGGTGCCGAAACGAATCCTAGTTTTTGTGTCATGGGCTGGTTTCCGTTACATGTGGTCACGTGGCAGGAAGCCTAAATTGGGAAGGGTAACCTCATTCAGAACGAGAGTCAGAAGGGGCCTTTTGAGGTCTTCCAGTCCAGCCCCCTGCTCAGGCAGGAGGCCATTTCAGACAAATGATTGACACATTCCTAACCTGTGTTGCCCCTGAATCTAAAACCATCTTAGAGAGACAGAATGGGTTATCCTTGGAAGAATACACCAGTCTCAAGCAGTCCTTCTAACTGCTCCCACCCTCATGGATAGGTTTGGGGAACATGGGACGTGTAATCTAAAAGGCCCAGAAGGAGCTAAGATTTACTTGTCATCTCTTTGAGGATTATGCCTGTGCAGGATGGTACAGGAAGTCCGCAACATTTGAAGTTACACCGGCATTGAAAAATGTGACTAAGCCGGATTTGCTTTCACAACCGTGTCACTAACTTAAACACCTGCAGTGCTTCACTTATCAACTCTGGCCAGAAAGGTTGCAAAATGGGGCAAAGCTCGCGGGACAGCTGCCTCGATTACCAGTGGGAACTTTGTGCTCAGTTGTGGCCGTAAGTCAAGGACTTTTTTTGGTGAAGACCCAGCAGCTCAACCCTACTCTAGAACAGGGGTATCAAACGCAATTTCACGGAGGGCCGCATCAGCATTGTGGTTGCCCTGGGAGGGGAGTGTGGCCAGGGTGGGTGTGGCCTACTGGGTGGGCATGGCCAGCTCTACACCGTTCGGGTCAAGGGGGGCCCGTGGGGACCTGGGCAGGAGTGGGACAGATCCGAGGGTCTCTGGCCGAAGGGGGGGGAGACCAGGGCAAGTGCCAAGACATGGTACACTGGAGGAGCCTCACTGTTCCTCTCAGGCCATGTGGGGGGGCTGGATGGTGGCGCGGGGTGCCCGGAGCCCTGGGCAGCAGAGGTCAAATGCCCATCCTGGCCCTCGAGCACCCGCGGCACCAAGCCCAGCCCCACTTCCTCAGGGCTGCTGCTCAAGGTTCTCCTGGTTCCTCGCGGCTTCCAGACAGCCTCGTGGAGCTAAGACTGAATGCGTTTTAGCATAGATGGCCACCACAAAACTGCACATTGGCTCCTGGCCGGCCTGGGCCAGGGCCAAGGCAGCGGGGGCCGTTCCCTCACTGTTTCCAGGACGGCTTTGCGGGCCACATGAAACCACTTCGCAGGCCGCATCCGGCCCCCCAGGCCTTGGGTTTGACATGTCTGCTCTAGAGGGATTCACAAGGCTAAGTGGTGGGAAGCATCTTTGAGGCAGTTCTCTGGAAGACTTAAGGAGCTGTGGTGCACCAATGCTCGGACAATGGATGGCTGCAATGGGCCTCTTTTCTCTGGCCTGTTCTTTCTGGCACCCCAGCTAGAGGTTACCTATCCCCCTTGCCTCAGGTTCTCCTCTGTGGGATGGTTGGGTTGCAGAAGAGGGGGAAGGAAGAAGATCCATTACCAGCAGCGATACAGTGAAGTGGAAGCTCATGAGATCTCCTCTTTGAGAGACCAGGAAGTGGTAGAGGTCCCCGACGATCACTCCCATGTGGATGACGAACAGGACCCAAGAGCCAATGATAAAGATGACCTTGCTTGGGAAGGTGACCGTTAGGAAAGGGTCTTTCCAGGAGCCCATTTGCGGCATTTTGGGCAGCTGGGTTTTCCTTAGTCTTACAGGACCTGTGGGGAAGGAAGCCCTTCCTGGAGGAGGTGGATCTCACAAGAGAGCCTGGGCTGATGAAGTCATAAGGATGCAGAGATTCTAGAAGCCAGATGATTGGCAGCCTTTTCCCCAAAGCAGGTGGGTATTGGGCATCGCCCGACAGCAGGTAAGGATGACCAAGGCAAGCTTGAAAGTCAACTGTGGGATTAGTTGTCTAGTTTGAATAAACAATCACCAGGCCAAAACTTCCAAGAGAAAACAGTGGTAATTTATTTGTACTACTTTGCAAAGAGGATGTATCACGTACACACAGGTACCGTGGACACACCTTAAATCATTAATATCCTTTGTTTATATTTCCTATTGCCATTGCAAATTCACCTCCCATCTTTGCCATCACAACCTATCCAAAGTGCCTAAGTGAATACATTATCTCTGCCCCTGATTACATCTCCCATTATTCAAATTCTATCACGCCCCCCCCCCGCCCTTATTTACAAATTACCTTTTATGGCTACTAGTTCCTAGGGGGTTGTCTCTGAAGTAACTATCAGGTCAGCAAATTCTGGTTAAAACCTGGTTTTTGGCATAGCAGAGGCCTTCCTACATACAATTCTCAAACTTCAGCCAGACTCATAAGATTAGAAATATATACAATATATTTTCTTCACAGGCTAGCATGTCTTCTTACAGTTCTGTAAAAAAAAAATAAGCTCTTTTTCCCACCTATCCAAGCACTGTGGATTAAGTAATACTGGCAAACGAGTGTAGGAAGTCATGGTCCATGCATCACTTAAGCAGTGATTGAAATAGAAGCTCCTTCAATAGCGAGACAACTTTCAAAATACTGCATGCATTTCTGGTCGCCACAATACAAAAAAAAAAAAAAAAAAAACAGGTTTGGACTCCAGAAAGTGCAAAGAAGAGCAACAAACATGATGAAAGATCTGAAGGCTAAAATGTACGATGGACAATTGAGAAACCAAGGTATGTCTGGTCTAACAAAACAGGAGGACTAGGGATGAGGTGAGAGTGGTCTTCCAGTACTGGGGGGGGGAGCTGTCTCAGAGAAGAGGGGATGGACTTCATCTCCAAAAGCACAAGAGTGTGAACAGAACAGAAAATAATAGAACAAATAAACTAAACAATGAAAGAAAACACAACGAGAAGTAATAGACGGAAACTGATCAAGGTGAGATCCAGCCTAGAACTAAGGAGGAGTTTTTTGGCAGAACGACGAATCAGTGGAAAGCTTGCCTCCTGGAGTTGTGGGTGTTCCATCACTGGAGGTTTTTAAGAAAATACCGGACGGCAATTTGTCTGGAATGGTATAAGGACTCCAACCTTGAGCAGGGGGTTGGACTAGAAGACCTCCAAGGTCCCACATAACCCTATTCTATGTTCTAAAATTGCTTGGATTTAGTTCCCCACCCCCCACATGCAATGGCTTACTTGGCCCATCTCTTGAATGGGCTGGATGGTCTCCCATCTATTTCTCTGTAATGTTCAAATAGGCCCTTGTACTGTCTCTTCCCTGGGAGAGAATTAATATAAGATAACCTTTATTGGCACAACGGCACACATCAAAAATGAAATTTAGTTGCCCACTCTCAAAGTGAAACATACATGACACACACCTAAATATACTCTGTACAACATATGTACAGACCCACACTCCTACATATACACAACAAATATTAAATACTGTCCATCTTGAATATATAAAGGAAGGAGGAAGCTTGAGAGTTCACAAGGTTAATGCTGGATGGCAGGGGTCTTCCAACTTGGCCCTTTTGACTTGTGGACTTCAACTCCCAGAAGTCCTCAGCCAGCGTGCCTGGCTGAGGAATTCTGGGAGTTGAAGTCCACAAGTCATAAACGGCCAAGTTGGAAGACCCCTGCTGAATGGAATGAAACTATGGCTGGTTTTATAACCCACGTTTGCAATATGATTGGAGAGCAATCCAGGAGTAGTGAAAACATTAAATGCAGGTAGCCTTTCATGTGTGACCCCAGCAATTCTCATGGCTAAGCGAGGAGGGTTAACTGAGTCGCACCCAGTCTGGTTAAGTGAATTCACGGTCTATATATTTGTTTATATATTTGTATTGAGGGAAGTTAGCCCAGAGAAGGAAATATTAAAAGGGCAGAAAAATATATTTTTCCTCAAAAGGATTTTTTTTTAAAACCAAACCTGGCCCCAAATCTATCTCTCTGACCCAAGCAAGAGCTAGCCCCATACAAATGCAGATGTAAAACCATCAAGAAGACTGTCAGAAACCAATTATATTTTATCTTTAGTTATCGACTATGGAAAACCCCATTTCTGCCCTCTCTGGATTCTGTCAGGATGAAGGGGAAGGGGGTGTGAACAAAGGGGTTTTATGGCCCTCACTTCCTTCGGTTCAACTTCAAAAGGGACTGAATGTGGATACCACTAAAAGGACTAAAGCGTAACAATGGGGCCATCAGCTTTCATCTACTCCTCTCTGAAGTCTCCCTTCCACCCGCAGTGAGCAAAAAGGGGGTGGAAATGTAACGCCTGGGATTGTCGCTGGAATGATGGTGGGGTGGGGTGGGGCTGCTGGGGACCCCTTAAAACCTTGAACCGAAGGGCTTGGGCCCCAGGTCCTGTCTAGAACGCCTGCAACCATTTTCTCTTAATAAAGGATGCCTGTTGGAAGAAATATTCCAAGAGTTCTGTCTTCTTAAGATGCAAAGTGGGGTGGGTCCTTACAAAGACAAAATCTGCATGCCCCACCCAAATTCTAGGAGTCATTAGCCCCATCACCAGGGAAGCAGGATATGATAATAGGATTAAACCACAGATATCAAGGCCTAGAAAAACACTCAGAAATAGCCTCAACATTCATGCCACAGGAATAGGAAACTATTCCAAAACAAGGCTAGAGGGGGTTTAAAAACCTACTGCCCATGTGCTCAACTCCTCTTTTCTCTCTGCTCTTCCTTGCAAGGACCATCTTTCTGCTTCTTCAATAAACTGTAACCTTCTTCCCAAAGCTGTCGCCATGTTGCTTATTTATCCCGGCTTGGATGAACCAGGATGAAGACTGACTTCTGACCTTGGCAACTTTAAGACTTGTGGACTTCAACTCCCAGAATTCCTCAGCCAGCTTTGCTGGCTGAGGAATTCTGGGAGTTGAAGTCCACAAGTCTTAAAGTTGCCAAGATTGAGAACCCCTGGTTTACACAAACACCTCTCTGCGCGCACGTGTGAGTGTGAGTGTGTGTATATGCGCACACGCGCGCACACACCCAGACAGAAACCCCTCATCTCCCTCTCAGAAAGCCTCTGGGCTGCGTAGGAGTAATCCAGAAACGGTAACGCCGTATAAATACTGCAATGCGAGGCAATTAAAGCAAGAATGAAGCATGAAGGAAGGCTTTCATGGGGACTCATGGTGGCCCCCACATAGATCCCTTTCTGGTGAGCAGCAAGAGACGCGGACAGAGCGGCCGTAGCGATCTAGGCCAGGGGTCTGCAACCATGACAACTTTAAGGCTTGTGGACTTCAGCTCCCAGAATTCCTCAGCCAGCCTTAAAGTTGTCACGGTTGCAGGCCGCTGATCTAGGCCAGGGATCCTCAACTTGGCAACTTTAAGAGTTGTGGACTTCAACTCCCAGAATTCTTCAGCCAGAAAGCTGGCTGAGGAATTCTGGGAGTTGAAGTCCACAAAACTCTTAAAGTCGCCAAGGTTGAGGGCCCCTAATCTAGGCGAAACCTTTCCGGAAGTGCGAGGAGCGGCGCGTCTCCATGGAGACAGGCGGAGTTTCCGGTGACGTCAGCCCCGCGACGGAAGTTCCCCGGAGGCTTGGCCAACGGCAGCCCAGGCGCTTTTCCATGGCGGCGGCGGCTCAGCCCGAAGGAGGCGCGGAGCCTCCGGGCGAGAAGCGGCGGCCGCACGGGATGCTGAAGCTCTACTACGGGCTGCCGGACCCGGCGGGCGAGGCTTTGGCCGACCCGGCTAGGGGCGACCTGGGCGGCCCTACCGACATCAACGGGCCCCATTTCGACCCGGAAATCTACCTCACCAAGGTGGGGGGAGGGGGAGGCTTGGGACACGCCCCTCTGCCGAAGGCGCTTCTGAGCGCGTGCAGAAGGCCCGCGCTGCTCGAGGACGGCCCTTTCGCCTTGCTTTTCGCCTTCCCCATCCTCCGGGAGGACTACAACCCCCATCGTCCCTTTTGGCCATCCTAGGGCCGGAAGGGACCCCTGGAGGTCATCTAGTCCAGCCCTCTGCCCAAAGACAAGACTCTCTTCTTCCATCCCGGTTGTCCAGTTTCTTCTTGGCCCTGGAGGGGCCATCCATCCTGGTTGGGCCCTGGGTAGAAAAGAGCTGGTGCCAGTTGCCGGGGAAACAGATTGGCAGTTTAATCTAGGCTGGGGGGAGGGGTGGGAGGATTCGGCCTCTTCTCCAAAGCAGCAGAAGGCAGGACAAGAAACAACGGATGGAAATTAATTAAGGGGAGAAGCAACCTGGAGTTAAGGAGGAACCTCCTGACAATGAGGACAATTAACCAGTGGAACTGCTTGCCACCAGAAGTGGCTGCTCCATCACTGGAGGTTTTTAAGAAGAGACTGGGCAGCCGTTGGTCCTGGATGGTATAAGGCAGAGGGTCTTCAAACTTGGCCCTTTGGTGACTTGTGGACTTCAACTCCCAGAATTCCTCAGGCAGGCACGCTGGCTGAGGAATTCTGGGAGTTGAAGTCCACAAGTCATCCAAGGGCCAAGTTAGAAGCCCCCTGGTATGCGGTCTTCTGCTTGAGGAGGGGCCTGGACTAGAAGACCCTTCAGTTATTTTGTGTTTTAAATTCTGGACTTTGAAGTTAAATGGGGGTGTGTCATAAAATCAGACCTGTATTAGCTCGGTGGTTAGAGTGCAACATTGCAGGCTAACACTGCTCACTCAGTTTGATCCTGACCTGCTCAAGGTTGACTCAGTCTTCCATTCTTCCGAGGCCGTAGATTGTTTGGAAGGGCAAGAGGCTGACTCTGTAAACTGCTTAGAGTGGGCTGTAGAGCACTGTGAAGCGGGATATAAGTCTAAGTGCAATACTGTTCTGTTCCTATTCTTATTCCTAGTCTACTGTTCTATTGCCATGGTGGTGCAGTGCTTAGAATGCAGCTTTGCAGGCTTGCTCGCTGCCAGCAGTTCGATCCTGACTCAGCCTTCCATCCTTCTGTGGTGGGCAAAATGAGAACCCAGATTGTTGTGGGCAAGATGCTGATTCTATAAACCGGCTAGAGAGACTGTAAAACCACTGTGAAGTGGTATATAAGTCTTAAGTGCTGTTGCTAAAAAAAAAAAACTCTTAAAGTCTTGGTCTTCCTCAATGAGTACTCCCTCTCCGTAGATGTTGATTGGGATTTGGTCTCAGGGCTGTTTTCTGCCAATCTCACAGTCTTGCAATAAAGACAAAAGAACCAGCAAAGCTGTTTTCTGCCACCAGAAAACATATTGTTTTCCTCTCTATCAGCTGCGGAAGGAATGCCCTTTGGCTCAGCTGATGGACTGTGAGACGGACATGGTGAAGCAGATTCGAGCACTGGATAGTGACATGCAGACCTTGGTCTATGAGAATTACAACAAGTTCATTTCAGCCACAGGTAATTTGGGGAAGGGGATACCTTGCCCTCTGGAATGTATAAAGACTTGAAAATTGATGCTTTTCATATAAAGCATCTGATTTTAAAGCCTTAAGTCAGGGATGTCAAACAATTTCATCAGCATTGCGGTTGCCATCAGGGGGCCAGGTGGGTGTGGCCAGGGTGGGTGTGGCCTACTGGGTGGACATTGATGGAGTGGGTGTGGCCTACTGGGTGGGCATGGCCAGATCTACATCGTTCATGTCAAGGGTGCCTATGGGGGCCTGGGCAGGAGTGGGAGATCTGAGGGTCTCTGGCAGAAGGGGATGGGACTGGGGCAAGCGCCAAGGCATGGTGCATTTCTTCATTCCTCACAAAGGGGGACCCCTCCCCACCATGCACCCAGGGGGTGGGCTGACACAGCAGGGGCTGGTTCCTCACTGTTTCCGGACGGCTTTGTGGAGCTAAGACTGAATGCATTTCAGCATAGAGGGCCACCACAAAATTGTACATTGGCTCCCTCTCAGCCGGCCTGGGCCAGGGCCAAGGCTGCGGGGGCCATTCCCTCACTGTTTGCAGGATGGCTTCGCGGGCCACATCCGGCCCCTGGGCCTTGTGTTTGACATGTCTGCCTTAAGTGGTTTAGGACTGTGTTGCCTGAAAAACTGTCTTTAGATGTACAGGTTAGTCCTCGACTTGGGGATGAATTTTTATGATTATGCAGTACGATGCTCTGGGAATGTTCAGCATTGCAAGCCTGTCAAGCCCCCTCCCCTGAAAAGTCCAGGGGAGTTGGGTGAGATTGCAGGCCTTTGCAGTGGCTCCCATGCTCTGGAACAGGCCTTCCTCTGGAGGTAGACGAGGAAAAAACCCTGCCGAAATAATGTTTCTTCTGTCATGCCTTTGACCCTAATTGCGAGCATTTCATCTGAGTATATTTCATCTTTTGTGGTAATCATAGAGTTGTATTTTTTGTGTTCTCTTTCATTCTTTAGTTTATTATTTTCTGTTCTGTTCACACTCTTGTCATTTCTTCTTTTTATTGTTGTAAGCTACCTAGAATAAACCCAGGCAAGACAAAAAACATATGAAGAACAGTTGCAGGAATTGGGTTTGGCAGTCTAGAAAAAAGAAGGGACTGGGGGAGGACATGATAGCAGTATCCCAGTATTTGAGGGGCTGCCACAAAGAGGAGGGGGTTAGCCTATTTTCCAAAGCACCTGAAGAAGGCAGGAGAAGAAGCGACAAATGGAAACTCATCAAGGAGAGAAGCAAACTGGAATTAAAATTGTCCTAAAAGTGAGGACAATTAATCAGTGGAACTTGCTTGCCTTCAGACATTGTGGGTGCTCCAACACTGGAAGCTTTTAAGGACAGACTGGACAGCCACTTGCCTGAAATGGTATAGGGTCTCCTGTTTGAGCAGGGGGTTGGACTAGATGACCTCCATGGTTCCCTTCCCACTCTGTTATTCTGATAACCCTTTCCTTCCCCCCCCACTAGACACAATCCGCAAGATGAAGAACGACTTCAAGAAGATGGAAGATGAGATGGATTGCCTGGCCGCCAACATGGCTGTGATCACCGAATTTAGCGCCAGCATCAGTGGGACCCTGCAGGATCAACACGAGCAGATCACCAAGCTGTCCGGTGGGTGTGTCTGCCACGCCCCCCCCCAGGGCTTTTAGATCAGGGCTTCTCAACCTTGGCAACTTTAAGACTTGTGGACTTTAACTCCCAGAATTCCTCAGCTCAGCCAGGAATTCTGGGAGTTGAAGTCCACAAGTCTTAAAGTTGCCAAGATTGAGAACCCCTGTTTTAGATGGATGTGAGACCGAAGCATCGAATTTCAGCAGTGAATTTTCTTGGATGACAGAAAGGACACCGGAGGCTTAACATCCCTGGTTCTTCTGTGGGAAACCATGGCCTCTTTACGACCTGTGGACTTTAACTCCCAGCCAATCAACTCCTGACTGGCTCAGGAATTCTGGGAGTTGAAGTGCACAGGTTGTATAGGAGCCGTAGTCTTCTCGATAATAAGATTCAACGAATCGTAGAGATAGGTGGTTTTTCTAATTATGCATTCCCTATTACTATTCATATTTATAAGGATAGCTTAGACCAGGGGTAGACAACCGAAAACACTCAAAGAGCCACTTGGAACCGTTTCCCACCGAAAACAAAACACTGGGAGCCGGTGATATCTAAAATGAAGATAACACTGCATATATCCTTTTTTACCTTTATTATAGGTGTGTGTGTGTGTGTGTGTGTGTGTGTGTACACACACACATATATACACACAGGTAAAAAAGGATGTATGCAGTGTTATCTTCATTTTAGATGTCAAAAGGGTCTCTCTCTGTCTCTCTCTCTCCCCCTCCCTCTCTCTCTCTCTATCTGCCCTTGGTCTGCCAGTCCTCTTTTCCCCCACCTCTCTCTTTCTCTCTCTCTCTTCCCCTCTCTCCTATCTGCTGCTCACCTGGCAAGCTGGCTTCAAGCTGTTCTCCAACAAGCTCAGGGGTAGGCAACCTCGGATCTTTTATGACTCACGGACTTCAACTCCCAGAATTCCTGAGTCAGCAGCGCTGGGCTCGCTAGCTCTCTCCTGCCCTTCCTGCTTCCTGCAGAGACGCAGCAAAGGGAGGAGCTCCGTCCAATAAGCTTTTCAACTCCTCGGAGAAGACTGTGAGTGCACTCTCTTTTACACACACACACACACAAAAAAACGAAACACACACAGAGAGAGAGACAGAGACAGAGAAGCAGGGAAGCGCAAGTGCCTCTCTCTGTCTCTGTCTCTCTCTGCAAGTGGCAGAGGAGGCTGGGAGCCACAGGGGAAGGCTCTAAGAGCCGAGGTTGCCGACCTGTGGCTTAGACAAATGTGTTAATTGTGAACATTATGTCACCTGTGCTGCAAGATAAGTATCTAACTTGTAGGGAACCAGATGTTTAGATAATCCCCATCTGCCTTACAAGAGCCCTATTATCTCATGAGACTACAAACCAGTTGACAACAGATACACTCAACTTAGCAACCACATTTGGGACCTGAATGTCCGTTGCAAAGCAAGGCAGTCATTGAGGGAGCCGTGCCCAGTTTTACGACCTGTATGCAAGACCCGTTAAGCAAATCGCTGCAGTTGTTAAATGAATCTTGCGGTCATTAAGCGAACCTGGCTCCCCTCCCCCCTTTTGACGTTGGCTTGTGGGAAGGTCACAAATGGCGATCACGTGATCCCGGGATGCTGCAACCGTCATACATACGTGCCAGTTGCCAAGAGGTTGAATTTTGGTCACGTGAGGCTGGGGATGCTGCAACCAGTGTAACTAT
Source organism: Bothrops alternatus (assembly GCA_034064705.1). Taxonomy (NCBI): domain Eukaryota; kingdom Metazoa; phylum Chordata; class Lepidosauria; order Squamata; family Viperidae; genus Bothrops; species Bothrops alternatus. The sequence goes on from JARGCV010000988.1 coordinate 1,250,145, forward strand.
TGGACATCTGGTTGCTTTTTTCAGTGCCATTGCAACTTGGAACGGTCACTAAATGGACGATTGTAAGTCGAGGACGATCCGTAATCCAATTCGTTCCATAAACTCTGCGTCTACAGTCTCCCTTGCATTAAAACCAGCGTAAGATGGTTGGGCAAAGATCTACTGGGAAAGCATAAGCGTGGTGGGTGGGATGTGGATTTGGCACAGGGGTCCCCCTTGACTGGCCACTGTTCTGTAAGGACCCACCTCAGCTAAGCCACCGAAGACAGAACTCTTGAAACAGGCATGGTCTCAAAAGGGACTTTTATTAGGGGCCAGTGACAGCAGGGGGGACAAGGTGAGATCTGTGAAAAAAAAAACCCAAAGCAATATTGTCATGTGTCTGATTAACGAAACGCTTCAAAGAACCTTCAGGCATTTTTTTAACCTAAAAAGCCTTTATTAGTGTTACAGAGATGCCAGCACAGCATGGTGGAAATGCCAAGATCTGAATTTCCCTTCCTTTGCACATAACATTCCAGGCATTTCCCCTCCCCTATTTTGGGGTCATGATTCACATCTTCCAATTATTTATTTATTTATTTATTATTCGGGCTTGTATGCCACTCCTCTCCGGAGACTCGGAGCGGCTAACAACATGTATATAAACATCAATTTTAATACAAGTCCAAAACAAAATCTCTAAAAACAAACTAACACCCACTCATGTTCACCATTCAATCCACAATCATCCCCAGGCTTGCCGGCAGAAATAAGTTTTAAGGTTTTTACGGAAGGCCAGGAGCGTGGGAGAAACGCGGACTTCAGGGGGCAGTTGGTTCCAGAGGGCGGGCGCCACAACAGAGAAGGCCCTCCCCCTAGGGCCCGCCAGCCGACATTGTTTCGCTGACGGGACCCGGAGGAGGCCAACCCTGTGTGCTCTCACCGGTCGTAGGGAAGTATGTGGCAGAAGATGGTCCCGTAAGTATCCTGGTCCCATGCCATGAAGGGCTTTATAGGTAATAACCAACACTTTGAATTGCGCTCGAAGACCAATAGGCAGCCAATGCAGCATGCGGAGAGTTGACGAAATGTGGGCACGACGGGGCAGGCCCACAACCGCTCGCGCAGCTGCATTCTGCACTAGTTGTAGTCTCCGAACACTCTTCAAGGGTAGCCCCATGTAGAGAGCGTTGCAGTACTCGATCCTCGAGGTGACAAGGGCATGTGTGACTGTGAGGAGAGACTCCCGATCCGATTAACTTGGAGGGCAAAGATTCACTTCCGTTTCTTTTTCCTGGGCTTTCCTTATATTCTCCTCCCCTTTCGCTGTCACCGGATTTAACTCTAAAAATACCAGACAGTTCTGCATATATTGTCAACGCAAGAATATTCCATATTAGCAGCGTTGACAGATATATTAAAAGCAGTATTCAGTACTCCTCCCCCCAGTGTCCCGGTGTCCGTTTGAAGCCCAGCCAATCCACAGGTGGCATGGAGTTTTGGTAACGGGTCTTTCTGACAGGCTCCCGAAGGTCTCTCTCACTTTTGATGTCTCCTGGCTCCAAGCAAACCATCTCTCAGATAAGGGCCAGATATCCCATCCCCTGGGGGAGGGGGGAGGGCATCAGCAGACAGTGCAAAGTGTCCCCCAAAGGCTGCCCCCTCCCAGCAGAAGAGCCAGCCACAAAGAAAGGCCGTAGAGAATGGGAAACGGGTCTACGCATGAAAGACATTTCTTTGGGGACCTGACATATTCATTTAGTGACCAAATAAAGTGAGTTATGACTATTTTTCACACCTTTGCAGCATCCCCGTGTGATCAAAATTCGGACATTTAGCAGCAGACTCATATTTGTGACGGCTGCAGTGTCCTGAGGTTATATAATAAAGTTTTGCAACCCTCTGACGAGCAAAGTCCACGAGGAAAGTCGGGTTTCACTTAAACAGCCAGGTTACTAATTTAACAACTGCCATGATTCACTTAGCAATTGTGGCAAGAAAGCTTGGAAAAGGGGGGGGGAAACTCACTTAACAACTCTCTTGCTTAGCAACGGAAAGTTTGGCTGTAAGTGGTTATAAGCCGAGGACTGCCTTGTACACAACCGGCGCATTTGGCAAAAATTCACTGGGCAGGTTTAGCGACGCCGCTTACAACGTTGGGAGGAATGTGTTAGTTCCCAAACGGAGAAGAGCGTAACCCGTGTCTCCTGATCCCCTTTCCCAAATCCAGGAGTCCATGCGCTGCTACGCAAGCTACAATTCCTGTTCGAACTTCCGGCCCGTCTCACCAAGTGCGTGGAGCTGGCGGCCTACGGGCAAGCGGTCCGGTACTACAGCAAAGCCCGTTGCATCCTCCACCAGTACCAACAGATGCCTTCCTTCCGGGGTATCCAGGACGACTGCCAGAAGATCATGGCTGACCTCGCTCAGAAGCTGCGGGAGAAATTCCGGTAGGCGTCCAGAGGAGGCGGTGAGACTAGGGGAGCCGGTTGGCCCGGAAGGCCACTGAATTCGCAGAGGGCTAAAAACAGCCCAGCCACGAGGTTGTGCAAAGAAGCACAGGCGGTCCTCAACTTTGGCAGCCTTCTGACCAGCGAAGCCGGACTCACTTAGCAACCGGGTTACTAATTTAACCACTGTGGTGATTCCCTTGACAACTCTGGCGAGAAAAGTCGTGAAATGGGGCAAAACGTGCTTAGCGCAAGGGTCTCACTTAGCAACATAAATTTTGGGCTCAATGGTGGTCGTATGCCAAGGACTACCAATATAAAAGGGCCGGTGACATAAATAAATGTTAAATAAAATGTACTTTCCAAAGTACATTTCTTAATTAATTAAGTTGCCTGAAAGAAATCAATTTGGGGAAGTGAGGCTACAACCAATTGTGGTTATACGTTGAGGACAACCTGTACATTGCAGGGTGTCCACTTATGACCGCAACTGAGTCCAAAATTTATGTTGCTAGGTGAGATTTGTTAAGTGAATCTTGCCTCATTTTATGACCTTGCTTGCCACTGTTGTTAAGTGAATCACTGCAGTTGTTAAGATAGTAACATGGCTATTAAGTGAATCCGGCTTCCTCATTGACTTTGCTTGTCAGAAGGTCACAAAAGGGGATCACGTGACCCCGGGACACTGCGACGGTCATAAGTACTAGTCAGTTGCCAAGCGTCTGGATGTTGATCATGTGACCACAAAGACGCTCCAGTGGTTGGAAATGTGAAAAACCGTCATAAAAGTCATTTTTCTCTGGTGGTGTTGTAACTTCGGTCACTAAACAGACCGTTGTAAGTCGAGGACCCCGTGTCGTTGAGCCTTCTGAGGAGTCCCCTGTTTTGTTTTGTTCTTCTCCAGGGACGGAGGCTCCGGTGCCAAGGACTTAGCCGAATGCGTGGAACTGCTGCTGCAGCTGGGTGAGCCGGCGGAAGAGCTGTGCGACGAATTCCTCTCCCACGCCCACTGCCGGCTGGAGGCCGAGCTGCGGGACCTGGAGGCCGAGCTGGGAGACGGGCTGCATTTCGGGGCGGGCGGCCCAGCCACCGACATCCTTGACTTCACGGACCGCGGGTGCAACAGCTTCGTCAGCAACCTCAGCCTGGTGATCGCCTCCTACCAGGAGCTGTTCGTCAACCGGGAGGGCGCCCAGGGCATCGCCCACATGGCTCACGACAAGCTGGTGGCCTTTGTCAACGGCCTGATGGAGCGCTACTTCGCCCTGGTGGAGAGGCGCATTCAGCTGGAAAAAGGGGTGGGCGACAACACGCTGCTGGTGCGGGCGCTGGACCGCTTCCACCGGCGCCTGCAAGCCCTGGCCAAGCTTTTGCCAGCCTCGCAGGCAGCAGCCATAGGGACGGAGATCGTGGTGCGGGCAGCCAAGGAGCGCATCCGACAGTACCTGCAGGCCTTGGAGAGCTTCTACCTGGACTGCCTGACGGACGTGCGCCAGTCCTTGGCTGCCCCTCGCCTGGTGGGGAAGGATAGCCCCAGCCTGGCAGAGCTGCTGGCCACCATCTCGGCCTCCATCCTCAACCAGATCAAGTCTGTCCTCACCTACGTTCACCTCTTCACAGCCAAGGACATCAACTTCTCAAACAAGCCTTACTTCAAGGTAAAAGAAGGATTTGGAAAGGAGAAAGCACTCTCTCTCATCCTTAACAACTTTTAAGACAGGTGAACGTCAACTCCCAGAATTCCCCAGTCACCATGGCTGATTCTAGCCCAGGGGTCTCGAAACCTGGCAGCCTTAAGACTTGTGGACTTCAACTTCTAGAATTCCTCAGCCAGCATGGAAGTTGAAGTCCACGTATCTTCCAGCTTGGGAAAGGCTGCTCTAGGGTCAGGTTGAGTAAATATTGCCCTGTGAAGCATCCATCTTTCTCTTTGCAACTATAAAACCACCTTTTTCTGATGTTTTCCCCTGTTGCCCCTCCTCCTTTCCTTAATTTAATTCTGGCCGTTGAAGTTCACACATCTTCAAAGTTGTCAAGGTTGAAAAAGTAGACTCTGCAGAACCAGATGAAGGCCAACTGATGTCCGAAGCTCACCTCCATAACGATCCCTCTGTCCTTCCATTGCTCGATAAAGACATTAAAATCCAGCAAATGCTGAATAATTTTTAAATGCTGTTTTCTTCCCAGCGGTGTCCCAGGGTGCACTCCATATTGACATTAAATACACACTTCTTCTTTTTTTTAAAAAATGTATTTATTTAATAAATGCTAAATAGCAGCAAGCAGCGTGGGCGAATTATAGACAATAGACGAGTGTAAGCTTTCAACCCTCTTCGATGCGTTTTTAAAAAAAATTAAATTGTAAGGGGGCAAAATGCAAATGCAAAAATTTATTCCGAAGTGAAGAACGACTGAAAGAGTTAAGGACATCATAGTTGCCTCTGGTCCCTCCGTCAGTTTTTCTCAACCTCAGGGACTTGAAGGTGTGTGGGCAGCATGCTGACTGGGGGATTCTGGGAGTTGAAGTCCACACATCTAAAAGTTGCCAAGGTTGACAAACCCTGAGGGGGAAATGGGCTCTTGGCCCTGCTGTAAATCATAGCAGAGAAGCCTGCAATGCTGGGATAGAACATAAACGTTAAGTACAGGTGGTCCTCAACTTACAACCACAATTGATCCCAAGATCTATGTTGCTGAGAAATTTGTTAGGTGAGTTTTACCCCATTTTACAACTTTCCTTGCCATATTTATTAAGTGAATCCCTGCAATCTCTACATGGGGCTACCTTTGAAAAACGCTCGGAGACTTCAGGTAATGCAGAATGCAGCCGCGCGAGCAGTGTTGGGCCTGCCTAGAAATGCCCACATTTCAACATCACTCCGCGAGCTGCATTGGCTGCCAATTGGTCTCCGAACCCAATTCAAAGTGTTGGTTATGACCTATAAAGCCCTACATGGCATCGGACCAGGTTACTTACGGGACCGTCTGCTGCCGCATGAATCCCAGCGGCCGGTTAGGGCCCACAGGGTCGGCCTTCTCCAGGTCCCGTCAGCCAGACAGTGTCGCCTGGCGGGGCCTAGGGGAAGAGCCTTCTCTGTTGCGGCCCCGGCCCTCTGGAATCAACTCCCCCCGGAGATCCGTATCGCCCCCACCCTCTCCGCCTTTCACAAACTGTTAAAGAGACATCTTTGCCGGCAGGCCTGGGGCAGTTGACATCTTGCCCCAGCCAGTGTATGTTTGTTGTAAGTTTGTTTCAGATGATTGGTTTTAATTTAGGGGTTTTATAATGTATTTGATTTCTATATGCTACTGATTATGTTGTGAGCCACCCTGAATTTTGGGAATAGGGCGGCATAGAAATCGAAACAAACAAATAAATAAGTAAATAAATAAAATTATTCACCCAGTTGTTAAGTGAATCTGGCTTCCCCATGGACTTGCCTTGTCAGGAGGTCGCAAAAGGGGATCGCGTGACCCCAGGACACTGCAGCTGTCATAACTAGGAGTCAGCTGCCAAACATCCAAATCCAAATCACTTTGACCGGAGGGATGCTGCAGCTATCCTAACTGTGAAAACCAGTCATAAGTCACTTTTTCCAGTTGCCGTTGTAACTTTGAACGGTCACTAAAGCTGTTGTAAGTTGAGAACTACCCATTCGACCGATTCCACTCCTAAAAGTAAACATGGTTTTCTACTCTTTTGAGGCCTGGCAAATCCAACCTAGTAAAATCCATCCTTCCGTAAAGAAGGATGCAGAGTCTTTCCTCCCACTGGAAAGAAACGTTTTGGGAAAGGCACAAAGCCAGCTGGATGACCTCCAGCCAGTCCCTCTCTCTCAGCCCTAAGGAGGAGACAATGGCAGTCCCCTTCTGGAGAAAAAAAAAAACCTTGCCAAGAAAACTGCAAGGACGTGTCCAAACAGCGAACGTTGACTTGAAGAACCGGTCTCGGCTCGCTCTGACCCTGATTCCATCTCCAGCCTGCTGTGGTGGGGAGCCGGCCACCCAGTAATTCTCCCCTCTTCCTCCGTTGCGACTGGCCACATTTTATAGTGTTGCCCCCCCTTAGTGTGTCCCTTCTATTTTTCTCCAGGGCGAATTCTGCAGCCAGGGTGTCCGGGAAGGGCTCGTGGTCAGCTTTATCAAGTCTCTTTGCCAGATCACCCGGCAGTTTTGCGAGAGCCCGGGCGACAAAGGGGGGTCCAGCCCCCCGGCTCTGTTGCTGCTCCTCTCCCGGCTCTGCTTGGATTACGAGACGGCCACCATCAGCTACATCCTCACCTTGACCGATGAGCAGTTCCTGGTGCAGGTAGGGCCGAAGGCTGGGGGCGGGGGGGACCAAACTCAGAAGTTAAACCCGGGCTGGCCCTCGTTTTCTTCTGTCTCAAACCTCATCAGAACCAAATTCCGGTGAACGGAGCAGAAAAAAAAAATGGGCTGTGATGCAGCGTATTCCTCAGACTGCAGACCCCACACATCAGGAAGTCTACTTCATTTCAGCACTAACATTACATGCTACAGGACTGCAATCGGGATAGGAATTTTGGTCCTAAGTCGGGACAGCCGTATGTCCGAGGCATCCATACGACCAGACCTGTTTTGACAGCCGTCATTCAGGGAATCACAGAGTCGTGAATCCAAATCCATTCTTTCTTTCTTTTTAATCCAAGTTTTTTATTAAATTTTCCAATATTGCATTTACATATTTGAAAAGTAGCGTGGCGGTTGAGCATCGTGATTCCATTACATTTAAATATCATCAGTACAAATCTCCAAGTATTTCAACAACAAAATTCCCTCTTTCCTCCATAAGATCTACCGTCATATTCAGATCAATACAGTTCTTATTCTATCAGTCAAACAAAAAATACCTTTCTAATATTCATTAATAATCTTCAGTCTATACATATCTTGATTAATTCGACATTCCATCTTTTAGACAATAACCTAATAAGTTTTTCTTAAGTTTAATTTTGCATTAATATTTAAATTTAACGTTTAATCTTTCTCATTTCCAGATTTTAAATGATCCCAGATTCTCAGTCTTCTCTCTCATATTTACGACTAATAATTTTCTTTTCCTTTTTTCTACTTCTTTCCTTTCTTCCTTTCCAGAAAAAGAGAAAGCTAATATACAAATTTAATTATTAGTATTTATACTTCTAAGTTTTATTTAACCTGTATCTCAACTCATGACAATATCTTAAATTCGAATCCAAATCCATTCTGCTGGAGTGCCAGAAACTGCAAAAAAAAAATCTCGACCGTCACGAAACTATAGGCAGAGCTCGTCTTAACGACCACAGTTGAGGCCAAACTTGTTGCTAAGTGAAATGTTAACTATGTTCCGTGCCACAGTTATTAAGTGGATCACTGCAGTTGTTAAGTTAGTCACAGGGTTGTTAAATGAGCGTCAGGGAAACTGTTCCAGATTTTCAGAACGAGGCAGAGACGTCCCAATCTGCTCTCTGGTTGTACCCCATAGCCCTGCTGACAAGGAAGTCCTGTGAGGAAATGAATCAAACATTTTATTGAAAGGCGCACCTTTTTGTGACCTGCAGCTTACAAAAAGTTTGCCTTTGAATAATATTGTTAGTCAGAAATGTTGCTACCATTATAGACTTGATGTGGCTCTCCTACAACATCTACTTTTCTCACCTTGGGGAACTTCCCACTGTGGACTCCAGCTCCCAAAAATCTCAATAGTGCCTCTGCTGGCTGGGGGATTCTGGGAGTTGAAGTCCACCCCTCTTAAAACTGCCAAGGCTGAGAAACACTGATTAGACCAGGGGTCTTCCAACCTGGCCCTTTTATGACTTGTGGACTTCAACTCCCAGAATTCCTCAGCCAGCCATTTTGATGAAACTGCGGGCTTGGATCCAGACCAGGGGTCTTCCAACCTGGCCCTTTGATGACTTGTGGACTTCAACTCCCAGAATTCCTCAGCCAGGCACGCTGGCTGAGGAATTCTGGGAGTTGAAGTCCACAAGTCATCAAAGGGCCAGGTCTGAACACCTTTGGATTCGACTTTTCATGCTTTAACATGACTGCAAAACTTCCAAACTATAAGGGAAATCCTAGGTTATGCTGGTCTATGACCATAGTAAAGATTTGGTTTGTTTTAACTAGGTTTGCCATAAAGCCAAAAACCCATTGAGAGAAGAAGTGTAGAATAAAATAATTGTGCTCCCTGGTCACTGCTGATCGGATGCACAAACATCTAAGGGGGGTTGGGGGGGATTTCTAACTATTATGCAACCTCCCTTCAGTTTATTATTATTTTTAAATAAAGCCACAGCAAGCTGACGACAGGAGAAGGAATACATGTTGTACACAACGCCCCTTTTGCACAACTTGTCCTAGGAGTTTCCTTGTTGCGACAACGCTGAGTGTTGCTTGCGCCACTGCACGATTCCCTCTTGCAATAGCCAAGAGGGAGGCTGTGGGGGGAACCCCAAGGAAAAGCCCGGAGTGGGTGCAGCTTCTGAGCGGAGCCCCTTCTGAGCACGCTCTCTTCGGAATGCAGATTGGGCAGACCGAAAAAGTAGAGCACAGGCAGTCCTCGACTTACAACGATTTATTTTAGTGACCGTTCAAGCTTACAAACGGCACTGGAAGAAAGTGACTTAGGACCGGTTTTCACCCTTAACGATCTTTGCAGCATCCCTACAGTCACGTGATCAGAATTCAAGACGCTTGGCAGCTGACTCGCACTTACGACCGTTGCTGAGGACGTGATCCCCTTTTGCCCTCTTCGGCCAAGCAAAGTCAATGGGGACGCCAGATTCACTTAACAACCGAAATCTGAGGCTGAATTGTCATAAGTTGAAGTCTACCTGTGTTGAAGACCGTAGCCGAAAGTCTTACATTAACGTAGGCATGGAGGTCTGTCTCAGATTAAAGATCCTAATTACAAAACTAGGCACGTAACAGCGTGGACCTCTCTAACCAGTGTTCTTCAACGTGGCCACTTTTAGACCCGTGGACTTCAACTCCCAGAATTCCCCAGCCAGCATAGGCTGGCTGGGGAATTCTGGGAGTTGAAGTCCACAGGCCTGAAAGTGGCCACGTTGAGAAACGCTGCCTTTTATGAACAGGCTTGGATAAATCCTGAATGTTTTAAGAACTTGGACTTTTAATTTCCCCCACCACAGCTGCCACTGTCCCCTCTTAACGTAGAAATCTGACTTTTGGGCAAAAAAAAAAAAAGATCTGTATGATGGCTACAGCTCTTCCTCCTGGACTGTATTACTTCAACAGATAACAGTTCAGAGCGAAATAGAGCATCTGCTCCTCTGTCAGAGCCTCTCCAGAAAGCCCTAGCTTGGCACAGGAGCTGCGAATGGGAAGCCATTCGAATCTTTCCTCCAGCAAAAATGGATTGAGCTCCTGGAAGCAACAGGAGTAGGACCACCTTCCTTAAAATGGCAATAAGGATAGATGATGATGATGATGATGATAGTAAAGTTGGAAGGGACCTTGGAGGTCATCCAGTCCAACCCCCTGCTCAGGCAGGAAACCCTACATCATTTCAGACAAATGGCTGTCCAGTCTCTTCTTGAAAACTTCCAGTGTTGGAGCATTCACCGCTTCTGGAGGCAGGTGGTTCCACTGGTTAATTGTTCTCACTGTCAGGAAGTTTCTCCTTAGTTCCAGGTTGCTTCTCTCCTGGATGAGTTTCCATCCGTTGCTTCTTGTCCGGCCTTCGGGTGCTTTGGAAAATAGCTTGACTCCCTCTTCTTTGGGGCAGCCCCTGAGATACTGGAAGACTGCTATCCTGTCCCCCCTCGTCCTTCTCTTCACTAAACTAGACATACCCAATTCCAGCAACCGTTCTTTACATGCTTTAGCCTCCAGTCCCCTGATCATCTTGGTTGCTCTTCTCTGTACTCTTTCTAGAGTCTCAGCATCTTTTTTACATCACGGTAACCAAAACTGGATGCAGGATTCCAAGATGAAAGAGAACATTACTGGCTCAAGGCTAAACTGTGCTCAGGGGCCCTCGGTGGTTTTCTTGCAGATGTTTCATGACCCAGCTAGGGAACATCATCATCAGTGCTAGAAGGGAGTTTGGGGAGGGGAGGGGAGGGGAAGGAGAAGGGGAGAAGGGAAGAGGAGGAGGAGAAGAAGGTGTAAAGGAGGAAGACAACTATTGGTCCTTGATGCTCTCTGAGATGGGGGGTTTTCTTGCAGACATTTCATTACCAAACTAGGCGACATCCTCAGTGCTCGGAGGGAGTGGGTTTGTCTCTCTCTCTCTTTTTTTTTTTTGTATTAGTCGCTTGCTCTGTCAGTTTTGCTGAGGGTGTTCTTAATGTTTCCAGCTCTCTCTTAACACTGAAGTAACTGCTGCCTTCCTGATGCATTGGGCTTCAGGCTCCAATCTCCCCTGCCAGGATGATGGGAGGAGAGGTCCAGAAGATCTCCAGGAAAGGGGATGCTGTTTAAAATTCCGGGGCTGAGCGAGGCTTCAGTGTGTCTTCGTACCGACCAGGCTATCACTTCTCACTGGGTCTTGTCCCTCCACCAGGACCACTCCCCCGTGACGCCGGCCACCGTGCTGTGTGCCGAGGCCAGGGAGGCTGCCCAGAAGCTGCTGAACCATTACGTGAAGGTTCAGGGGCTGATCATCTCTCAGATGCTGCGCAAGAGCGTGGAGACGCGCGACTGGATCTCCACCATCGAACCGCGCAACGTCCGTGCCGTCATGAAGAGGGTGGTGGAAGACGCCACCTCGATTGACGTGCAGGTGAGTGCAAGGGAGGCCCAGCCAAGCCCCGGATTTTCCTGGGAAAATCTTCAACTGCTTCGGGCAGGGAGTTGTCTATAACCATTTGTTGCTCTAGTGAAGCATGTCTTGGAAAAATCTCAGGCCAGGAATCTTCGCTGGCTAGCTGACTAAGTGGGACGGATGAGACAGAAGCTGAAGGTGGCAGATCTGACAGCCTGGGGCAGCCTCCAGTCAGGACTGGGCTGCCCCTGCCCGGCCTTACTAGCAACTGGCATTTCCCTGCCGTGCTCTCTTCTCGCAGGTGGGCCTGCTCTACGAGGAAGGGGTGCGGAAAGCTCAGAGCAGTGATTCCAGCAAACGAACCTTTTCCATCTCCAGACAGCAGAGCCGCTACGCGCCCAGCTACACTCCCAGGTGAGCCGAAGGGAGAGGCCGCCTCTAGCAAGTGGGGTGCAGAAGTTACGTCCTCCGTGTGAAACACCTGCAGACGCTCTCGCAAGGAGAGTGACTTTGACCACCACGGAGGCTAAGGGGAGAGTAGCAGAATGCAGGTCGTCCTAGCGACCAACATTTCTGTTGTGAAGAGACATTTGTTTAGGGAATTTTGCCCCATTTTACAACCTTTCTTGCCTACGTTATTAGAACCTAAGAAGAGCCATGCTGAATCAGGCCAAAGCCCATCGAGTCCAGCATTCTGTGTCCCACAGTGGCCCACCAATTGTACATGGGGATCTTGAGCAGAAAGAGAAGGCAAAACCCTCCCTTTCCCTTGACCCCCAACAAATGGGACTCAAGGGAATCCTGCCTGCCTCAACCAACATAGAGGCGGCACATGGACATCCGTTTTAATAACCACTGATGCACTTGGCCTCCATGAATCTGTCTAACCCTGCCTTGAAGCTGTCAAGGCTGACAGCTGTCACGACCCCTTCAGGAAGTGAATTCCATAAATCAACGACCCTCTGGGTGAAGAAATATTTCCCTTTATTTGTCCTCACTTTCTTAGCTATGAGCTTTAGGGAGTGCCCCCTTGTCCTGGTATTGTGTGATAGAGAAAAGAATTTTTCTCTATCCACCTTTTCTATCCCATATTACGTGTCCTGGGGTCACGTCGATCTCCTTTTGTGACCTGACAAGCAAAGCTAATGGGGAAGCCAGATTCACTTAACAACTGAGTTACTAATCAACTTCAGTGATTCGTTGAATGTGGCCAGAAAAGTTGTGAAATGGGGCAAAGCGCCCTTAACATATTCTCACGGAGCAACATAACTTCTGGGCTCAGTTGTGGCAGTAAATCAAGTGTCCCCAAGGGCCTGAAAAAAGCCTGGCTTTTAAAAGAACTCTTTTGGGAGTCACCGGGAAAAGATCCTTAGTTACACAGAGAAACAAGTGCATAGTGGTAGATCAGACTGAGGGGTCCTGGGTGCGCTCTGAGCTCGGCTGTGTCCTTGCAGACTTTTCATAACCAGCTAGGGAACATCATCAGTGCTAGAAGGGAGGGGGCTGCAGAAGGGAGAAGGGGAAGAGGAGGAGGAGGAGGAGGAGGAGATGAAAAGAACTGTGGGGTCCTGGGTGCTCTCTGAGCTCGGCTGTGTCCTTGTAGACTTTTCATGACCCAGCTAGGGAACATCATCAGTGTTAGAAGGGAGCTTGTGGAATGGAGGAGGAGAAAGGGAAGACTGTAGGGTCCTTGGTGTTCTCTGGGTTGTTTCCTTGCTGCCAATTCATAACCCAACTAGGTAACATCATCAGTGCAGATCGGGGTAGATCAAATGATTTAAAGTAATCGATTATGTCTTCTCTCCAATTGCGGCCAGTGCCCCCATGGACACCAATTTGCTGAGCAACATCCAGAAGCTTTTCTCGGAGCGGATCGATATCTTCAGCCCTGTGGAGTTTAACAAGGTGAGGGCAATTTTTCTCTTCGCCCAGCAATCAGTCAGAATAGAGCTGGAAGGGACCTTGGAGGTCTTCTAGTCCAGCCCCTTCAGAAGCAGAAACAGTGGGTTGGTTTGAGCACTGGCTTGGAGAGCTTTTAGCAGGAAGGAAGTGACAGGCCTCCAAGACATTAAGATGCTTAGAATCGTAGTGTCAGGCCTGCCCCAGTCTGATCCCTTAGGGAAGAGAAACCCTTGACTCCCATTTGGTGGACGTGAAGGCTACTTTTACTAAGAGACGCTGGTTGCAGTAAAGTCGGGCAGAATCTGAAGTTTCCCGCTCATCAGTAGAAAACTATTTCCTTCTGTCCTGTCCCTCCCCGTGACCAGTCCAGTGTAAAAAACCGCTGGGATGTTTTGGAGAACGCTGAGGGGTTTCCGCGGGAAACTTCCCACACTCAGAGCAAGACGCCTTGGCACGAACTGATCCCAGGGTGATCTGCCTTTTTTTCAGCTGTCATCCCGTTCCTAATTCCCAGACAAAAATGCACACAGATTTCTTGCCCATTTGTCGTCCCGTCATGCCTCCTCTCCCAATCCTTTGATGTCAGGATGCCAGCACGGCACCAAGCTAAAGATGGTTTTAGAATAGAATAGAGCTGGAAGGGACCTTGGAGGTCTTCTAGTCCAGCCCCCTGCTCAAGCAGGAGAACCTGTACCAGCGATGGCGAATCTATGGCACGGGTGCCAGAGGCGGCACTCAGAGCCCCCTTTGTGGGCACATGTGCCGTTGCCCCAGCCTCGCCTCCTCCACGACCCCCTCCTCACCAGCAGCCCCCCTGGAGGAGAGTCGCCCCCGAGCGTGGCCCACGCAGAGCAGCTCAGCCAAGGACGTGGCAGCCAGTCAGCATAGAGAAGACTCTGCCCTCACGCCCCATCGCGCACAGTTAAGGCTGCGGGGCGCAGGCAGAGGGCGTGGCCGCCCTGGCGCTGGTGGGCTGCCTGGGTGATCTGCGGCGGGCCCTGGAGGCAGTGAGTGGCCCTGCAGGCAGGCGGGGCCAGGGATGGGGGGTGGGCAGGGGCGGGGCAGGGGGTGGAACGGGGTGGGGCCAGTTTTGGGGCACTCGGTCTCTAAAAGGTTCGCCATCACTGACCTATACTATTTCAGACAGGGGACTGTCCAGTCTCTTCTTAAAAGCCTCCAGTGATGGAGTGCCCCCGATTTCTGAAGGCCAGCTGTCCACTTAAGCTTACAGAACTGGAAGGCACATTGGAGGTCTTCTAGTCCAGCGGTTCTCAACCTTTTTCAGGCGACGACCCCGACCTGCGCCGCACATGCGCGGTGCTACCCACACACCACGCGCCAAAAACGCGTGCCAAAAACCCTCCCTGTGCCCGCCAGCCTCCCACCCCTGGCCCTCTTTTATTTATTTATTTATTTATTTATTGGATTTTTATGCCGCTCCTCTCCAAAGGACTTGGAGCGGCTAACAAAAAACCAAAACCGAGTCGACAAAGCATTTAAAAGACCCCCCAAACACATTCATCATACAGACACAATCACAATCATCCTTACAATTTTAGTAGTTGCTCAGCAGGGAGGGGTGGAAACTTCCGGAGAGCTCGCTCTTCGCTGCAGACAACTTGCAGCCCCGTTTGCAGGCTGGGACTTTTGGCGGGCTCAGCAGGGCGGAGACAGCCTGGACAATTCCTATTGGCTTTTGAAAGCCCATAGAATTAGACTCCATTCAAGAGAGTCTAGTCTATTGGCTTTCAAAAGCCAATAGAATAAGAGGGAGTAGCACAGCTAAGGAAAAGGGGGGAAAATGGTGGACTGCATTGTTTGGCGACCCCCGTGAACTGGTCGTTCGACCCCAAATGGGGTCGCGACCCACAGGTTGAGAACCGCTGCTCTAGTCCAACCCCCTCCCCAAGGCAGGAGACGTAAGGAGTCATTAAGGCAAGGACTACCTACAACTAGAAGGATCCCTTCGGAGTTTGCACATGGTGGCTTCCCAGTCCCAGTCTCTTTTTTTTTCTTTTTTTTTTTTTCTAATCCCGCCTCTTTTAACCTTCCGCCCTCTTCCGCCCAGGTCTCCGTGCTGACGGGCCTCATCAAGATTAGCCTGAAGACTTTCCTGGAGTGCGTCCGCCTGCGCACCTTTGGCCGCTTCGGCCTGCAGCAGATCCAGGTAGACTGCTACTACTTGCAGCTCTACCTCTGGCGCTTTGTTTCGGACGAGAACCTGGTGCACTTTTTGCTGGACGAAATCGTGGGCAGCACGGCTCACCGGTGCCTCGATCCCGTGCCCATGGAGCAGAGCGTGATCGAGGTCATTTGCGAGCGCGGATAGAACGGAGAGAGGAGGAGTAAGAGTGAGAAAAATCTTCATTTGGATCCTCTGGAACAGGGTTTCTCCAGCTGGGGAACTTTTTTTTTTTTTTAAATAAAGTTTTTGTTGCATACAAGGAAAAAAAAAAGAATTAAAAACATTGAACAGGGTAAATCGTCTTTGACTGACATCTCAGTCCATATTGCACGTTAATTGCATATAACATATCTATACACAAACTATACATTTCTGGTCTCTGTCTTAATTTATCTCTTTATCTGTGACCTCCATTTTTTTCCCCTCCATCTGTAAAATGTATTCCATATTCGATAACATTCTGTGCCTTCCTGTTTTTTTAATCTTTTAGTTAACCTATCTAGTTCTGCACAAAACATAATTGCTAGGCCCGGAGAAAAAACAAATAAAGAATATTTATAAACACCTGTTGGAACATAAACTGTATAAGGAGCAGGTTAAAGAAACAATGGTGAGGTGGGCAATAGACTTAGGATATAATATAAATATGGATCAATGGCAGCAAGTTTGGGAGCGGAATAACAAAATCACATTGGCGACATCATATAAGGAAAACCTGTATAAGAGGGCTTACAGATGGCATCTCCCTCCGGCCAGATGAGCCAAAATGTATAATGGATGTTCTTCTATGTGTTGGAAATGTAAAAAAGAAAAAGGCACCTTTTTTCATGTACGGTGGACATGTAGAGAAGCACAGGTGTATTGGCGTTTGGTCTGGGAATGGGCAATAGAAATGACTAGGCCAAACATTCTATACAAACCTGAGGCATTACTATTAGGAATACTAGAGAAAAATGTAAATAAAGAGGACACAGATTTCATTATTCACGTGGCTACGGCGGCAAGGATACTATTTGCTCACAAGTGGAAAGCAATGGAAGCACCGAGTGAGGAAGAATTAATCCAGTTGGGGAACTTTTAAGTGGGAGTTGAAGTCCAGACCACTTAAAAGTTCCCAACTATTCAGCAAAGGAGCTTCTGAAAACCTCAAGCAACAACATTTCTCTTTCTACTGTACGGGAAGCGATGTAAGGAAAACCTCAGCGTTGGGAAAATTCCGATAAATAAAGAGTAATTTAATTCTCTGCTGCCTTCAGAAGACTGGGTTGATTATTGCAAGCCAGCTGCTCCCCACCCCATTCATAAAACTGCGATTCGGAGTTAATGGCAAGTTATTCTCGCCTGCAGTAGCCCATTTCAACGTGTGTGTAGGTAAAAGATTTGCAAGGTCAATTATTCAGAAGAAACCCCATCAGTGAACCCCACAGGATCAATTACAGATAGTCCTCGACGTACAACAGTTCATTTAGTGACAGTGCAAAGTTACAGCGGCACTGAAAAAAGTGACCTAGGATGATTTCTCACCCTTATGACCATTGCAGTGTCCCCATTGGTCATGTGAGTTCCATTTGGATGCTTGACAACTGATTCGTATTTATGGGGGTTTGCAGTGTCCCTTCAGACAAGCAGAGTCAAGGTGGGGAGCTGGATTCACTTCACAACTGTGTTTCGAGCTTCACAACTGCAGTGATTCACTTAACAGCGGTGGCAGGGAAAGTTGTAAAGTGGGGCCAAACTCACTTAACAAATTTCTCATTTAGCAACAAAAACAAACTCTCCCTGTTTGGAATTCTGCCGGTTTGCTCAGCTTATTCCTATTAAACCAGCGAACCATTTAAGCCCAGTTTAGCTTGTCCTGAAAACCCAGCCTTGGCCATTAATGTTGACTTCAATGATGCTGAGATCTTACTTATTTATTAAATTGGCACGCCCCACATCTTCTCTAGAAGGGGAAATTCAGCCTTGTGCATTAAGTTGCACCCAACAGACTCGACTCAATCGAGAAACCTTCCTACTGCCTGGTTCATTGTTTTGTGATTTCACTTCATCTGATTTTGTCCAGACTCATGGTTCCTATCTAGGGACACCCGTGCATTTAATGGTCGATCTCACGTGAAGCATGCAATCTAAGAGGAAACAATAATATCTTGAATAAACGTTGCAGAAACCAACTTCCTCCAGAGCTGAAGGATGCATCTCTCTGAAACAAGGTCCTTGTTGCTTAAAATGTCCCTATAAGGACCCACCCCACTTTACATCTTAAGAAGAGAGAACTCTTGGAATATCACTCCAACAGGCATCTTTATAAAGAGAAGATGGTTGCAGGCGTTCTAGATAGGATCTGAGGGGCCAACCCCTACCATACAAGGTTTTAAGTGTTCCCAAGCAGCCCCCACCCCACCGTCCTTCCAGTGACAATCCCAGACTTCAGAGAGTAGTAGATGAAAGGTGATGGCCATATTGTTATGGTCAGTCCTCTTAGTGAAGATCCACATTCAGTCCCTTTGAAGTTTTAATGAAGGAAGTGAGAGCCATAAAACCTCTTTGCTCATCCCCCTTCCCCTTCGTAGTAGGACAGAATCCAGAGAGAGCAGAAATGGGGTTTTCCATAGTCGATAACTAGAAATGAAATATAATTGGATTCTGACAGGAGATTTCTTCTGCAAACTTCTGCCCAGACTCATGGTTCCTATCTACAAGTAGTCCTTGACTTAACAACCATTGGTTTAACAACTTTTCAAAGTCACAATGTTGCTGAAAAAAGATGACTGATGACCCGGTCCTCACAACCGTGGCAGCATCCTCACCCATGGTCAAAGTCCAGACACATATTTGCAATGCCAAGAGAGTCCAAGGGTCGCCTGCTCGCCATATGTGACCTCCCCAGCCAGTTTCTGAGAGTCAAAGGCAATGGGGGAAGCCTGATTTCCTGAAACAACCATGTGATTCACTTATTAACAGTGGCAAAAAAAAAATCATAAACATATTGTGGCTCACTTAACAACTGCCTTGCTTAGCAATGGAAGTACCGGCCCCAATTATCATAAGTTGAAGAGTACCTGTAATTTATGCACATAGCCAGACTTTGAGGGGCTTTTCATGCACCATCAACCTCATTAAGCTCCTTCCTTCCAATGTGGATTTGCTTTACCAGTCCTATCCGTAAGGTAGTCCTCGAATTACAACAGTTCACTTAGTGACCGTTCAAAGTTACAACAACACTGAAAAAAAGGGACAGGGCCGTTTTTCACACGACCGTTGCAGCATCCCCAGGATCACGTGATCAACATTCAAAGAGGCTTGGCAACTGACTCACATTTATGACCATTGCAGTGTCCCGAGGCCACGTAGTCCCCTTTTGCGACCTGACAAAGTCAATGCAGAAGCCCGATTCACTTGACAACCCTGTGACTGATTTAACAACTGCAGCGATTCGCTTAACAACTGTGGCAAGAAAGTTCGTAAAGTGGGGCAAAGTTCACTTAATCAATGTTTCACTTAGCAACAAAAAAATTGGGGGTTGTAATTCGAGGTATAGATTCTCCTGCTTGAACAGGGGGCTGGACTAGAAGACCTCCAAGGTCCCTTCCAGCTCTATTCTATTCGACTATCTGTCCTCGCTCTATTCCACAAGCTGTGGCCCTCCCAACTGTGCCTCTGGCAACAGCTGGAGGGAGGTTGTGGCTGGGCAACACTCTTTGAAGACATCCTGCGGGATCAAAAAGTGTGGTGGAGACCGTCTGTCTCTTTGGAGGCGTCTAACCTGCACATCCATCCTTCATTGTGACACAACCATGATGTACTTAACCACTGTAGTGATTTGCGCAACAACCGTGGCTGACCATAACTGACCAGAAAGTTTGCTTTGTAGGGACACCCGTGCATTTAACGGTCAATCTCACGTGAAGCATGCAATCTAAGAGGAAACGATAATATCTTGAATAAACGTTGCAGAAACCAACTTCCTCCAGAGCTGAAGGGTGCATCTCTCTGAAACAAGGTCCTTGTTGCTTAAAATGTCCCGCTTTACCCAACAATGGAAAGTCAATCGGCCTGTTTGCCCCTCAACGTGACTCATGGTTTTATTTGAGCTCTTTCTAAAGATCGGTTGACCTGGGGAGAACTGCCAGAGGAGTACACAGTGTGTGTGAGGAGAAACAATCATGAAACCCCGGTGTGTGTGTGTGTGTGTGTGATGGTGCAGAATTTCTCTGCCACTTCCCTGTTGTGCAACTCTTCACGTTTTGTCCACAGTCGCCTCTGACGTGGGGCTGGGAAGGATGGGTGGTTCCAGTGGCATTTATATGGGACAGTGCCAATGCCAACCGCACACACACCAAAGGGAGACCTACAATTGCCACCCAAAGCAGGAGGATTTGTTTCGTTCCACACGACAGTATGGCTCTGTTCTTCCAGTGGTGGGCCCCGTGGAGGATTCAGAAAGGTGAGTCCCAAAACGGGGGGGGGAGTAAAAGTTGAAATTCAGCATTGCTTTTTAAGTTGGGAGATGCTACATATTATGCTAACTAAAATTTGGCTGACCGCTTTGTGGTTTAATAGTGTCAACCCACCCCCAGGAGGGTTCGTACACAATGGCTTATCAGGTAGGACCCCAACCAACTGTATTGGATTCAAGACATTGTGGATGAACAAACTATCAATGCAGGAGAATCTTCGTAGCTCAGGGTGGGAATGAGGGGCCCTTGGTGGTCCCTGAGCTGGCTTGTTTTCTTGCAGACGTTTCATGACCCAACCAGTAACATCATCAGTGCTAAAATGGAGTGGAGGTGGGAGAGAGGACGAGAATTATGGGGTCCTCGTTGCTCTCTGAGCTGTTTCCTTGCAGACATTTCATGACCCAACTAGGTAACGTCATCAGTGCTAGTGTGGAGTGCTGTTTGCTGTCAGTTTATATTCTGGTGTCTTGCCTGTCTGGGTGGGGGGTCTTAGCAATTCTTTGGTTGGGCTGTTTACTAACATCTCTGTGGCAGTTTCTTGACTGGAGTATTGCTTACTTGATTGTTGGTCTGAAGGTGACCTTGGAGTTAAACTATGGTGATCTAGGTGTGGATTCTGGGTGAAGTGGTGCTGGAGTGCTGAGCAAACTATGACTTAATGTAATGTGTAATGCCAGAGCTCTGTAGATTTTACATGAATTAGAAAAGGGTGGAAAATTACTAACGATGTTTTAAGTTGGAGAGAACATGTAGCTCATTGCCTACATGTACACCGTAACATTTTACTTGATTACTGTGCCAATTTATACTGCACTGGTGAGACCACATTTGGAATTCAGCATCCAGTTTGGTTCTTCGTGGTATAAAAATGATGTTGGGACTCTGGAAAGAATGCAGAGAAGAGCAACAAAGAGGATTGGGGAACTGGAGGCTAAAACATATGAAGACCAGTTGCAAAAATTGGGTTTGTCTATAGTGAAAAAAAGGACCAGGAGAGACATGATAGCAGTGGTCCAGTATCTCAGGGGCTGCCCCAAAGAAGAGGGAGTCAAGCTATTCTCCAAAGCACCAGAAGGCAGGACACGAAGCAACAGATGGAAGCTAATCAAGGAGAGAAGCAACCTAGAACTAAGGAGATACTTCCTGACAGAACAATTAATCAGTTGAACAGCTTCCCTCCAGAAGCTGTGGGTGTTCCAACACCAGTTTTTTTTTAAAAAAAAGATTCAGCATCCATTTGTCTGAAATAGTATAGGATCTCCAGGATCTCTCCAACGTTATTATTCTGTATTCTGCATGTGCACAATAACATTGAGCCCCAAAGGAACCAAATGGTTTATAAAATAGCAATTTTTACAGCCCTAAGTGGTTTACAGAGTCAGCATTTTGCCCCCAACAATCTGGGTCCTCCTTTTACCGACCTCGGGAGGATGGAAGGCGGAGTCAACCCGGAGCCAGTGAGACTTGAACTGCCGATAGTCGGCAGTCAGCAGAAATAGCCAGCAGTACTGCATTTTAACCACTGCACCATCACGGCTGAAAACACGTTGAATTAAAAAAAAAAAGCTAGTTTAATGCTAATCAAGTTTAACATTCTATGTGAATGCTAAGTTTTAGCTGACTTGGTTTGTGAAGATAAACTCTCACCATAAAGGGAGCCAACCTATTTGTCCCAGATCTAAACCTCTGTGCTATTAGCATGTTCCACAGGCCTCATTTAGTGAAATTAGAAACACGCAGAGGGCGTTCCTTTAATGATGGAGTTTAAATGTTCATCCTCCTTCAGATTCTAGCCTAGCCGATTTCACAATTCTGCCAAAGTGGCTAAGAAAGGCTGGCTAGCTGATATAGAACATGGATTATCCCAAATGATAACTTGTTTTAACCATCATTTTGTGAAGTGGCCACCAAAGTCTGGATTTGCACATTACATTATGCTAAACCCAAATCAGCTTGTTTTTCTAAAGCACTAAGCCAAAATGAAAGAAACCAAACCATCACTTTCCCTTACAAATGTATTACAAATGTATGATGAGTTTATCCATGTTTATTAATATGCACCACTACCAGCTAGCTCAGGGGTCTTCAAACTTGGCACTTTTAAGACGGTGCCTTTCTGTGGGCACGCACACCGTTGCCCCAGTCCTAGGCCTTCAGCTGGGTTTTATAAAACCTTTTCTCTTTAGGCCTCTGCCACCATGTGCAAAACAAACGAACAAAAAAAAGGTTCAATCAGTCAATTTCAACTTCTCGCGGGGAAAAAAAAAAGATCTTGCAAAGTTGGAATTGATTGAACTTTTTAGTCCCACCCAGTCTGCCGTTACCACCGCAGCCACGCACACCCACTGGGCCACACCCACCCGGCACCCGACGATGCATAAGTGGGTTTTGGGTTGCAGTTTGGGCTCTCGGTCTCTAAAAGGTTTGCCATCACTGGTTTAAGATGTTTGGACTTCAATTCCCAGAATTCCTCAACCCTCATGGCTGGTTGAGGAATTCTGGGAGTTGAAGTCCACAAGTCTTACTCCTGAGCTAGCTGGTTGGCCCTTCTTCCTCTCTCCCAGTGTAGTAAGAATGCACCCCCCTCCAATTCCTTCCGTGTACCCTTAAAGACACAGGAATCAAGTGCAAACCAAGAAAATAAAATAAACACAAACTCCGGTTTTTTCTCTTTAAGCTGCCTCAGGCGTGTCACGTGTCACAATGTTGCAATCCTGGACTGAAAGGCTCCAACAATTGCAAAAAGCTTTAGCTTTAAATTAAGCTTGTTTATCTTCAAAGAAAACTTTCTAAAAGCCACAGACAGACTGTTTTTATTTATTTATTTCTTAAATTTCTATACCGCCCCTCTCCCATAGGACTCGGGGTGGTTTACAGCCCAATTAAAACAGATAATATTTAAAAATAAATTAAATTAATACATGGCTGTTACTAAAACCTGTTAAAATCCCAATTCTAAAACCCGAACAACCTTGTTTAAAAAATTTACATAGAGATTTACATAAAACCCGAGGGGGTAAAACTAATTACATTTGTTTAAAGGGATCAAACCTTTCCTGTTGGCTTTTTCCCCCTTCCCCCACCCAAACCATGTTATTTTATAGTTTCTACTCTCTTCCTCCCTTTTTCTTCAGTTCTCCTCCAGCTCCCAGGTGCTTCTGGAAGCGCCAAGAAACTGGAGCCCTGCCGGCTCCTGGGGCTTCTGCGGAGCCCAGACAATTCTGCAGCTGCAGCTGCCTCTCCCCCAGGCTTGGCTCGCTTGGGCTCATTCCCCTCCCCTGCTACACCTGGCTAGCAGTCACGTGGCAAAGTACCATAAGTGGTACACATACCACTGGTTGAAAATCCCTGACTTACGACACCCATCTAAACCAATTTATTTATTGTTAAGTTGAATAAGGTGTCCTGCTTTGGGCAGGGGGTTGGGCTAGATTTCTGAGGTCCCTTCCATCCCTAAGATTCTATGATTCCAACACATAAGGCCGGTGCTTCTCAACCTTGGCCACTTTAAAACATCTGGACTTCAACTCCCAGAACTGAAGTCTTAAAACAGCCAGGGTTGAGAAACACTGTATTGGACACTAATCCCATGTTGTTGAGTTGCATGGTCTGCCCACAAGCCCTGTGATCAATTGTTAAGGTTCCACCTGACCAGTTGATTCCTAGAAAGAGCAATTTTATCAGTGGCAATAAGGCTAGGAAGCTAATCAACCCCTTTCCTTTCTTTCATTTCAGTCTCCCTCAGCGCAATCCTGTTCGTCTCGGTAGCCTTGAGTTCTGCTAGCGATGCGTTTTCCCGATGCTCCACTAGCAAAATCAAGAACCGGATGGTGGCCAACTGCCAAGCCCAAGGCCACAAGGCCATCCCCAACGTGGACGTGTCCACTCAAGTCCTCTTGTTGAATTTTAACCTCCTCTCCACCATCCAAATGTCTTCCTTCCCACGGATGAGTGCCCTGAAGATGCTGTCGTTGGGGATGCAATCGGGAGGCCCTCTCTATGTTGGAGAGAGGGCCTTTGCAAATGTGTCCAACATCACTTTCCTAGATTTGGGGGGCAATGGGAACTTGTCACTGCACCCCAACGCATTCCAGGGTTTGACCCAACTCAAGACATTACTCTTGGATGCTAATGGTTTTGACCACAGAATCCTGGAGAAGGGCTATTTCCAAGACCTTTTATCGCTGGAAGTCTTGAACCTTAGAGGAAACCACCTTGATCGTTTGAGACCAGATCCAACCTTCCAAGGACTGAAAAAATTAAGGGTCCTTCAGCTGAATCTCAACAAAATTGGGGCAATTTGTGGGGATGATCTCCAGTATCTCAGTGGGCGCCATCTGACCTTCCTTGACCTGTCCTCCAATCGATTGTCAGGCGATCCTTCTTGCAGCAACAACCCATTTTGCAACATCACCCTGGGCACCTTGGACATCTCTTCCAACCCATGGAACGTGGTGCGAGTTGAACAGTTCCTCAAAAGCCTGAATGGCACACAGATCCAGAACCTCAAGCTGCAACATTCAGGAGCTATTGGGAGTGGGTTCGGGTTCAAGAACTTGAAGGACATTTCAGCTACCACATTCACTGGGCTGCGTCACAGCCGTATCCAGACTTTTGACATGTCTCACGGTTTTCTCAATACCCTGAACGCCTCTGTCTTCTCAAGCTTACCAGATCTCAACACCTTGCTCTTGAGAGCCAATCAGATTAATAAGATTCAAAATGGGGCATTTTCAGGGTTAAATAAGCTCCAGGTCCTTGATTTGTCCGACAATCTTCTCGGAGAGCTATACAGAAAAGGACTGGAGGATTTGAAATCCTCTCCCCTGCAACGTCTCATTCTGAAGTCCAACCACATTGGAATTGTTCAGCATGATACCCTGATGGGTCTAAAGTCTTTGCAATTTCTTGACCTCCAAGACAACGCTCTTGACCGAGTTCCCAGTGGAAATCTCCCTTCCTTGCTGCAGCTTAATTTGGGGCAAAACAGGATCCAGCACACCTGGGACATACAAAAACTTGGTCCAAATCTGGCCCATCTTGATCTCTCTTCCAACCGTCTAACGGACCTGGCAAACATCTGGCATAATCTCGCCGAGATTCCCTACTTAAAGTTCCTGAATCTCTCCAGCAACCACCTGGCAAGGTGTTCGCGAGTTGAGAAGTCTCCGAGGCCACTAGCACAACTGGACCTTTCTCACAACGATCTAGGAAACATTTGGGCCACCCAGAAATGCATGGACCTCTTCCAGCATTTGGAGAAACTGCGGGTGCTGAATCTCAGCTCCAATCATCTGCACGACTTGCCTGGAAATCTTTTCCACGGTTTGGCGTCTTTAGAAATCCTGGATCTCGGGGCCAACATGTTGCACACACTTCCAGATCAGATTTTCCCTATTTTGAAATCCCTGCGTGCTCTCAGCGTCCGTGGAAATCCATTGATGACGCTCTCGCCTTCCTCGTTTCAACCAGTGAGGCAGTTGCAATTCCTGGATTTGAGGGAATTGTCTCTAGTTTGCAGTTGTAACCTCAAAAGTTTCCAGAACTGGCTACAGAACCAAAACACGACGGTCAGGGCATCTGAGCATCTTCTGACTTGTGTTCAGATCAGCTCCAATTTCCAGAGGCAGCCCCTGCCTCAGTTCCTACAAAACAACTGTGTCTCTTAGATAATGTACATATTTTCCCTCTGTGTGCACCAGGTTTTGGAGGAAAGGAAGCTTGAACAAAATGTCTACGATGCCCCTTCTTCCTGGAACTACAACTCACAGAATTCCCACCCAGCAAAAAATTAGGGGGCTGGCTTTCCTTTCCTGGAAATCTAACAGTGACAACAATTTGGCTGGAAAAGAGGAATTGTAATTGCAATAAAAGTAGTCCTCAACTTATTACTTTTGAGCCCCAAATT
Organism: Bothrops alternatus; assembly: GCA_034064705.1. Lineage (NCBI taxonomy): Eukaryota > Metazoa > Chordata > Lepidosauria > Squamata > Viperidae > Bothrops > Bothrops alternatus. Next base: position 1,275,760 of record JARGCV010000988.1, read on the forward strand.
TTGCTAAGCAAATCGGTTAAGTGAGTTTTGCCCCATTTTACAACGTTTCCTGCCAATTAAGTGAATCATAGCAGTTGTTAAGTTAGTAACACAGTTGTTAAGTGAAATCTGGTTTCCCCCACTGACTTTGCTCATCAGAATGTTGCAAAAGGGGATCACATGACCCAGGGATACTGAAGCCGTCATAAATAAGAGCCAGTTGCCAAGTGAGTGAAGTTTGATCATGTGACCATTGGGATACACCAAGTCTTGTGAAAGAGTCGTCACTTTTTCAATGCCATTGTAACTTTGAACAGTCACTAAATGAACTATTGTTAAGTCGAGAACTACTGTACAGGAGATGTATAAACCATCATGCTGGGAAAGTTTATTGTAATGTTAGTAAATGTGAAAAAATAGAGGTGGATTCATAATTTGTCTATACTGCAACTCTCTGAGCGGAGCTTGTATATTTGCAAATAAACTTAACACTGTAGAAAATAAAATTCTGTCTTAATAACTTATTTCCAAGGAAAGAAAACCAGGTTTGATTGCCAATCCTGGAAATTTTAAATAGGCATGGAATGAAGGGGAGAAGAATTCTTAAAACTGACCTATGGTGCTACCTGCTATTAGCTGTATTCACACAAGGACGAACTTGCTGAGATAGGCTTTATCATTCGACTCTGGGAACACTGACGCTGGCCTTGTACAACCATGTGGGGAATCAAAAAATGGCAGCCCCTGGATCAGCGGTTCTCAAACTTTTTCGCATGATGGTGCCCTTAGTGTCGCTGAAGTATGACACTGCAAACAGATCTGCGAGAAAATTTAGACTATCCTGCAATGCCGGTCAGTTTGTTGTGCTCCTCCAGGTTAATTAGGCTGAGCCTTCTTGTAAGGTCAACGAAGTAATTGATCTTTGTGATTTGTCTCTTTTTATTTTTTAAAAATAAACATAAATAAACCCTCTCCAAATTCACGCTGTGCTCCACCCATTCAATGACTTAATGGCAGGACAATTTTCAAGGTTTGTCTTTAAAGTGCACTTGTTCAGTGACTGCGTTTAAAATGCAAACATTCAGTTTGGCTGTGAAATTGAGAAGCAAGAAAACGTCTTAAGGCAGGAACAGAAACCTCTGATGGAGCCAGGTCAGCTGAAGAGTACAAAAACAACTCCCAAATCCCACGGGTTTAGCTCAGCTCACTAAGTAGGTATATAAACTGCAAGTGTCCTCCTATTCGGTTCAGAGCTGAGCATTTGTTAATTGGAACAACCCTGAACTACATTCAATTCAGACAAGAAATGTATTGAAGTTATCAATTTGCTAAGTGAAATGTGCAGCACAGTTTACTCATTCAGAGGATTCCCTGTGTTGTTCCAACACATCGTTGCCAATTCTTCTGTTTCCTCATGTGCTTTCTTTTGAATGGTTAGCAAGGAAGAACGGTTTTCCTTCTGAAATATATTCAACGACATCCCTGTGGGGGGGGAAGCATAATGCAGAAATTTAGATATATAATTCAAGCTATGAAAAAAATAATAATGTACAGAGCAGTATCGGTGCCCAGATGCTGATTTCAGCTCACAGGTTTGCATTCTACGTATTTCATGAGAACAGCCAGGATGTTCAAACACTGAACAGTCACATTTGTTGCTCTTTAGAATGTGGGACCCCGCAAAATTCAATCGTGCCACAGATGGCCAACCCACCTAAAGACACTCTTGAGTGAAGAAAGGCCACGTTAGTATCTGATGACATAAAATCCCACTGTTTGAAGCTTGCAGCAGTGAGAGGAACAGTCATCAAGCATTTATAAAACCTGCTTAAACGATGAAAACGCGGATACCCATCACGCCCGTCTCGTCTTCTCCTCTCGTGCACATTGTGCCTTCTTAGATTGTGAGCATGAATATAAATGACCTTCTGGTGATCCACTTCTGTAACTATTTTGAATTCATTCTAGGACATCAACAGCCTTTTCTTGAGATATAAATTGTTTGTCTCCAATATATTAACCAGGAAAAAAGCATCCACACTTACATTATCAAAGTGGGGGGGGGAATGATGGTTTTCACCCAATTCTTGTCGGAATCTTCAATCCTGTAAAAAAAAATGAAAAAGCAATTCTTGAGTTAGCAACCAAATACTTTGACCTATTGGCAGTAAAAAAGTCTGTAATACAGAAACCATTTCTTGTCTTCTCTCTTTTATTGTCAAAGGTAGTTCAGAGTGAGAAACTTTCAATTTGAAAGGTGAATACTTGTAGCACAGGGTTGAGATGAGGACTTCTTGGTGGTCTCAAGACCCCTCATTTTCAATTTTGTTTCTATACTGGCAAAACCAAAGTTGGGTCAAGGATACAGAATCAGTCCTCGGGTTACAACCACAACTGAGCCCAAAGTTTTTGTCACTAAAGGCAATTGATGAGCTTTGCCCCGTTTTATGACCTTTTGGCCACAGTGGTTAAGTGAATCATGCAGCCCTTAAGCAAATCTGGCTTACCGCATTGACTTTGCTTTGTTGGAAACCAGCTGGGAAAGTTGCAAAAGGTGATCGTGTGACAATGGGACAACCCTCATAAATACAGGCCAGTTGCCAAGCGCCATGAGGGATGCTGCAAAGGTTGTAAGTGTGAAAATTGGCCGTTAAGTCACCTTTTTGAGTGCTGATGTAACTGAGAATGGTCACTAAACAAATGGTTGTTCAGTTGAAGATTACCTGTTCAGGAACAATCCATGATCTTGTACATAGGAATAATACAGAATACAGAGTAACAAGAGTTGGATGGGACCTTGGAGGTCATCTAGTCCAACCCCCTGCTCAGGCAGGAAACCTTATACCATTTCAGACAAATGGCTGTCCAGTCTCTTCTTAAAAACTTCCACCAGTGTTGGAGCATTCACCACTTCTGCAGGCAGGTTGTTCCACTGGTTAATTGTTCTAACTGTCAGGAAGTTTCTCCTTAGTTCTAGGTTGCTTCTCTCCTTGATCGGTTTCTACCCGTTGTTCCTTGTCAGGCCTTTGGGTGCTTTGGAAAATGGGTTGACCCCCTCCTCTCTGTGGCAGCCCCTCAACTATTGGAATACTAACAGGTCACTCCTGATCCTTCTCTTCACTAGACTAGCCATGGCCAGTTCTTGCAACTGTTCTTCATCATGGTTTAGCCTCCAGTCCCCTAATTATCTTCGTTGTTTTTTCTGCACTCAACATCCTTTCTACACTATTGTGACTAAAACTGGATGCAGTACTCCAGGTTGGCCTTACTTTATAGAGCAGTACTAATAGCTCACGTGATCTTGATTCTATCCCTTGGATAATGCAATTTAGGATTGCACTGATCACCATACAGCAAGGGTGGAACTTTATTGATTTAATCTCCTTGCAAGAAAAAGGGAAAGGCAGCCCACCTCCCAAGGACAGGTAAATCCAGCTCCAATGGCCAGGAAACCCCCCCCCCCAAAGTCATATGGCCCCATTATGGATGCTTGGCAACTGTCTCCCATTTATTGCCATTTGCCGTGTCCCACGGTCACCTGACCACAATTTACATATTTGCCGAGCTAGTGTTTACTTCTGTTTTTTGACAAAAATGCCACACAGCAAACATGGGTTCACTTAACGACCAGCATTGACACACACACACACGTTTTAAAATTGGGTTGGTTACGTGAGTGACCCTCTTTACAATCGTCACAATTTAAAATGGCAATGAGTTGATTCCATTATGGTCCACGGCTACCTCTTTGTGGGAAACACCCCAGGATGGGATATATAGTCTTAAGCATCCAAAGTCCTTGGTCAGTGTTCCATCTGCTATATAAACATAGTCCTCGACTTACGACAATTGAGCCCAAAACTTCCCGTTGCTAAGTGAGACACTTAAGTGAGTTTTGCCCAGTTTTATATTTCTTGCCCCAGTTGTTAAGTGAATCACTTAAGTTATTAAGCTAGGGACACGGTTGTTAAGTGAATCTGGCTTTCCCATTGACAAGCCAGGTCGCCAAAGGGGATCACGTCGCCCCGGGACACTGCAACCGTCATAAACATGAATCGGCTACCAAGCATCTTGATTCGGATCAGGTGACAATGAGGATGTGGCAACACTTTTTTTCATTGCCGTTGTAACTCTGAATGGTCACTATAAGTCCAGGGCCACCTGTAATTCATGTCGCTCAAGAGGGACTCCTTCAAGACTTAACACCATCTCCATGAAGACAGCTGTGCAAACAGGCTCTGCTCAGGGCATGTTTCTAATCATGGTTTATTATCAGGTGAAACACGGACAGAACATGCAGTTCATCATAGCAGAAAATCCTATTAGTATTTCCAAGTCAAAACAAACAAACAAACCCAGAAGCCAGTAAAAAACCAAGATACCTTTTCCCGTCCTCGTTACAATCAAATACACGGAACTCCCGAAGGGCCAGCGACTTCCAGGATTCCTTCAGCCACTCTGCTGCTCCCTCAGGACCCGGCAGCCCTCAATGCTCTGGAGAAGAGATGGGAGATCAGAAAATACCTTCGCGCGATTAGAATCACCATGCCGCCTAAATAGGACCGTACGGCACTCAAGACACCAGGGAGGCGGGGGATGAAATTCTGCTTTGGGTTTTTCTAATGAATTTATTATTACAGAATTCACTAAGTATTTACTAAGTAAAAAGTTGAGGCTGTTAACTTTTTTTTTTGGTTATAATTTTTATTAGTTTTTTACATGGGACCAGGATATCTACCGGACCGCCTTCTGCCACATACTTCCCTACGACCGGTGAGAGCGCACAGGGTCGGCCTCCTCCGGGTCCGTCAGTGAAACAATGTCGTTTGGCGGGCCCTAGGGGGAGGGCCTTCTCTGTTGTGGCGCCCGCCCTCTGGAACCAACTGCCTTGCCTCCTGAAGTCCGCGTCTCTCCGACTCTCCCAAAAAAATCTTAAAACTTATCTTTGCCGGCAGGCCTGGGGATGACTGTGGTTGACTGTTGAATGTGAGTGGGTGTTTTATTGTATTTTTAGATATTTTTGTTTGGGATTTTTATTGTATTTTGTTGTTATATATATGTTGTTAGCCCGAACAAATAAATAAAATAAATAAATAAATAAACGTAAGTCATTCAATAGTTGGTAAACAGTGTGATGCCTGGGTTACATTTGTAGAAACAGTCCTTAACAATTGATTTCTATAGTCTGTATTTCATATATTAATTTTACTTTCCTCTTTTCCTAAAAACATCCTTTTCTGCAAACGTTGCGTTAATACAATTCTTAATTGTTTTAATAACTGACAATTTGGTCTATATTTTTTCCAATATTAGTAAAAAAATAATCATCATATTAATACATTTCTTTTTTCCCCACATTCATTTGGATTGCCTTATCATCAATCCTGTGACAGTCCTTATTTTAGTTTATTTCTCCCACCAAAATCTGAATATTTTTACTGGTAGCAATTAATTACATTTACGTTGACAGACTTGATTCTATTTTTTTTTTCCATATAAGCCAGGGGTTCTCAACCTTGGCAACTTTAAGATTTGTGGACTTCAACTCCCAGAATTCCTCAGCCAGCTTTGCTGGCTGAGGAATTCTGGGAGCTGAAGTCCACAAGTCTTAAAGTTGCCACGGTTGAGAACCCCTGATATAAGCCATCTCACATTTTTGTGTTTCTTAAGTATTAAATATAAAAGTAAAAAGAGAGAGGAAGAGACGTAAAAGTTAACTTTTATTCTACAGGTAGTCCTTGACTTACAACTGTTCGTTTAGTGACCTTTAAAAGTTACAATGGCCGGCGGAGGGGCGCATGCGCAAGGCACGGAAGCAGCCGGCTTCTGTGAGGCTCCGAACCGAGACTTAAAAAGCAGCGAAAACAGCACAAAACAGCTGTTTTTCGCGGCAGAAAAAACCCCTCCCCGGTGGGAGAAGGGGTCTAAAGCGGGGAGAGGGGGTCGAGAACCTCTAAAAATTCCCTGGAAGAGAGTTCGGGAAGAAGAAAAAAAGAGGACTCCCCCCCCCACGCTCACGATAGCTCCAGCCAGGAGCGGACGGACTTACAGACTTCCAAGCTGAAAACAACCTCTCTGTGAGGCAAACTGCGCTAAAGAGGCAAGGAGACGGATGGACTGAAAGCGAGAGCCCAAAAAAGCAAGTATTTCTTATACTATACAGCTGATTAAATACGTTCACAATACACAAAAAGTAGCCAAGATGGCGACTTTTACTTTAAAACAACAGTAACCGGAGAGCCAAGGAGCCTCAGAAGGAAGAGGGTGGAAACTCCCCCCCCACGGATTAGCAGCGATATTAAAGTTGGGGCAAATGAGGCTTTTACCTTAACTAGCTGGACTTTGTGGGCTGCAAAGGTTATAAGCGAAGCATAGCCCTCCTTTTTTCCTCGTGAGAAGCAAGTAAGAACTCAGAACAAAAAGTGCCGAGGAAGCAGAGGAAGCTGCCATTTTGGGCTGAGGGGCCCACAGCATTGAAAGGGGGGAAAAAGGAGAAGGGAGACACCTACTGGCCGAGAAAAAAATTGGAGACTAAAACTACAAAGAACAAAGAGAAGGAACAGGCTGGCAGAGGGGAGTGAAGAGGAAGGAAGCCAATGCAAAGGCACTGAATAGGCTCCCCGAACACAGAACCGCCTGAATATAGGCTCCTACCCCTACACTGCCTAAACCCTGAAGCCTCCCCCCTCGAAAGGCTAGACTACTGGACCAACATCAGATCACAACCTAGCGCCCAACTTGGCCCAAATTGGGACCCAAAACAGTGCCAGGACAACAGGAGGATAACCTCAAAATGGCCTCCAAACAGACCACACTGACACAAACAAAGGGAGTTGTATCCTCCCCAGCCCAGCGTACTAAACCACCAGGAAGTACTCTACCCAACCCCACACCCTCCCATCCAAATACAGGCACCCAGAACCATACATCTCCACAGGCCAGCCCAACAGCACACATGATACAAAAATTACAAGAGGGAATAGAAATGCTGGTTGAAAGGTTGGATGGAATGGATAAAAGGCTGGTGGAAAGGGACACAAAGATGGAGAGGAGGTGTGTAGAGGCAGAACAAAAGATGGAGAAAAGATACAACGATACAAAACAAATGCTGCAAGAACAAGGTAGAGAGATGGAGAGGAGGTGCGTAGAGGCAGAACAAAAGATGGAGAAAAGATACAACGATACAAAACAAATGCTGCAAGAACAAGGTAGAGAGATGGAGAGGAGGTGCGTAGAGGCAGAACAAAAGATGGAGAAAAGATACAATGATATAAAACAAATGCTGCAAGATCAAGGTAGAGGGCTAGAGAGAAAATGGGAGGAGCAACGCAAGGCGATGGCTGCAGATTTGGAGCAAATGAAAGAGGCAATGCAAACACACTACAAGGAAGTAGGGGAGGAAATGGAGAAAAACTTCCAGGAAATCAGGGAGAAGGTGGACAAGCGGATGGAGAAAGTGGAGAATCAAGTAGAAAGCCAGAGAACAGAGATAGCAGAGATGAGAGGGGTGACCCAAGACCAAGCCACCATAGTACAGTACGGGCAACTGGCGACTGCAATCAGGTTCAGAGGCCTGAAAGAGACACCAGACGAAACCCAAGGAAGCCTGGCCGGAACCTTTATAGAGGCCCTGGCAGCATTTCTGGGAAAGCCAACCTCAACTATCGAATGGCAAATCGACAGAATCAACAGAGTGGGCGCACGGACGACAACGAACAGGCACCAACCAAGGGACGTGGTCATCCACTTTTCGACGCAGGGATTCCGGAACCGCATCTCAGCCACATCTTACCACAAGAGTTTATACATAAAGGGGCAAGAAGTGAAAGTACTGAAAGAGATCCCCCAGACGATGCTGCGAGACAGAAAGGAATATAAGTTCCTGGTTGACGAACTGAGATCACGTGCCTTGCGATTCAGATGGGAAATCCCCACGGGGATGACATTCTACTATAAAAATAAAAGACGCCAACTGAACTCGGTACAACAAGCCAGAGAATTCCTGGAAAAGGAGCTGATGCCGGAGGGATCCCAATACACCACGAGAGAAGACGCAGAAAAGAAGCGTTGTCTTACCTGAACGTTCTTTCTCTGCATGGGGGGATGGAGAATCCACCAATGGGTTAACACTGTCCTCTGCCCAATGGGAGACTAGGTCCGAACTTTAGCTCCGCCTCCGGCTTCCTTCTTCCCCAGTTTTTTGCCAGGCGAAGCACTCCATCAGGTCGGACCGTGTAGCTCCTTCTCAATGACCTGTAAGAGAACTCCTGCCTAGACCGGTTAGAGGAGGGTGTGGATTCTCCATCCCCCCATGCAGAGAAAGAACGTTCAGGTAAGACAACGCTTCTTCTCCTGCATGGGTGGATTCCGAATCCACCAATGGGACGTACCCAAGCCCTCATAAGTCCCTTCGGGTGGGGGTCTAGGATGTCTCTTACTAGTCCTGAACTATCTGCTGCAAAGACCTCCTTCCAAATGAAGCCCCTGCTGCAGCAAATTGGTCTATCTTGTAATTTTTTATGAACGAGGACGGAGAGGCCCATGTGGCTGCTCTACAAATCTCCTCTAGTGATGCCTGGGTGCGCCAGGCAGCCGATGTGGACGCACTCCTTGTGGAATGCGCCGTGATGTTGTCTGGTACTGGCTGATCCAGTGCCTCATATGCCTTGGCTATGCATGTTCTAATCCATCTACTAATGGTCGAGGTTGATACCTTCAGGCCCTTAGATGTTGGGTGATATGACACAAAGAGGGCCTCGGACCTTCTGTAGGCCTCTGTTCTGGTGACATAATGGCGCAGAGCCCTGCGCACGTCCAGTGTGTGCCATCGTCTTTCCAGACGATGAGTGGGATTCGGACAGAAATCCGGTAGTACTAGGTCCTGGGACCTGTGAAACCATGTGTTGACCTTCGGCACAAAGGATGGGTCCAGGCGTAGGATTACCCTGCCTTCTGCGAAGGTGATCAGATCCGGTCGGACCGAGAGGGCCCCCAACTCCGATACCCTTCTTGCCGATGTGATGGCCACCAAAAAGGCCACCTTCAGCGTCAGGAAACGGAGTGGGCAAGTCCCCAGTGGTTCAAAAGGACCTTCGGTTAATGCCTGTAGGACCCTGTGTAGGTCCCAGGATGGAAAACGGTGAACTACAGGAGGTCGCCTAGTGGCTGCCCCCTTTAGGAATGCGCTCACCGCCGGATGTTGTGACAGAGGTCCCCGGTCCTCGCAGACTAGGACCGTCTGTAATGCCGCAACCTGCCTGCGGATGGTGTTGAACGCTAGTCCCCTGACCATGCCGTCCCAAAGATATTCTAGGATGGTAGGGATGTTGGCGGTCAGGGGGTTTATGTCCTGTCTGCTGCACCAGGAAGAAAAGTTCCTCCATGTTGCATCATAGATCCTGTTTGTAGAAGGACGTCGGGCGTCCTGTATGACCGAGATGACATGTTGGGAGAAGGCCTGCCTACTCAGACCCTCCCGCTCAAGTGCCAGGCGGCTAGTTGTAGCCACTGCGGGTCTGGGTGCAAGAGTTTCCCCTGGCTCAGGGACACCTGGTTCGGCGGCAGTTTCCATACAGGCGAAAGCGATAGGTCTACCAGGTCCGCAAACCACGGACGCCTCGGCCAGTATGGCGCAACCAGTACCACCTCCGCCTGTTCCAGGATGAGCTTGCGAACCGTTGCTTGGATCAGAGGCGGAGGAGGGAAGGCGTACAGTAGCCCCTGGGGCCACCTGCATCTCAGTGCGTCCGTCCCCTCCGCTTCCCTGGTCTGGAACCTGGAGAAGAAGCGGTGGGTTTGAGTGTTCTCTGGTGTTGCGAAGAGGTCTAGGCACGGCCGGCCGAACCTGTTCGAGATCGCCTCGAACAGCTCCGGTGCCAACCTCCACTCCGCATGGTCTATGGTGACCCTGCTGAGGGAGTCTGCCTGGTGGTTTGCCTCCCCCGAGATGTGTTCTGCCTTTATTGATGCCAGGTGTCGCTCTGCCCACAGGCCCAGCGCCCTGGCCTCCTGCATGAGAGCCACTGACCTGGTCCCGCCCTGCTTGTTTACGTGCGCCTTTGCTGTTACGTTGTCCGTCAGGACTAGCACGTGCTTCCCTGCTAACAGGGGTACAAACTGAAGTAGGGCCAGGTGGATGGCTCTCAGTTCGAGCCAATTGATTCTGTGCTTTAGGTCCCCTGGACTCCACCTTCCCTGGGCCATCTGATCCCCTGAGTGAGCCCCCCAGCCGAACAGGCTTGCATCGGTTGTGACGGTTACCCTGTTAGGTTCCCTGAGTGGGGTGCCCCTGTTCAGGGCCCCCGACCTCCACCACCTCAGGGAGGCTAGGACCTGGGGAGGCACTCTGATTTTCCTGGGTGAAGCGCTCTGATTCTGTCTTTGGAAGGGGAGCAGTAGCCACTGCAGACCTCTGGAGTGCAGTCTGGCCCACGGGACAATTCCCAGGCATGATATCATCTTTCCCAGGAGCTGGGAGAGCTGCACCACTGTGGCCACTTTCCTCTGCATTACCAGAAACGCTAGTTTCTGTAAGCTCTCCCGGCGTTCCTGGGAGAGGTACACCATGCCCTGGTCCGAATCTATGATCGCTCCCAGATGCTGGAGCCTCCTTGAGGGTGTGAGCTGACTTTTCTTGTGATTGATCGAGAAGCCGTGCCTCTGGAGTACGGCTATGGTGGTCTGGATGTCCCTTAGGGCTGCCTGGTGGGACGCTGAGAGTATCAGGATATCGTCCAGGTAGCACTGGACCCGCACCGGTCTCATGCGCAGGTGCGCTCCCAATGCCGCCAGCACCTTTGTGAACACTCTGGGCGCTGAGGACAGCCCGAACGGGAGTGCCCTGTATTGGTAGTGTCGCCCCTTGTGGCAGAACCTCAGGTACTTTCTGTACCCCGGTCTTATTGGGATATGAAGATAGGCCTCTGTGAGGTCTATTGAAGATAGCAGATCCCCTTTCCGGATGCTGGCCAGTATGGATCTGAGGGACTGCATCTTGAACTTCCTGTATACTACATAGCGATTTAACCGCTTGAGGTCCAGGATTGCTCTCCAGTCCCCTGATGTTTTTGGCACCAGGAAGAGGATGGAGTAGAAACCTTGCCCCTCCTGTCCTGGAGGAACCGGCTCTATGGCCCTTATCTCCTCCAGGTGTCCAATGGCCTGAACTATAAGGCCCGCCTTGGTCCTGTTGCGTGATAGTGGGCAACTTATGAAGTGATCTGGTGGTGTGGAGTAGAATTCTATTGCTAGGCCCTGGGTCACTGTTTCCCTGACCCAGGCATCCGTCGTGGTCGCCTGCCATGCCTCGCTGAACCGTGCCAGGCGACCCCCGATGGGGCTGTTCCAGGAGTCACTTGGAACGTCTGTAGGGTCGTCCTCCACCCCCTTTAAAAGGGCGTTTGGACGGTTGGCCCCTGCCCGCGGCTGGACGGTCCTGACCGCGCTCCTGCCTGTATGAGAAGGTGCGCGGATTTCTGGGCCCTTCCCAGGACCGTCCCCCTTGAAAGGGCTGCCTCCATTCTCCGGCCCCGTTCTGACGGGGTGCCTGCCTACGGAACTCCTGGGTTCCCTTGTCCGTTCTTTTGGAAGGGTGAGCTAGCACTTTCCTTTTGTTTTTGTCTTCTATCAGGTAAGGATCCAGGATTGCCCCGAAGAGCTTTGATCCTGCATACTTAGCTGTGGCGAGTCGCCATTTTGACTTAAGGTCCGCCTTCCAGTTCTTGAGCCATACCAACCTCCTAGCTGCCACTGTCCCTGCAATGGATCTAGCTGAGTATCTGGACGCGGCCAGTGCGGAGTCTGCCATGAATTCCGTTGCCCTCCGCAGTTTGGTTAGTGTTTGTCTTACACGTACCTGCTCAGGTGGAACACTTGCCTGGATCTCCCGCAGCCACCTGATCGCAGCTCTGGCGACTAATGAGTTCGTAGATGCGGCTCTGATGGCCCAGGCAGATGAATGGTGAGCCCTGCGGAGGGAAAGTTCTACCTTCCTATCCTCCGCCTTCATTGATTCTGCTAGGTCTCCTGGGATGGCTGAGGAAGGAAGAAGAGAGCTTAGTGGAGCGTCCACCTGTGGCACCTCTATTAAAGTCGCTAATGGACTGCAAACATTATACATTTTCTTTTCCACGCCATTAGGCGATGGGATGGTGCCTAGATTAGACCACTGGGTCCTTACCGTTGACCTGAACACCTTAGTGCATGGTACCTGGATCACCTCTGACACCGGTGCGTGAAGCAAGGGATCCTTTGCGTCCTCCTCCTCTGAGGACGGCGGTCTGGCCTCCTTGGTCTTAGCTGGCAGTTCTAGAACAGAGCATGTCTTAATCATGAGGGAATAAAACAGATTATGGTCAAATAAACCTGACACTGGGGCCGCCTGTGGCTCTGCATCCTCATTTTCTGACAACGGGGCATCCTCATCGTCCCAGTCCTCCTGCTCCTCGTCTGCCACCTGTGGAGAGTTCTCAGACTCATCAGAATCCTGAAACAATATCTTTTCCCCACGGGAAGATGGTGTGCGTGTTTTGTGAGCTCTCTTGGGAGGGGAACTCCTCCTAGAAGCCCTGAGGTGCACTAATGTTTCCTCTAAGAGGGAATGAAGTCGAGAAGGCCACTTACCAGATCTCCTTCTTTTCCTACCTCTGTGCTCAGGATCCTCCTGGCTTGTGGAAGGCTCTGAATGCTCTGGTGAAGATGGCACTGAAATGGGGGACACCTCCCTTTCTGTCTCCCCCCTGGGGGACCACTCCTGTTCAACCGCCTCTGCAGGCTCGAAGGAGGTTGGTGTCTCCCCGAGGGACAAGGCCGGACTTTCCATCCCGCTGTCCCTCAGTCTCTGCGCCTTGGCAAACTCCCTCTCCAAGGCTTGGTGTCTCCTTGCGGCCTGGCGCTCGTCCGCCCTTGATGGCTCAGACAGATGCTTTGTTTTGGCCTTCTTCTTGCCCCCCCCCCTTCCTCCGTTCTGCGTCTAGTCGGCGACGGAGGGGGCGCTGAGCCCTGGGCCGGAGTTCCTTCTGCCATTGCCATGTGCCAAGAAGCACCCTTTCCGGGTATCTAGTAGGCACAGACCGATGTCGGCAGCGCTACAGGGAAAGCCCCTAACGTGCCTGGTCGAAGAGCTCCTGCGGTCACGAGGATACCTAGCCAGGGAGTTTTGTCCCTATGCCCGTCCAGACCGCCTTGACTCCGCTGAGGAATCTGCTAGGAGCCAAAACACCGAGAACACACACACACACGCCTCCAACTGGACCCCCCTGGGTGCTCGGCCTCAGTTTCCCTGATCTGGCAGCCGGAGCTAGGCCTCCGCCTCACCGGCAGTCCCTTCCCTTCCCCCTGGGCCCGCAGGCAACTCGACCGGGTGAAGAAGGGAGATTCGCGCCAGAAACAAAGACTTTCACGCCAGAGATTAAAGGCTTTCGCGCCAGAAAAGCGAGGTCCCAATCAGAGGTCTGAGGCGCTCTGATACGCCCCTTTCCAAAATGGCGCTTCGCGCCAGTAGGCGAGACCGCCCCTTTTTAAAAATGGCCGCCGCGCCGAATTTTCAGTCGGAGCTCTGTGCTCCCGGCCACGCGGTGCCTTAAGGGAAGCTGGCCTCGGCCTACCCCTCCGGTACCGACGGTCCCGGCCTCTGTCCGCCTCCCGGCTGACTGGCTGGACTCCTCCCCGCGCCCCCTTGCCCCACTTGCGTTTTTTAGCGACGATCTGCGTCGAGCTCCTCGAAGCTTCCCTCGACGCCTGGTCCCTCGGAGCTTCCTGGGGCGCTGCGAGTCGAATAGCGGAGTCCAGGGAAATTTCCCCCTTTTTCTCCGCTATTCCCAGGCCCTAGGCCCGGGCGGACTCGCTGCCGCGCTCCCAATGCGTGGGGGGGAGGATCGACCGAAGGTCCCCGAAGAAAAAACCAGAAAAAAATCTCTAAAGTTAAAAACAAATCAAACTAAAGTTCGAAACTAAACTTAACTCAAAAAACAACCAACAAAAAACCTTACTCTACCAGTCCTAACCGAAAAGAAAGGTACTCTTTTCGCGGAGCTACGCAAAGAGCTGTTCCTTGGGCTTAGACTAGGTAAAAAACTGGGGAAGAAGGAAGCCGGAGGCGGAGCTAAAGTTCGGACCTAGTCTCCCATTGGGCAGAGGACAGTGTTAACCCATTGGTGGATTCGGAATCCACCCATGCAGGAGAATCCACCAGACCGACAGACCAATACAAGAACACGAGAAAGGAAAGGACCAACTCGAGACACGACGACACAGAGAACAGGAAGCAACAACAACAACAAGGGAACAAGACAGACTGCAGAGGGCAGGATAACAAGATCCACCACCAAACGCACAGATCGGCAAGACGCGATCCCTATATGCAACTCGAACACAAACTCGGATACCATGGGAACGAGACCAAAGAATACCACAGGAGATAGAATGAAAGCGGTCTCGGAAGAGTATCCTGAAACCGACAATGATGACTAAATACTTGACATGGAACGTTAACGGACTAAATTCCCCACAGAAAAGGAGGAAGATATTTCATTATCTGTTTCAAGGAGGAAACGACATAATTTGCCTACAAGAAACACACATCAGGGAAGCAGACCAGAAATATCTGACCAGCTACAAACTAGGTGCGCAATTTGTGGCAGCGGCGCCAAGAAAAAAGAACGGGATTGTTATATACGTAAAGAAACATATAATGGCGAAGCTAATAGAGTCCGACCCCCAAGGTAGATACCTGGCAATTGAAATAACACAAGAGGACAAGAAGATTCTAGTAATGGGCGTATATGCACCACATCAGCAACAAGGCAAATTCTACAAAAAGCTACACAAGAAAATAACACAACTTAACTACAGATCTTACATCATCATGGGCGACTGGAACGGGGTCATAGAGACTGCTCTAGACAAAAAAAGAACTGCACCGAACCCGCAAAAACACTCCAAATTGCCTAAATCCTTCTTCGACATGAAGGAGGACCTCGAACTGACAGACGTATGGCGGAAAAGGCACGGCAAAGAACAAGAATTCACCTTCTTCTCCGGCAGACATCAATCATTCTCCAGAATTGACTTTATATTAACTTCTAGTGACTTGCTAACTTGTCTAAACACGGTGAAAATCCTACCCAAGACATTGACAGACCACAACCCTGTGAGGATGGAATTAAGACACGGCCCGAAACAGAGGAGATCCTGGAGAATCAATGAAAACCTGTTTAGACACGAAGACAAGGTGGCGGAATGCAAAAAAGCTATGAAGGAATTCTTCAACACACATATGAACAACGGAACACCGATAGAACAGATCTGGGAAGGCAGCAAGGTGTACATGCGAGGGATCCTCATATCCATGAATAGCTGGCACCGTCGCCAACAAGAACAAAAAAGAAAAGAGTTAGAAAATGAGATAAGCAACATGGAGCGGCTACTGATAAAAAGACCAGAGGACAAAGTCACCAAAGAAGGACTCAAGATCTTAAGAAAGCAATTTGACATGTTGATGGCGGACCAAGTTGCACGGAATATACAATATGCAAAACATAAGACATTCTGCAAGGCCAACAAACCTGGCCGCTGGCTAGCCTACACTATAAGAAAGAAACAGAAATCCCGCATAATTGAAAAGATAGAATACAAAGGCAAACTAGAATTCCGACAAAAAACCATCAAGAAAGCCTTCACAGAATTCTACTCGAAACTATATGCCGAGGATAAGATACAAGACAAAGAGATAGATGAATTCTTACAAAACGAAAAGATACAGGCGATTACCGACACACAAAGAGAAGCCCTGAATGCCTTAATCACAAAGGAGGAAATA
Organism: Bothrops alternatus; assembly: GCA_034064705.1. Taxonomy (NCBI): domain Eukaryota; kingdom Metazoa; phylum Chordata; class Lepidosauria; order Squamata; family Viperidae; genus Bothrops; species Bothrops alternatus. Next base: position 1,291,556 of record JARGCV010000988.1, read on the forward strand.
CACTCAGCGATCACACAACTGAAAGCAGGAAAATCGCCCGGGACAGATGGGATAACAGCAACCTACTACAAGCATCTACAGGACGAGATGCTAGAACCCCTCAGAAAGCTATTTGCCAGCATCCAAGAAGGAGGCCAGGTCCCGCCATCCTGGAAAACAGCCTACATCTCATTAATCCCAAAGGAGGGGAAAGACAACACACAGCCCGCAAACTACAGGCCCATCTCACTACTAAACACAGACTATAAAATCTTCACAAAAATTTTGGCCAATAGACTAATGACTGTTTTACAAAAAACAATACATCCGGACCAAAGGGGTTTTATACAAGGACGCCAGATGAAAACCAACTTGAGGCAGCTGTTGAACATAATAGAGTACCTGCAAAGGCACAACCAGATACCCGCCGCTCTAATGTTTGTGGATGCAGAAAAAGCCTTCGACAGACTGAATTGGCCGTTCCTGACGAACTTGCTCCTGAAGATGAAAATGGGAGCAGTTCTTCAACTCCATAACGGCAATTTACCAGAAACAAACAGGCCAGATCATTGTCAATGGAGACTTAACGGACTCATTTAATATAGAGAGAGGCACGAGACAGGGCTGCCCGCTGTCCCCCCTGCTATTTGTCCTAACACTGGAAATTTTACTGAACAGAATAAGAGCGGCAAAGGATGTACAGGGCATACAGATTAAACAGCAAGAATACAAACTATGTGCCTTTGCGGACGACCTGCTGGTGACAATGTCGCAACCACCACAATCAGCAAGGAAATTGATGGAGATAATGGAGGACTATGGTAGGGTGTCAGGCTTCAAAGTAAATATATCAAAAACAAAGATGCTAGTCAAAAACCTAGACAACAAAGCAAAACGGAACCTGGAAAGAATAACGGGTTGTGAAATAGTCAAGAAAGTCAATTACTTGGGAGTGGAGATAGAATCAACAAATGCGAAATTATACAAGAATAACTACGAGGTCCTGTGGAATAAGATACAAGCAGACCTGGAAAGGTGGAAATCGCTACGTCTATCCCTGCTCGGCAGGATAGCGACAGTAAAGATGAATGTACTACCCAGATTTTTATTTCTCTTTCAAATGCTACCCATACTCAAGAAGGAGGCGGACTTAGACAATTGGCAGAAAGGCATCAACAGATTTATTTGGGACGACAAGAGACCGAGGGTGAAACTAAAAATCATCCAAGACGCAAGGGAGAGAGGGGGACTCAAGATGCCTAATCTAAAGCTATATTACTATGCAGCAACGTTGGTGGCGGTTAGTGACTGGATCAACATAACAAATGATAGAGTTCTGAATGTTGAGGGGCATGGTCTACGATTCGGCTGGCACGCATACCTAGTATACGACAAAAAGGCAGATAGGAACTTCAAGGAGAACCTACTACGAATCCCACTGTTATGGGTCTGGAAGAAATATAAGCACCTCCTACACGACAAGATTCCCATCTGGACGATCCCTGGACACGCAACAGGGGATATGATCACATCCCAAGGGCAAGAAGTAGTGCCCTACAGTGAACTTGTACTGGGAGAAGAAAACGGGTTCCTCTTGAAATCTCAAGCAACGCTAGCAAACAGAGGAATAGGAAGTAACTGGCTATCATATATACAACTACAGTCAAGGTGGCGTAAAGACAAGAAGAAGGGCTTCTCCCAGAACGACGAGAACCTAATTAAACAGATCAGAGAACAGGGGATTATGCACATCAAACGAGTGTACAGCATTCTGATAGAAATGGACTCTGAAACCGAGCTAGTCAAGAACTGTATGATAAAGTGGGCACAAGACTTCGGACACCCTATCGCCATAGATACATGGGAGAAAATCTGGGTGAGGAATGTAGAATTCACGAAATCGCAACACTTAAGGGAAAACTTCTACAAGATGTTCTATAGATGGCATCTAGACCCGAAAAAAATATCACTCATCTACCCGGACTTCCAGCCCAAATGCTGGAGGTGCGGGGACGGGGAGGCTACTTACTTTCACATATGGTGGACATGCAGAAAAATCAAAGCATTCTGGAGGAAGATATGGTGGACACTCCAAACTATTTTCAAAAAGCGTATAGAATTTCTACCTCAGGCTTTTCTGTTAGGGATCACAAAGGATATCACTACCTCAGAGACAAATTTATTTTTGAACTTAATTACAGCAGCAAGATTGTTGGTGGGACAGTACTGGAAGAATCCGGAAATACCGCCCATTGAAGAATGGACTGTGAAAGTAACACATTTGGCGGAAATGGCAAAAATATCAGCATACTTGAAAAACCGCTCCAATGAACAATTTGTGACTGACTGGAAACAATGGTTAGACTATATCCAGGAGAGACACCAATCAAACAGAATACAGCTGGCGTTCAGCTAAGGATCGATGGGAGGAGGGATGAAGGGCTAACAAATCAGATGTTTACAAAAACTAACACCCAACGTTGAATGTATATGTTCTATAACCAATGCCTCTTAACATAACCCTATGACTAACGTTGTTTGCTTTAATATTGTTAAAGTAGACTGAATCTCTACCTCAGGATATGAAACTTTTACCTCAGGATCTCGGGTTGGGGACCATAAAAGATTGCACTAGTAATGGGATGAAGTCAACTCAGAAGCGCAAACGCACAATATGCGATAGACTAGATACAGTAGATAGACCATATATAGGAGAAACACCAATCAAACAAAATGTATTCGGAGTATACTTGAAGATGTAAGGGAGGAGGGAAGAATGTTTACTAAAACAGATGTTTACAAAGATTAATACCTAATGTTGTATGCTATGTTCTAGGATGATTGCTTAGCAATAGGATCTTATGCTTAATGTTGATCACATTAATATTGAAACGGATAGGGGAATCACCAATCAAAATAAAATGTAACAGGAGTATAGTTGAGGCTAGACACAAGGAGTGGGGGAAAAAGGCTTACTAACCCAGACGTTATCAAAGACTAATACTTAGTATTGTATACCAGGTGTCATGATGATTGCTGCACAATATGTTTTTATGTTCAATGTTAATTGTTTTAATAAAAGAATTTTTATATAAAAAAAAAAAAAGTTACAATGGCCCTGAAAAAAGGGACTTATGACCGTTTCTCACACTTATGACCATTGCTGCATCCCCAGGGTCATGTGATCAAAACTGAGGTGTTTGGCAACCAACTCATATTTGTGACGGTCGCAAGTGTCCCGTGATCCCCTTTTGCAACTTTCTCACAAGCCAAGTCAAGGAGGGAAGCCAGATTCACTTAACAACCGGGTTGCTAATGTAACCACTGCAGTGATTCACTTAGCGACTGTGGCAAGGAAGGTTGTAAAATGGGGCGAAACCTGCCTGTCTCGCTTAGTGAAAAAAAATCTGGAGCTCAAATGGGGTCGTAAGTGGAGGACTACTTGCATTTTGATTACAATTCCTCTTTTCCAGCCAAATTGTTCTCACTGTTGGATTTCCAGGAAAGGGAACAAATCCTGCCAGCCCGCTGAGTTTTTGCTGGCCTGGAATTCTGACCCCCAGGGGTCACAGGTCGTCTAGAATTATTATTTTTCCAAGTAAGTAATCTTGATATGCCTTTCCACATATTGTAAGATTTGTTTCTTGCATTTGGCAATATCACTGATTAAAAATAAAGCTGCATTTCATAGAATATAAGCTGAAGTGGCTATTTTTATTCTCTAGAGCAGTTTTTTTTGCAATTTTGGTGGCTTTAAGAAGGGTGGACTTCAACTCCCAGAATTCCCCATCCAGCAATCTTTAAGATGGGTGGACTTCAACTCCCAGAGCCACCCCTCAGAGTTGAAGTCCACCCCTCTGAAACTTGCAAAGCTTGAGAAACGCTCTCTCCTAATTGGTGCAAAAATACTCCCGCCTCAATTTAAAATAATAATTGGCTTGCCTTCTCAACCAATAGCAAGGCAGACGTCCTCGTTTCCCGCTCCTGCCACCTACTTCCGCGAGTGCTGTTTTGGTCTTGCTTAATCCATTAGTAATTTTAATTCTTACCCAAATAGATGAGGAATAAAGAAACCTGGTTTGCAGACCCAGAGGATGCTGGCTTTCCGTAAAGGGACACGGCCTCTGCCCCTGAGGAGAGGCCTCCAGAACCGAGACGTCATTTTCAGGCTGTAAAGAGCAAAGGAAAAAGGGTTCATGCAGCTCTGAAATATGCCTCAACTTTTCGAGCCACGCAATGCATTTTTGTATCGCATTATTGTATTCGTTTTATCACTTTAACATAATCCTCAGTAACGTGATTGAAAAAAGGGTTTATTTTACCAATTATGTATATTAAATTATGTTTTATAATCTTTATTATAACCTTAATATACTATACATTATCCTACACATTACAGTTTAGTTTGCCATATATTTTTATATATTTACTTATCCCTTCCTATAGGTTTTTTTATATTTATTTTAGTTTTGATCACTGTATATTTCAGACATGTCAAACCCAAGGCATGGAGGCCAGATGCGAAGTGGTTTCATGTGGCCCGTGAAGCTATTCTGGGAACAGTGAGGGAACGGCCCCCGCTGCCTTGGCCCAGGCCGGCCGGGAGCCAATGTTCAATTTTGTGGTGGCCATTTATGCTGAAACGCATTCAGTCTTAGCTCCACGAGGCCGTCTGGAAACAGCGAGGAACCAGAACTTTGAGCAGCAGCCTTGAGGAAGTGGGGCTGGGCTTGGTGTCGCGGGTGCTCGAGGGCCAGGCTGGGCATTTGACCTCTGCTGCCCAGGGCTCCGGGCACCCCGTGCCGCCATCCAGCCCCCCCCCACATTGCCTGAGAGGAACAGTGAGGCTCCTCCAGTGGACCATGTCTTGGCGCTTGCCCCGGTCCCCCCCCCTTCGGCCAGAGACCCTTGGATCTGTCCCACTCCTGCCCAGGTCCCCACGGCCCCCCTTGACCCGAACGGTGTAGAGCTGGCCATGCCCACCCAGTAGGCCACACCCACCCTGGCCACACTCCCCTCCCAGGGCAACCACAATGCTGATGCGGCCCTCCATGAAATTGAGTTTGACACCTCTGGTGTATTTTATATTTTGTTCAGCTTTTAAAAATGGCTGTTTGCATTTGGCCTGTCCTGTGCTGGCCTCGGTCCAAAGATTTGGTTGAGGGTTTTGTACCATCACAGAAGTTCTCCATTCCAATTATAAATGGGGCTCCTGGACGATAAACTCCAAACTAATGACCTTTCTGAGTTTCCACCCTGTCAGCCTGTCAGTCAAGCCTTGCCTGCAAAACTATCTGCAACAGATAAAAAAATAAAATAAACCACAATCACCATTATACTAAAGCTACAAGAAGGCGGAATTATTATTATTATTTATTAAACTTATATGCCGCCCTTCTCCCAAGACTCAGGGCGGCTCACAACAAGAATACAAGTATAAAAAAAAAACATAACATAAAATCTATTAAAATTACTAATTTACAGTATAAAAACTAGGTAATTTATTTCACTCATACAACACAGTCACAGTCAAATTAAAAGGTCCCACACAATCTAAAACACAAAAATCCCCAAACCGGGATGTTTAAACCCAGATCCGGGATTTGAATCCCTGTCCAGGTTTTTAGGTTTAATTTTAAAAATTGAACGAAGTCTTTAATTTTTCTATACATTACAGCAAATACCGTATAATAAATACATTGGATTATATTTACGTATTAAATAATCAAACATCATTTACCTTTGGGTTGCCGTTTGGGCAGAATCTGGGTTTGTTTGAGCATATAAAACCTTGGTTTTAGGAAAACCAGCATGGAGTGGTTCAAGGCGCCCCGCGTGAAACAAACCCCGTCGGAACCATGGCTTAAAAATATACCCAAGGGTTTCATAATCTGATCACAGTTTGATGGAAGTTTCTTCCTTGCATTGGCTAAAATATTTCCAAGGTTATAATAACCATGGATGACAAAAAGATCACTGAGATTATTAATGGATTAAACCAGACAGAAACCAGCCTCCCCACCTCCAAGATCTGAAGAGCAGCGGAAGTAAGTGGGAAGAGCCGGAAACGAGGACGTCTGCCTTGGGATTGGTTGAGAAGGCAAGCCAATTCCTGTTTTAAATTGAGGCGGGAGTATTTGTTTTTGCACCAATCAGGAGAGAGAGGCTTGGCTATTGACAGCGCGGGTGGCGCCGGTGGGATTAAAAATCCACATTTGAGAAATAAATGTTGCCAATCGTGTGCCGTGCCAGCCAGACAATTGGCTTGAACCCTCATGGTCCTGTGTCAGTTTTGCAGTTGGCGTTTTTACTCTTAACATTGCAATTCAGTCTAATGTGACAGTAAAAATTAATTTTAACCCTGTAAATATCAGTAAACATAAACACATATCACAAAAACAAAAGCTGTTTTGGGGGGTCTCCCCCTAATTTTCAAAAGAGAGGCGGGGTCTCGTGAGAAGAAAGTGTTAAAAAAACGCTGCATTGGGCTAATGGAAAAAGGATTTTCAGTGATCAGTTACATAACTCTGTGTTTTTCTTTACTGAGGGGGAGAAAACTATTCTGCTATCTATCTTTCTTCCCTTCCTCCTTCCCTTCCTTCTATCCACTTCCCTCCTTCCTTTCTCCCTCCATTCCTTGCCCCTTCCTTCCTTCCACCCTCCCTTTTCCTTCCTTCCTTCCTTCCTTCCTTCCTTCCTTTCACCCTCCCTCCCTTTTTCTTTTCTTTCTTCCTTCTCTCCCTCACTTTTTCTCTCCTTCCTTCCTTCCTTCCTTCCCACTCCCTCCCCTTTCTTCCTCTCCTTTCTCCCTCCATCCCTTTTTCCTTCCTTCCTTCCTTCCACCCTCCCTCCCTTTTTCTTTTCTTCCTTCCTTCTCTCCCTCACTTTTTCTCTTTCCTTCCTTCGTTCCTTCCCGCTCCCTCCCCTTTCTTCCTCCCCTTTCTCCCTCCATCCCTTTTTCCTTCCTTCCTTCCTTTTCTTTCTTTTCCTTCCTTTTTCCTCTGCTTGTCTTCCTTCCTTCCCTCCTTTTCTTTCTTTTCCTTCCTTTTTCCTCTGCTTGTCTTCCTTCCTTCCTTCCTTCCTTTTCTTCCTTTTCCTTCCTTTTTCCTCTGCTTGTCTTCCTTCCTTCCTTCCTACCTTTTCCTTCCTTTTTCCTCTGCTTCCTTCCTTCCTTCCTTCCTTCCTTTTCCTTCCTTTTTCCTCTGCTTGTCTTCCTTCCTTCCTTCCTTTTCTTCCTTTTCCTTCCTTTTTCCTCTGCTTGTCTTCCTTCCTTCCTTTTCTTCCTTTTCCTTCCTTTTTCCTCTGCTTGTCTTCCTTCCTTCCTTCCTTCCCCAGAAGAACCGAAAAGGACTGGAAAGCAACCTGGGACCCTCCCACCAGCCGGATTGGCTCGTTAGCCCGTGACGTCATTCCGTCCGCGGGAGACGATTGGCCCTCCTTGCCTAGGGCCAGCGTGGGGAGAGGGCGGGGCGGCCAGCTGTCAGGCTCCCCGGCCAGGCGCTCTGCGGGACAGGTGCGCCTCCCGGCATCCTCCGCGGGACAGGTGAGCCTCCCGGGGGCCAGAGGGGCAGGAGGAGCCCTCCGAAAGGGGGAAGCCTTGGGGGTCCCCGACATGCAGCAGCCTTTGCCTGCCCGGGCAGAGACGATTCCCCTTTGTATCCCTTGGCTTCACCTGCAGCCCACCTGGAAGGAGCCTCACTCGGGGCGCCTGGGGGGAGGGGTTGAAGGGGGGCCATTCGGTCCATCAGATCCCTTTGTGGGGCTGTCAGACACCAGGCCCGGCTTTGGGTGGGATCTTTCCGCTTTTGCGCTTGCATGTCTTGCCTCCTGCATGCAAGACGCAAGCTGCATGCTTAAGGGGGGGGAGGGTCTTGCTGTGTACAACGTGCAGTGCTGTGCACCAAATGCATTCTGATGTGCAGAATCTGATCAGCACATGGAGGGAGGGATTCACCAACAAAACAGGGCCTCAAGTATCCGTGTAATAATAATAATAATAATATAATAACTATTACTACTACTACTACTACTACTACTACTTTATTGTCATTGTGTGTGTATACGCAGTGTACCCATACAACGAAATTTACATGACACCCAAAGATCAGGTCCCACACTGTGATTTTTACACAAGAGTGAAAATTCGCCACCCCCTTTCCTTCTGGGACATTAATGCCCCCCCTGCAAAGGTTCCTCCCCCCATAAGAAACATGGCTGAATTTTCCCCATGGAAATGTATCCTAGCACATAAAATAACGACAGTTTTTCCCTCTTTGGCTCAGAAGAAAACGTAATACAGCTAGTCCTCCACGTACAAGCATAACTGGGACCAGCATATCCGTCATTAAATAAGGCAGTTAAGTGAGTCATTCCCGATTTTACAACCTTTTTCCCAATGGTTGTTAAGTGAATTGTTGCAGTTGTTAAGTGAATCATATGGTAATTAAGCAAGCCTGGCTTCCCCCATTGACTTTGCATCTCGGAAGCTCCTGGGAAGATGGCAGATGGTGGTCCCAGGATCTTGGCTATTTAATTTATGCTGCAGTGGTCATAAATATATGCCTGAATTTTGACCTTGGTCATAAGTCTTTATAATAAGAGTGCTATTGCAAAATGCAAAACGGGTTGTGCATTGTACGGCACTCCCACACAGGAATGCTTGGACACAGCCATGGATGAAAACACGAGAGCTGCATTTTGAAAAGCTCATCCTGTACAGGATGGTAGTCCTCGACATACGACACAATTGAGCCCAACATCTCTGTTGCTAAGTGAGACAAATTGCTGACCCTAAGCAGCCAGTTGGACAAGAAGACCTCAAAGGTTCTTCCCCACTCTAGAATAGGTAGTCCTCGACTTAAAACCACAACTGAGCCCAAAATTTCTGTTGTTAAGCGAAGAAATTTGTTAAATGAGTTTTGCCCCATTTCACGACCTTTCTTGCCCCAGTTGTTAAGTGAACCACTGCAGTTGATAAGTGAGCAGTCTGTAATTTGTATCTTTCTTATATTTTCTTTCTATAACTCCCAATAAAAAAAAATTCCAGTTTGGCCTCTATATCTATTAGCAAAATTTCTTCTAGACATTTCTTGAATAAGTTCCAAAATTTTGTGCCTTTGGCATTGCCACCACATGTGGTAGTAATTCCCAACGGTCTCTCCACACTTCCAGCATAAAATATAAGATTATAGACAAATGTATATTTACCAGATAAATAGATATACAGAAATAAGGGGGAAAGTGTTAATATTATATTATAAATAGTGAGCAAAGCTCAAGAACTATATGTCTATATGAGTACTAATACTACTATAAAATGTCGGAAGATGTATGGAACCAGTGACCAGTTTTTAATTTTGTATTATTAATAAAAATAAAATAAAAAGATAAGTGAGCAGTCTGGTTGTTAAGTGAATCTGGCTTACCCATTGACTTTGCTTGTCAGGGGGTCGCAAAAGGGGATCGCGTGACCCGGGACACTGTGACCATCGTAAATATGAGCCAATTGCCACGTGTCTGAAATTTCATGATCAGGTGACCACAGAGATGCTGCAACGGTCATAATTGTGAAAAACAAAAGTCACGTTTTTCAGTGCCGTTGTAATTTCGAATGGTCACTAAATGAACTGTTGTAAGTTGAGGACTGCCCATATTCCTGAATCCCACCTGGAGGTTAAAAATACCCAGTGAGAGGAAGAAGGAAGCTGATCCTGGTTGCTCTTTGTTGGCCCCGTGAGAGATTTTGCATGCTCCCTTTGTGATTAATTTCTAAAAAAAGAAGGCAGCATGGCTAGAATTACAAGTCCGGCTGCACACAGATGAAGCAACGCCAACGCAGAATCTATTCTTCGTGCTCAGCTGGTTCAAAAGTGGGATTTAAATCGGGGAGGGGGAGGATCCTTCGGCCAGCCGGAGGGTGGGAATATTCAGGGTCTCCAAGTTTCTTGGCTGCAGCCCAGCCTTGTGGAACAGAACTGCCATTTGACCAAACAGGATTCTTTCTCCAGATCACGCCGGGCTTTAATTCAGATCAAGGCATCCAACAGGAGTTCTCCGTTGGTGGAAAATCTCAACCGAAGACGCTTCGGGGATCTGAGCCCAGGAGGAAAAATGGATCGACTGAAGGTTCCTCGGACTAAAGAACTGGAATTTGGGGGTGTATTTGGTAAGGACAGAGAAGAATTGGGGTGGGGAACCCAGAGATTTGATCTCCGGGTTTCTCCGGTTTTATCGTCCTTCTAATCCCTCCTATGAGAACTAAAGATAGTCCTTCGCTTACAACACACAATTGAGCCCAACATTTCTGTTGCTAAGTGAGACCATCGTGAAGTGAAGTTTGCCCCGTTTTACAACCTTTCTTGCCGCCGTTAAGCGAAGCAAGGCACTTCTTGAGCTAGTAACACAACAGCGGTTGAGTAAATCCGGCTTCCCCGTTGGGGTCGCAAAAGGGGATTGCGTGACCCCGGGACACTTGAACTGTCGTAAGTACATGCCAGTTGCCAAGCATCTGAATATTGATCATGGGGATGCTGTAACAGTCATGTGTGGAAAACGCTCGTAAGACACTTTGGTCAGTGCCGTTGTAACTTTGATCACTAAGCGAATGATTGTAAGTCGAGGACTACTCGTATCATAGTTTTCTGTTTTTGAAAATGGGGGATTTGGTGCCAGTTGTGAAACCAGGGACATCCCAGTCTCTGATTCTAGCTCTCCGTCTTCTTTCTCCTCCTTCTCCTGCAGGGGTGGCCCTCCTGATGGTCCTGATGCCCAGCACCGTCTTCTACCTGCTGCTAGTCTGCAGGACGGAGCAGGCCAGCGTGCTGAGCCCCCCCTTGCCGCTGCCCTCCCTCCGCTCCCTCTGGAGCCCCCAAGACTTTGCTCTGGTCCTGACCTGGGTGGCATTCCAAGCCCTTCTCTACCAGCTGCCAATGGGGAAGGTAAGGCCCTTGCTTGGGCGGGCACAGTCAGCTTGGGCCTCAGTTTTCCTCATCTGTATAATGGAAAGAAAAGTTGTATGGGAGGTGATCCTGGAAGAAGGCAAAGGCTTTCTTAGGGGAGAAATTTCCTGACAGGGAGAACAATTAATCAGTTCGATCAGGGGTTCTCAACCTTGGCAACTTTAAGACTTGTGGACTTCAACTCCCAGAATTCCTCAGCCAGCAAAGCTGGCTGAGGAATTCTGGGAGTTGAAGTCCACAAGTCTTAAAGTTGCCAAGGTTGAGAACCCCTGAGTTAGATGGAAGTTGCCTCCAGAGGTTATGGGTGCTCCATCAATGGAGGACTTCAAGAAAAGATTGGACCGCCATTTGTCCAGAATGGTGTAAGGTCGCCTGCTTGAGCAAGGGGTTGGACTAGAAGATCTCCAAGGTCCCTTCCAAATCTGTTATACTGTTAGTGTTAACTGTACTGTAGTGCCTGCAACTAAGGCAACTAAGACGATTAAAGGCCTGGGGACTAAAACATATGAAGAACGGTTGCAGGAATTGAGCCTGTCTAGTTTAATGAAAAGAAGGACGAGGGGGGACATGATAGCAGGGTTCCACTATCTCAGGGGCTGCCCCACAGAAGAAGGAGTCAAGCTATTCTCCAAAGCGCCTGAAGGCAGGACAAGAAGCAACGGATGGAAACTAATCAAGGAGAGAAGCTAACCTAGAACTAAGGAGAAATTTCCTGACAGTGAAGACAATTAACCAGTGGAACAACCTGCCTCCAGAAGCGGTGAATGCTCCAACACTGGAAGTTTTTAAGAAGAGACTGGACAGCCATTTGTCTGAAATGGTGTAGGGTTTCCTGCCTGAGCAGGGGGTTGGACTAGATGACCTCCAAGGTCCCTTCCAACTTTATTATTATTAATCTTAGGCTGTATAAAAGAGGCATAGAATCAAGATCAAGTGAAGTATTAGTACCATTTTACCAAGCCTTAGTAAGGCCACACCTGGAATACTGCATCCAGCTTTGGTCACCACGATGTAAAAAAGATGCTGAGACTCTAGAAAGAGTGCAGAGAAGAGCAACAAAGATGATCAGGGGGGAACTGGAGACTAAAACATATAAGGAACGGTTGCTGGAATTGGGGATGTCTAGTTTAATGAAGAGAAGGACGAGGGGGGGGCATGATAGCAGTCTTCCAGTATCTCAGGGGCTGCCCCAAAGAAGAGGGAGTCAAGCTCTTCTCCAAAGCGCCTGAAGGCAGGACAAGAAGCAACGGATGGAAACTCATCAAGGAGAGAAGCAACCTGGAACTAAGGAGAAACTTTCTGACAGTGAGAAAAATTAATCAATTGGGTGAAAGCTGCGTCGAGATGTTGTGGATGTTCCATCACTGGAGGTTTTTAAGAAATCAGACAGCCGCTTGTCCCGAATGGCAAAGGGCCTCCTGTTTAAACAGGGGGCTGGACTAGAAGACCTCTGAGGTTCTGAGCGGGGCTCTGTTATTCTGTTTCTGCTTGGGAAGAAACGGGCCACCAGAGTGTAAAACGGTTATAAAAATTTACACCAGTAAATTTGAAGGCATCTCCAGCATCTCCAGCATCTCCAGCAGGCAGACAAAAGAACCCAAAAGAAGGATGAATTCTGTCCCTAATAAATAGGAGAGCTGGACCTTGTTGCTCAGCTTGCAACTTTTCATTATTACAGATGGTCCTCAGCTTATGTCCGCAATTGGAATCAGAATTTCTGTTGCTAAGCAAGACCGTTAAGTGTGTGCCCAGTTTTACGACCTTTTTTTTCCCGTTAAGTAAGTGAATCGGTGCAGATGTTAAATGAATCTTTCCATTTTTAAGTACCCATTTGGATGGATATCAGTTTGTTTTGTCCGACAGGATGGGCTTCCCAAGCTCTGCAAAGATCTTACGAAAACTGGTTTGTTTTTTTTTCTATTCCCCAACAGCTCAGCGAAGGAAGTGTTCTTCGGGACAAGAGCCGGCTGCAATATCGCATTAACGGTGGGTATTTCGGGACAATTAAAAGGCTTGGTAAAACAAAGGAATCAGATGGGATGGGGGACAAACGGGAGGCGGGGGGAGAGAAAATTGGCAAGGGATGGCTGTAGCATCACCTCCCCAAATTAGTTTGTTTTAGGCCATTTGATTAAGAAATATACTTTGGAAGTACAAGTTATTTAACATTTATTTATGTCACCAGCCTTTTCATCTTAGTAGTCCTCGACTTAACGACTGTAGCTGAGCCTAAACTTTCTGTTGTTCCATGAGACATTTGGTTCCGTGACCTTTGCCCCGTTTTACGACCTCTCTCGCTATAGTGGTTAAGTGAATCACCACAGCTTAATAAGTTGGCAAGTTTAATAAGTTTGTTAAGTGACTCTGGCTTCCCCCACTGACTTTATCAAAAAGGTCACAAAAACAAGGCTGGGCGATCCCAGGACACTGCAGCCACCAGGATACTTACGGGACCGCCTTCTGCCACATACTTCCCTTCGACCGGTGAGAGCGCACAGGGTCGGCCTCCTCCGGGTCCCGTCAGTGAAACAATGTCGTCTGGCGGGTCCTAGGGGGAGGGCCTTCTCTGTTGTGGCGCCCACCCTCTGGAACCAACTGCCCCCTGAAGTCCGCGTTTCTCCGACTCTCTTGGCCTTCCGGAAAAATTTAAAAACTCATCTTTGCTGGCAGGCCTGGGGATGACTGTGGTTGATTGTTGAATTGAATGTGTGTTCTTTTTTATTGATTTTTTTTTAGATATACCGTATTTGTCTGGGTTTTTTATGGTACTTCACTGTTATATATATGTTGTTAGCCGCTCCGAGTCCCTTGGAGAGGAGCGGCATACAAACCCAAATAAAATAAAATAAATAAATAAATAAATAAATAAATATGAACCAGTTGCCAAGCGTTCTGAATGTTGATGACGCGTCCAGGGAGTGGTTGCAGGGGTCAAAAAGTGTGAAAAACGGACATAACTCACTTTTTTTTCAATGCCATTGTAACTTTGAATGGTTGCTAACGAACTGTTGTAAGTCAAAGACTATCTGTATTACCAGCAATTTCTCCTGCTTGAACAATTTTGTTTTATTACTAAGAATCAATCAAGGCTGTTTGATCCTGGATGGACTTATTTATTTATTTATTTATTTATTTATTTATTTATTTATTTATTGATTGATTGATTGATTGATTGATTGATTGATTGATTGATTGGACTTGTATGCCGCTGCTCTCCGGAGACTCGGAGCGGCTTACAACATATACAAAACATCAAAGAATCTAAGTCCAATCAAAATATTAAAAATAGGCACCCAACACACGCACAACTTTCAAGCAACAATCACAATCATCCCCAGGCCTGCCGGCAACTTGAGAAAATTACTGTTGTGCTAAGTAAGGCTGGAACTGAAGCTGTTTGTAGACTTTCTGTGACTTAAATACAATAATAGTGCTAACAGAGAGTTTTGAAGCTACTTTTTGCTGTTGGGCTTACCAGTTAAAAACTGATTTTTACAGTAGCTAAACGGTTGGTCAAATTGCTTTGATAAATAGAACTGTAGAAGTGTATATATTGTGCACCTGTTTTGAAGGGGGGGGGAACTACTAGGTTGAAATATATTTATATATTCAACTAGGGGGACAATATATGTGATATACAGGTAAGCTTCAATTTACAACAATTCATTAAGTGACTGTTCAAAGTTCCAATGCCACTGAAAAAAGTGATTTATGTCCATTTTTCACACTTAAAACCGTCATAGGATTCCCCATGGTCACCTGATCAAAATTCAGATGGCTTGGCAACTGGTTCATATTTATGACGCTTGCAGTGTCGTGGGGTGATGCGATCCCCTTTCGCGACCTCCTGACAAGCAAATTCAATGGGGAAACTAGATTCGCTTAAGAACCATGTTGCTAACTTAACAGCTGCAGTCATTCACTTAATTATGGCAAGAAAGGTCGTAAAGTGGGGCAAAGCTCGCTTAACAACTGTCTCACTTAGCAATAGAAACTTTGGGCTCAATTGTGGTCGTAAGTCAAGGAGCACGTATCTTTTTTTTTTAAAAAAAATCTTTTTTGTCTTGTTTGGTTTCCTTCTGTGTTACGCTTTTTTTTTCTTTTTCTTTATTGAGTTTGTATTTTAACTTAGAATGAAATAAAAACAAATATTGAAAGAAACAGTTAGCGTACGGCTATAGGACTCTGTTAAATAGGAATGCTGCAATATCCACTCCAAAACTTTTAAAAGAAGGGATGGGGGGGAAAAATTAAAAAGAAGACCCATTGTCATTAAAGCATTCAGTAAACTCTTGGCCTAGTTAAGAACCTAAGAAGAGCCCTGCTGAATCAGGCCAAAGCCCATCGAGTCCAGCATTCTGTGTCACACAGTGGCCCACCCATTGTACCTGGGGATCTTGAGCAGAAAGAGAAGGCAAAACCCTCCCTTTCCCTTGACCCCCAACAAATGGGACCCAAGGGAATCCTGCCTGCCTCAACAACATGGAGGCGGCACATGGACATCCATTTTAATAACCACCGATACACTTGGCATCCATGAATCTATCTAGCCCTGCCTTGAAGCTGTCAAGGCTGACAGCTGTTTAGTTTTTGGAGTTCCCAGATACCTGGCTGTAGGTCTCATTTGGGGCACAAATCCCCCTCCTCCTTTTTTTTCCTTTTTGGGTAGGGTCCCACACCATGTTGGTCACAGCGCTGATGGTGGGTGCCGGACTGGCCGGGGGGCTGCGCCTGAGTTACATCTATGACCACCTCCTGCAACTGGCCTTCGCAGCGACCGTCGTGGCTTTCAGCCTGAGCGTCCTTCTCTATTTTAAAGCTCTGCGGGCCCCAGAGACAGCTCTGGCTCCCGGTGGGAATTCAGGTGAGGGTCCCCCAAATCTGGAAAACTCAACGGGGGGGGCTGTGGAATGAGGAATAGCCCGCAGGAGGCATCTTAACCCTCTTTGCAGCCTTGTCCACCTCTCAAGATAGATTAGCCCTTGCCGACTTTAAGATGATAGAAAAACAGAATAACGGAAGGGACCTTGGAGGTCATCTAGTCCGACCCCCTGCTCAGGCAGGAAACCCTAGACCATTTCAGACAAGTGGCTGTCCAGTCTCTTCTTAAAAACCTCCAGTGTTGGAGTATCCACGATTTCTGGTGGCAAGCTGTTCCACTGGTTAATTGTCCTCATTCCAGGTGGCTTCTCTCCTTGAAGAGAGGAATGACCATCACATTTATTTAAGAACCGCGGCATTCGTTTAACAACCACTGTAAAAAGAGTCATAAAATCAAGTCCAGTCACATGGGTGCCTTGGCCTACAACTGTTATAACTTACAGTGGAAATCCCAGATTCCATTACGGTCATAAACTGAGGACTACCTCTATTCAGCAGTTTTCCTGGGAAGTAAGAAGCCCGTGATCAACCAGGGCACTTGGCAAGTTTCAGGAGAACTTTGTGTTTTTTTCCCCCTTTTCTCCCCTCCTGCAGGAAACCCCATCTATGACTTCTTCATGGGCCATGAGTTGAACCCACGCATCGGGGTCTTTGATCTCAAATTCTTCTGTGAGTTACGCCCAGGTCTCCTTGGCTGGGTAAGTGACTTTGTGCTGGCGGCGAGGACAATGAAGTGGGAGGTCCTGGCCTCCAATGAGAAAGAGGTATATTTGGGAAGGGCTGGGGGCTTCTGACAGAGCAACAAGGCTCTCCAGAACTTGTTGGGTGCTCATGAAGAGACTGGACAGCCATTTGTCCAGAATGGCATAGAGTCCCCTGCTTGAGCAGGAGGTTGGACTAGAACAGGGCTTTTCAACCAGTGGTACGGGTACCACCTGTGGTACATGGGCACCCGGCAGGTGGTACGCGACCATCCGAGAAAAGTGGTAGGAGGGGCAGGGGAATGAGCTGAACTGGCACAAGCCTGAGCGAGAGACGGCTGGAGCTGCAGGGCTGTCAGGGCTCAGTGGAAGCGCCAGGATCAGTGCCAGGCTCCAGCTGGAGCTCAGCGCTGATCCTGGCGCTTCCACCGAGCCCAGAAGAAGCGCCGATCAGCTGGAATGTTGCAGCCTCTCCAGGGTCTTGTGATTTACATTCCGATGCTTGGCAACCGATTCATATTTATGACGGTTACAGTGTCCCAGGGTCATGTGAAGGGACCAAAACCTGCTGCAACCACCCAGCAAACGGGGGGGGGGGGAAATAAAAACCAAATACCCCCCACCCCCGCTGCCAATCCTCAACAGAAATGCTCACAACAATGAAAACCTCGGACAGGAGGAAGAGCGCCATCAGGTGGGCAGGCAGGTGTCTTGCTCGGCTGTGGCTTGGGGGGCACTTTTTTCAGTGCCATTGTAACTTCAAACAGTCACTAAGTGAACTGTTGTAAGTTGAGGACTACCTGTACTTTATCACTTTTTTCCTTTTTTTTTTTTTTGGTCATCAAGTTTTGGACACCTTGCTAGGCGACGGGTGATCATCGGATGTTGCTTTTTTTAAAAAAAAAATTTGTATTATTTTTTATTAATTTAATACATAAAACAGTGCACTGTGAATAGTGCCCTCCACCGAACAAGTTACAAAAATACAAACATTAATCCCACCACCAATAGGGAAGATTCAATTTCTATTACATATATACTTCTCAACTCTGGATTACATTACTCATACTTTATAGAGTGACTGAATTTTATTCTTTATTTTTGCATCGCCTATTAAGTTTAACATATAATTTTTTACCTTTTCCCACCGCTTCATCGTTGCTACCAATTTACCTTCATTATAATTATGTAATCTAATTTCCATTATTTGATAGTGAATGTGGTCTACCATGTACTTACACCAATTTTGTATATTCCATTTCTTTGCATCTTTCCACCCAAGCACTATAGTTGCCTGGGCGCTTTCTATTGCTGCAGTTTTAATTTCCTCGTATTCCTTTACCTCACTATTTTTTATTAATAGCGCCACCTCCTTAGTTATTCTCCAATTAATATTTAGCATCTTATTTACCTCAATTTGTATTTGTTTCCAAAATCTTTGAACTTCAGCACATTCCCAAAACATATGCATAAATACTCCCTTTTCTTTACATCCATGCCAACAATTCCCTTTCTTCTCCCTTTGGAAGTGCGCTAATTGTAATGGTGTGTAATACCATTTATGTAAAATTTTTCTTCTCATCTCTCTTATCCTTGTATTTTTAATCTTCCTGATATCTTCTACTAAGCTTCATCAGCTATATGCGGTCTTCATATCCTATGTTGGGCCCTCAACAATCTGTTTGCACAACCCAGAAATCAGATGACCCAGATTAAAAGGAAGGAAGAAAAGTCAATGTGTTGGGCAGGAATGTGATCCAGACAATTCCACCTGATCCTTGGGAAGCAGAGGTTAAATGACGTCCCTTTCGCCAAAGAACGGAGAGATTTATAATATAGAATAATAGAGTTGGAAGGGATCTTGGAGGTCTTCTAGTCCAGCCCCCTGCTCAAGCAAGAGACTCTATATCATGTGAGACAAGAGGCTGTCCTGTCTCTTCTTAAACGCCTCCAGTGATGGAGCACCCACAGCTTCTGGTGGCAAGCTGTTCCACTGGTTAATTGTTCTCACTGTTAGGAAAGTTCTCCTTAATTCCAGGTTGCTTCTCTCTTTGATCAGTTTCCATCCATTTTTTCTTGTCCTGCCTTCAGGTGCTTTGGAGATTAGGTTGAGCCCTCTTCCTTGTGGCAGCCCGTCAAATAATGGAGTGCTGCTATCATGTCTTCCCTGGTCATTCCATTGCTTTTAATGTCAAAGTACATTCACGGAACTATTCATAAGTTGGGACCACCTCTGACAGCATATATTTAATCCAGTGTTCATTTAGAGCATATTTTTCAACAGCAGGCTGCCCTTCGTAAGACTCTAGTCCAGGGGTAGGCAACCTTGGCTCTTTTGTGACTCCTGGACTTCAACTCCCAGAATTCCTAAGCCAGCCATGCTGAGGGGAAAGGGAGAGGTTTCCAAGCTGAGCCCTGCTGGCTCAGGAACTCTGGGAGTTGAAGTCCACGAGTCATGAAAGAGCCAAGGTTGCCTACCTCTGGCCTAGGCCTAGGCCCCTTCATGACTGGTGGACTTCAACTCCCAGAATTCTTGAGCCAGCCTGGCTCAGCTTGGAAACCTCTCCCTTTCCCCTCAGCATGGCTGCCTCAGGAATTCTGGGAGTTGAAGTCCACGAGTCATAAAAGGGGTCAAGGTTGCCTACCCTTGCTCTAGTCCAGCGGTTCTCAACCTTTTTCAGGCCAAGACCCCACCTGCGCCGCCCATGCGCGACGGGCCGACCCGGCATGCGCGGCGCAATGGACCAACCTGTGCATGGGCGGCGCACGCGCGACGGGCCGAACCGCGCATGCGTGGTGCGCATGCGACGGGCCGAACCGCGCATGTGTGGCGCGCGCAACGGGCCGAACCGCGCATGCGCGGTGCGCGACAACGGGCCAAACTGCGCATGCGCGGCATGCGTGCGATGACCCAAACCGTGCATGTGCGGTGTGACGGGCCGAACCACGCATGCGCAGCGCGCATGCAACGGGCCGAACCGCACATGTGCTGTGCGATGGGGTGAACCGCGCATGCGCGCGCGACGGGCCAAACCGCGCATGTGCGGTGCGATGGGCCGAACCGCGCATGCGCGGCGCAACGGGCTGAACCACACATGTGCGGCGCGCGCGATGGGCCGAACCGTGCATGCACGGCACGCTACAAGCCGAACCGTGCATGTGTGGTGTGACAGGCCGAACCGCGCATGCGCGGCGCACGCCCGATGGGCCGAACCGTGCATGTGCAGCGCGACAGGCCGAATTGTGCATGCGCGGCGCGCACGCAACGGCCGAGGGGAAACGGGGGGGAAAAATGGCAGACTGCAGTGTCCGGCGACCCCCGCGAAACGGTTGTTCGACCCCAAATGGTCGAAAAAAGCAATTTGGGGATATGGCAAAAAAAAGAACTATCATATGATATTCCCACAGAATGTCACCCACCATCAGAATTCAACATCAATATTGTTTCACAGTTGAAATTTGATCAAGGAAGCATTTCCCCAAAATTAACACTAGAATTAACTAATGGTGCTATGTATGTGAGCTAGCAATGGCTGAAATGGCGACAGAATAAAAGGCCGTTCTGAATTTTCCATTTGGCTTATATCTGACCAATTTTCCAGATGTTAAAAATGTTGTTGTGCCACTTGAAGAAAAGATTCTTGCATAGCATTTTTAAAGCCGTTTCTCAGAAGAGGAAACAATTTAGGCCTCCCTCAGAACGATATTCAGACAGCTGAGGATTAGGAGCTACCTATGATGCAGCTGAGATGTTTTGAGAGTAAGAGGCTTCTTTAGGTACCTTGTTAATGTTTCTCAGCCTCAGAAACATTAGGATGCACGGAATTCAACTCTTACACTAGGAGAATTCTAGGAGTTGAAATCCACATATTTAAAAGTTGCTGAAGTTCAGAAACGGTGAGCTAGACCAGGGGTTCTCAACCTTGGCAACTTTAAGACTTGTGGACTTCAACTCCCAGAATTCCTCAGCCAGCATGGCTTGCCGAAGAATTCTGAGAGTTGAAGTCCACAAGTCTTAAAGTTGCCAAGGTTGAGAACCCCTGAGCTAGACCAAGGCTAATTGCATCTTAGGATAAATCTCATTTTGATTCAGGAGAGAAGACTTCTGTGTAAGCCAACTCAAAACACTAAATCACATTTTGATTCAGGAGAGAATTATCTGTAAGCCAGCTGAAAACAGTTGCTAAACGGGTTCTAGGAGCAACAGCATTTATGTTTCTACAGGTCAAATATCGCAGTTGTTTCTGTTGCACAGAATGTTAAACATCAGCTCAGTGAAATGGGGCTGAGATGGTAATGGGTAAAAAACAATCTCACTGAAGTTAGTTTCACCTCCAAGTCGATTGATTTCTTTGTTGAACTGAGCAAAGATGCTCATTTCTTGTTCGATAGCTTGGATTCGATCCTCAGTAGAAGACGTGGTGTTCTGGACCTGATCCACAAGATTCTTTAACATATGCTGGTTGGTCAACACCATACTCAGAGCTTCTTGATTCCTCAGAATAGCATCATGCATGGCTTCTGGGTACCACTGGCTGCATATCGTTTCACTGGTGATGCTCCTAAGTAGAAAGAAGGCCGCAGATGTATCTGGCTTTGATGGGCCACCTCATTCAATACTTCTTGATCGTTACTGTCCAATTCTACCCAATTCTAGTCATTGCACTTTCCACTGGCCTTGGCCCCACCTCCTCCAGCAACGCCACTCGCCGCCCTTCCATCCTCCTAACGCAGAGATCCTACCAGCCAGGTCCTTCTTTTCATTACATTGGACAGACCCAATGCCTGCAATCGTTATTCCTACGTTTTAGCCTCCAGCTCCATAAATTTATCCACATGGTTTTTAAAAATCCAATATGGTACGGAAAAAAAGTGGGGAAATGGATGGGGTCTGTTCTCATTGCTGGGCTGTCTCCTCCCTCCCGCAGGCCCTGATCAACATGGCGATGTTGGTTAAAGAAACGGAACTGAGAGGCAGCCCTTCCTTGGCCATGATCCTGGTTAATGCCTTCCAGCTTCTCTACGTGGTGGATGCCTTCTGGCATGAGGTAGGTTAAAAACCAGGGCCAGCAGGCCTGGCCATGGGGAAAGGGAAGGGGTCAAAATTTTTTTTAACAAGTTATCCTTGGAACATGGGAGAAAGAAATATTTCCCCAACCTGGAAATTCCCAAATTATTTTGCTAACAAAGAATTTTAGAGGTCCAAGGCTGGTTGCACAATCTGGCTTGACTCACTGCTTTGAGTAATCTACAGCTGTTTGCACAGCTGGACCAGGCTAGAGCAGTCTTTCTCAACAACTTTAAGATGGGTGGACTTCAACTCCCAGAATTCCTCAGCCAGCAAAGCATCTTCAAGTTGCCAAGGTTGAGAAAGACTGGAATCAAGAAATTTGGGGCTGAAGTTTGTGAATATTTTGCAGGAGGCCATTCTCACCACAATGGATATTGTCCATGATGGCTTCGGTTTCATGCTTGCTTACGGGGACCTGGCTTGGGTGCCATTCCTGTACAGCCTCCAGTCCTGCTTCCTTGTAACTCACCCCCAGAAGCTTAGCCTGCCTCTAGCGGGGGGCATCGTCCTGCTAAATGGTGAGTGAGGCTGCAAACAGGCCCTCTGAGCATGCACAGAATGCTTTCATCATCTCCTGCTTGAGCGGGGTGGTGGTGGTGTTGGACTAGATTGCCAAGGTCCCTTCCAACTATTCTATTCTATTCTATTCTATTCTATTCTATTCTATTCTATTCTATTCTATTCTATTCTATTCTATTCTTCATTCCATTATTCTATTCTATCCTATCCTATCCTATTCTATCCTATTCTATCCTATCCTATCCTATCCTATCCTATCCTATCCTATTCTATTCTTCATTCCATTATTCTATTCTATTCTATTCTATTCTATTCTATTCTATTCTATTCTATTCTATTCTATTCTATTCTATTCTATTCTATTCTCCTATCCTATCCTTTTCTGTTTTCTGTATTCTATTCTGTTCTGTTCTACTCTACTCTACTCCAGAATAACAGAATATTGTCTCCTCTCCTCGCTCCTCTTTCTATTCCATTCCATTCCAATTTTTTTTTTTGTCTTCCAATGGAAGCTGGATGGTCATTCATCTAATTCAAGGTTTTCCAACCTTAATGATTTCTGTGCATATGAACTTCAAATCCCAGAATTCCAGTCAACATGGCCATTGATGAGAATTCTGGAAGTCCGTACTTCAAGAAGTTGCTAAGGTTGAGAAACATTGATCTGATGGACCCTGTGCTGAGAGAAAAGTTAGGCTGGATGCCTTCTAAGGCCCCTTCCAACTCTACGATGCTATGATTCAATACAAATCATCTCACCGTCATTTTTTTCATTTTGCAGGCCTGGGATATTCCATATTCCGTGGTGCCAATTCCCAGAAAAACACCTTCCGACGGAATCCCGCCGATCCCAGAGTGGCTGGTTTGTAACATCACAAGTTTCACTTTGTGGGGTGGGTCCATAAGATCGACTTAACCAAAATCTGGCAGGCACATTCACACAACAGGGTGGGCTTGTGTCCTTTTACCCTAGGGTGATTAAGATAGCAATAGCCATAGTGTTTAGACTTATATCCTGCTTCACATTGCTTTACTCACAACTGCTGTAGGGAAGCTGTTCCACTGATTAGTTAACAGAATAATAGAGTCAGATCTTCTAGTACAGCGGTTCTCAACCTGTGGGTTGCGACCCCATTTGGGGTCGAACGACCATTTCACGGGGGTCGCCAAACACCGCAGTCTGCCATTTTTTTTTTTTTGGTTGGCCATTTTTTTGGGTCGGCCATTTCCCCCCCCCTTTGCGATGCGGGCCGTCGCGCTGCGCATGCGCGATGCGGGCCCGCCATTTTTTTTTGGTCGGCCATTTTTTTTTGGTCGGCCATTTTTTCCCCTTTGCGATGCGCCCCGTCGCGCCGTGCATGCGCGATGTGCCCCGTCACGCCGTGCATGCGCGATGCACCCCGTTGCGCCGCGCATGCGCGATGCGGGGCGGGGGCGAGCCCCGGAAAAGGTTGAGAACCGCTGTTCTAGTAGAAGACCCTCTATCACTCTCTTTTTTCCCTCAGGGCTCCGGACAATCCCTACGGCAACCGGCCGACGCCTGCTGGTCTCTGGCTGGTGGGGTTTTGTGCGACACCCCAACTATTTAGGAGACCTGATCATGGCTTTTGCGTGGTCTTTGCCCTGCGGTAAGTGGCAGCCACCTAGGAGAGGCTCCAGATTTGCTTCTCTGCAGCAATCTAAGCTGGCCTTCCTTTCGGTTTCGTTGCAGGATTCACTCATATCTTGCCCTATTTTTATATTATCTATTTCACCTTGCTGCTGGCTCATCGGGATGCCCGGGACGAGCACCAGTGCCTGAGGAAGTACGGGCTGGCCTGGCATGAATATTGCCGCCGTGTCCCCTACCGGATTTTCCCGTATCTCTACTGAATTCTTAAGTCTCCATTTCCAAATGGTCTCTTGTCTGGAAATCGTCAGGATTGTCTCCGGGCTTCATGTCACTGCAAGAAAGAAGACACCAGCAGAGCTTGGGAAGCAGGCAGAAGCATCCACTGTACATGATTGTTGCTCCAAACTTTACTTCACCAAGAGGGCTGGATTTTTATTGTACATTCTTCTGTCTCACTGTCACCAACTGGAGGACATTTTCGCTTGTCCTCCTTTCCCGTCTTCCATTTGTGTAGATTATGTTCCTGATAGGAAAAGACACTGGAAAAGTAGACTTTGGACCTGGAGCCATTTTCTATTGAAATAAACTGATTTTTTTTAGGACATAGAATAACAAGAGTTGGAAGAGACCTGGGAAGTCTTCTAGTTCAGGGGTCTCCAATCCCCCATGGTACTGGGCCATGGCCCATCGGGAACTGGGCTGCGCAAGCAGCGGGCGAGCACACAAAACCATCCCCCTCTGGCCACTGCTGGTCTATGGAGCTGGAAAGGTTGGAGACCACCGTTCCAGTTCATCTCCCTGCTCAAACAGGAGACCCTAACCATTTTGGACAAATGGCTGCCCAGTCTTCTCTTAAAACCACCAGCGATGGAGCGTCCGCAACTTCCAGAGGCAAGTCACTCCAGTGATTAATTGTTCTGTCAGGAAATTTCTCCTTACTTCTAGGATGGATCTTCCACCCATTACTTCTTGTCCTGTCCTCCAGATGCGTTGGAGATGAAGTCAACCTCCTCCTCTGTGACAGCCCCTCAAGTACTATCACACCCCCTATTAATCTTTTTCATCTTCAATAAGTTAGACATAGTGATCTCCCCAAGCATTCATCGCACAATTTAGCCTCCAAAACCTTTATCATTTTTGCTGCTCTTCTATGCACATTTTCCATGGATCTCAACAAGACAAATCAAAGCACTTTGGCGATGCTTCTTGAGCTCCTAAACACAGCAGACTCCAACTGTTGCAGCTTGGCAGCCCGACAGGGTGGGAGGAGAAGAACCAGACCACATGAGCAGCAGATTGGCGCACAGCCACACGGATGAAGTTCATCTTACTCGAGTGGTGGGCAGGGGCACACGCACACCTCGACTGCAAGTCGAGCTACACACACGCTGTGCATCAGCCTGCAGATCTATTGCAAATAGCCACAGCCTGGTAACGGGCCCCGGGGTTGGGGATCTGTCCTCAGTTTGCAACATTTGCAAGTGTTCAGTAAGATGGTCCAGCCCCCGCACCCCTAGAATGCTTCTGATATATTCTTGCACCCCTCACAAAAGTTCAAAACAATGGCAACAAATTATGCATATACACTATAATTTTGAAAAGCCAAGTTTTCACACCCTCTGGAATATCGTCTTGCACCTCCAGAGGGTGCGAGCACCCCTGGTTGGAAACTCCTGGTCTAGAAACTGGATTTTTAAAAAAAGATTAACAGGATCCTTGGGAAGTAAGACTTTGATTCTTAAAGTCTAAACTCTACAAATTAATTAATAATCTGGTCACCGCACCTCAAGAAGGATATAATGGAACTGGAAAAGGTGCAAAAAAGGGCAACAAGAATGATCAAGGAAATGGAGCGCCTCCCTTATGAAACCAGATTGCAACGCCTTGGTCTCTTCAGCCTTGAAAGACGGCGTTTAAGGGGTGACTTGATCGAAGTGTATAAAATCATGCATGGGATAGAAAATGTGGATAGAGAAAAATTCTTTTCTCTATCACACAATACCAGGACAAGGGGGCACTCCCTAAAGCTCATAGCTAAGAAATTGAGGACAAATAAAGGGAAATATTTCTTCACCCAGAGGGTCGTTGATTTATGGAATTCACTTCCAGAAGGGGTTGTGACAGCTGTCAGCCTTGACAGCTTCAAGGCAGGGCTAGATAGATTCATGGAGGCCAAGTGTATCGGTGGTTATTAAAACGGATGTCCATGTGCCGCCTCTATGTTGGTTGAGGCAGGCAGGACTCCCTTGAGTACCGTTTGTTGGGGGTCAAGGGAAAGGGAGGGTTTTGCCTTCTCTTTCTGCTCAAGATCCCCATGTACATTTGGTGGGCCACTGTGTGACACAGAATGCTGGACTCGATGGGCTTTGGCCTGATTCAGCATGGCTCTTCTTATGTTCTTATGTATAAAGCAATACTAACTGGCAGACTGAAGTAATAAAGGAGAACTCGATATAATTGGGAGTGTCATAAAAATGACACTTTTTGAAAACATGTACTAGAAGTTTTCAGAGACATAACCATTAACTTTTAGGTTTTTTTTTATTTAACTAAGGTCTTTGGGGATTGGAGTATGGTAGCTTTAAAAAAAATAACATTTAAAACTCAAACTATTTGTGTTTTTTGCTCTTGAACAGCAAATAATTGGATGCTGGGAAAAATATTCATATTTGTAATGGGAAATAGTGAACTGTTTTATTTCTAGCTAGCAATGAAATCTTTTTTGAAGGGGATTTCTCTGAGTCACAGTAATAAACAATAAAGATAGTCCTCGCCTTACGATCACAACTGAGCCCAAAATTTCTGACAAATTTGTTAAGCGAGCTTTGCCCCCCTCTTTACGACCTTTCTTGCCAAAGTTAAGTGAATGACTGAGTCTGAATTCTGACCACGTGACCCTGGGGATGCTGCAATGGTGGTTAAGTATGAAAAATGGTGATAAACCACTTTTTCAGGGCTGTTGTAACTTTGAATGGTCATTAGACTGTCGTACTGTAAGTTGAGGACTATCTGTATTGGAACAAGAGAAAGAAAATAATGCAAGGAAAGGAATCCTGAGGTGACCCAACATGGAGACCTGAACTTGACTTGGTCTCTTGGGATCCTCTGGTACAGGGGTGTCAAACTCGCCACGTCATGTGACATACGACGTATGGTGACTTTTCCCCCATTGCTGGAGCTGGGGTGGGCACGAGCTGGCAGTTTGACACCCCTGCTCTGGTAGCTCAAGGATGAAGGAATTACTGGCTCCTGCAATGGTTTGAAAGGAGATCGAGCAAGGAAATAAAGGTGATGAAAAAGCTTATTGGATTTGGAATGTAATTTTTGCAATGTTTCTCCTCTGCATCGTTTCGGGAAACATGAGTTGTTGAGCGGCTCTAAATACTAGATCTAGTGCAGCGGTTCTCAACCTATGGGTCGCGACCCCATTTGGGGTCGAACGACCATTGCACGGGGGTCGCCAAACGCCGCCGTCCGCCATTTTTTCGCCATTTTTTTGGGCCGGTGCATGCGCAGTTCGGCACGCGCGACGACCCGATCCGCGCATACGCAGCACAACGGGCCGAACTGCGCATGCGCAGCACAACCAGGCCGCTCGCCTCTCACCGCTGCCTCAGAGACTCCGGCAGGCACACTGAGGAGCAGTCCGGAGCAGGCGGGCGCAAAGCTGCCTCCTTCCCGCTCCGCCACGTCCCAGGCCCGGCCTCCTCCTCGCCCTCCAGCAGCCGGCCAAGCGGTTGGGGCAGCCAGACCTCGAGGCGGGCCCGCACTTCACCGAGACCGGCCAAGCTGTGGCGAGAGGCGCCCAGCGGCCCGAGAGAAGCGAAAGGCGCCCGGCGGCCACCTCCGGCCCCCAAGTCCACGCTCCGGACCGGCGTCCAGGTCGCAGCGCTCCATCTGCCCGGCTTGTCCGGGCCGTCGCGCCTCTCCTCGCCCTCCTCCCCGGCCGGCTCTCGCCAGCGCCGCCCCCTTTTCTCCGCGGCGGCCAATGGGGGCGGCGGGGCTCCGGCTCCCCTTCCTCCTCCCAGGCGCCGCGGGGGGCGGCCGGGCGCGCAGGGGCTGCCTGCCTGCCTGCCTGCCTCTGGCTCGGCCCTGCTCGCTCCCTCCCTCCCTCCCTCGGCGGTGGCGGCGGCCGAAGCAGGCGGTAAGGCGCCCAGCCAGCGGACCAGCAAGATGAACTACCTGGTGAGTCCCTGCCGGGTGTGGGGGGAGGCTGAGCCAGGGAGGGAGCTGGGGAGCCTGGCCAGATGCCCCCCGCCCGCCTGGCCGGCCCGAACGGGACTGGCGCCTAGAGCAACCTGGCCCGGGCGGGCTCCCCAGTCCTGCCGCCCGCCTACCTACCTGCAGCCACTGCCGGCCGTGCGGAAGGCGCGGGAGTCCCGGACGAGCTGGGCAGGCGGAGTGCTGCGACCTGGACGCCTGTCCGGAGCACGGACTTGGGGGCCGGAGGCGGCCGCCGGGCGCCTTTCGCTTCTCTCGGGCCGCCGGGCGCATCTCGCCACAGCCGGGCCGGTGTCAGTGAAGTGCGGGCCCGCCTCGAGGTCCGGCTGCCCCGACCGCTTGGCCAGCTGCCGGAGGGCGAGGAGGAGGCCGGGCCTGGGACGTGGCGGAGCGGAGCGGGAAGGAGGCAGCTTTGCGCCCGCCTGCTCCGGACCGCTCCTCGGTGTGCCTGCCGGAGTCTCTGAGGCAGCGGTGGGAGGCGAGGCCGGCCCGGTCTGGAGCCAGCCGGCCCGGTTGCGCTGCGCATGCTCAGTTTGCCCCGTTGTGCTGCGCATGCGCGGTTCGGTCCATCGCGCCGCACATGCGTGGTGCGGGTCGGGGTCGTGCCGCGTATGGGCGCTGCAGGTGGGGTCTCGGCCTGAAAAAGGTTGAGAACCGCTGATCTAGTGGGACAGGAGAGGGCCTGGGAGAGAAGAGAGAATATTTGTTTTAAATATTAAAACTAATACTGTATAGATAGTCCTTGACTTATGACAGTGGTGGCGAACCTATGGCACGGGTGCCAGAGGTGGCACTCAGAGCCCTCTCTGTGGGCACGCGCGCCGTCGCCCCAGTCCTAGGCCTTCCGCTGGGTTTTATAAAACCTTTTCTCTTTAGGCCTCTGCCGTCGTGTACCAAAAAAAGAGGTTCAATCAATCAATTTCAACTTCTCGCCGGAAACAAAAGATCTTGCAAAGTTGGAATTGATTGATTGAACTTTTTAGTCCCACCCAGTCTGCCGTTACCACTGCAGCCACGCCCACCCAATGGGCCACACCCACCCAATGGGCCACACCCACCCGGCACCCAACGATGCATAAGTGGGTTTTGGGTTGCAGTTTGGGCCCTCAGTCTCTAAAAGGTTCGCCATCACTGACTTATGACCATAGTTCCCCAGCCAGCATGGTTTAAGACAGTGGTGGCGAAACTATGGCACAGGTGCCAGAGGCAGCACTCAGAGCCCTCTCTGTGGGCAAGTGCGCCATCGCCCCAGTCCTAGGCCTTCAGCTGGGTTTTATAAAACCTTTTTGCTTTAGGTTTCCGCTGCCGTGTGCAAAAAAAAAGTCAATCAGTCAATTTCAACTTCTCGTGGAAAAAAAAAGATCTTGCAAAGTTGGAATTGATTGATTGAACTTTTTAGACCCACCCAGTCTGCCGTTACCACCACAGCCACGTCCCCCAATGGGCCACGCCCATCCAATGGGCCACACCCACCCGGCACCCGATGATGCATAAGTGGGTTTTGGGTTGAAGTTTGGGCATTCGGTCTCTAAAAGGTTCGCCATCACTGGTTTAAGATGTTTGGACTTCAATTCCCAGAATTCCCCAGCCAACCATGCTGGCTGGGGAATTCTGGGAGTCAGAAGTGCTCACATCTTAAAAGTTGCCAAGACTGAGTCATCACTGCCCTTTCATTTCACTCTTGATTCCCAAGGAAACATATCTGTGTGTGTCAACCGGGTTGAAAGGAAGCAGGAAACAAAACAAGACACAAACTGAAGGATTCCTAGTCTCGCTTTTTTAATTGCAACTCTCCCGTTGTTGCCACCAATCCACGTCCAGTTTAGGGGGAGGATAAAAACAAACCTAACCTGTTCCTTTCTCATCTTCACGTTTAGACTTCAGGTCCTGAGACCCCGTGTTGCGATCCAAAGCCCACCGCTGCCTTCTCCCCCAGGCCCTCTCCTGTCCCACAGTTTCCACCTGATCCTTTGCAAGGGGCATGTGTTTGTGCTTCAGTCCAATTCTTCTATCAGAGGCTGTTTGGAAGGGGGAACTTTCCCTCCCCACATCTTCTCCAGCTCCTGAGTGATCGCCCCCACCTCCTTGGCCTCCACCACATGGGCTATGTATTCCCTCTGGACTTCCAAAGCCAGGGAGAGGAGCTCCTCCTGGTTCTCATTCACCCAGGAAAGCAGGAATTCACATTTCTTCTTAGCCTTGTAGATCCTGGGCCGGTCCTCGGGGGCCACCCACCGCTTCCCTTGACCCAACAGCCTGGCCAGGTGGGCGAGGGCCGCCAGGATGAACCGGTTCTGCTGCTCCAGGCTGGGCCCCCTTAAAATCTGGCCCACAGCCTGCACTGCCCCGGCCTTTCCCAGCGGGCACTCCGGGTAGCGGCTCTGCACGACGGCCTGCATGGCGGCTTGCAGGGCCTCCCCCGTGGAGGAGAAGACCCGCTGGGCACCCAGCACGGCCGAGAGGTCCAGGAGGGTCTCGCAGACTTCGGGCAGCAGTTGGGCATCGTCCACCTCTCCGTTGTAGAGCGACAGTGCATAGGCGTAGGCGTAGAGGACACTGGGCAGCTGGAAGCGCACCAGGGGGGAGATGGGGACGCGGGTGAAGTTGCTCAAAGGGCGGATCACATCAGGCAGGGCAGGTAGCGAGTTAGAATCCTGGCCAGGAGGCAGATTCTGGTCCCCTGCGACGGTCTCTTCGTTTGGAAGCTGGGATGAAGCCTCCAGGTCTTGCCTGGCTCCCTGCTGCTGCAGCTGTGAATCCTGGGCATCCTTAGCTCCAAGCAGCTGGACCAGGGCTGGCCCCTGGCTGGCTATGGCCCACCAGGGCTGCCAGGGGGGCAGGACCCCCGAAATCTTCCCGCTGCTCAGCAGCTGTTGGAACCTCTGGCGCTGCTGAGAGGTTAGCTGCTCCCACAGGTCTTCCGCCTGCGGGTCGAGGCCTAGCCCGGGCTCCGCATCCCCGGCCTCGCGTAGTTCCCGCAGCCGGAGAAGGGCCTCCCTCAGGCGGCCTCGCGTCGCCGCATCCCCCCGTTGGCCCCGGAGCCGAAGTTCCAACTCTCGCGTCTGGAAGTCCCGGGCGCAGGAGTCGTGATCCCGGTAGCAAGGGACTGAGCAGAAGCGGATGTGGCAGCGCGGGCAGGTGTAGGGCGGCCGCTCGGCCTGGCACAGCGCGCAGCAACCCGGAGCCGCCATGAACCGAAAGCGCCCGAGAACGCTCGGCTATTTCCGGAGAGAACTCGCCTTTCCCCCCCCCGTCCTAATGCGCAGGCGCAGCCTGGAAAACGTTCGGAGGGGTGATGGGAGATGTAGTCCTGCCGGCCCAACGGCAGCTTGCTTCAGCGCTGAAGAACACTACATTGACCATGATGCATCGGGCCCTACTGCAATCGCTGGCGAGCATGGAGCAGACTTTCCCTGGATGTTTTGCAGAGCTTCGGAGAGTTGTGAAGACAACTTGTAACTTTAAGAACGGGGACCTGAATGACTTTGCTCCCCGCACTCCGCAGTCTTTTTTTTTTTTTCCCCTAACATAGCTTTTGAAAGAAAAGAATTCTGGGAGTTGAAGTCCACATAGCTTAAAGTTGCCCAGGTGAACGAATAGGCTGGATCTGTTTAACAGGGTTTTGGACTAAGCTGCAAAAGTGCAAAATGTGCTAGCAGAGTGTTTCCCAACCTTGACCATTTTAAGGCATGTGGACGTCAACTCCCAGAATTCCACAGCCAGCAACGCTGGCTGTGGAATTCTGGGAGTTGACGTCCACATGCCTTAAAATGGTCAAGGTTGGGAAACACTCTGCTAGAATCTTTTGACAAAACAGGTCCAATATTGTTAGCAAGAGAGCCTGGTCGCATGCTTATAGCTAATCCTTGACTTTCAACCCTTCGTTTAGTGACGGTTTCAAGTCACAAAAGCACTGAACGGTGACTTATGACCGTTTTGCACCGTTACAACTCTTGCAGCATGGGTGTGCGTGTGCCCCACGATTTAAAATTCAGATGCTTGCCACCGGCATGTATTTATGACAGCTGCAGTGTCCCGGGGTCATGTGGAATTTCGCAACCTTCGGACAAGCCGTCAATAGGGAATCCCGACTTACTAAATAATCATGTTACTAACAACCGTGGTGATTCACTTAACAGCGGTGGCAAAAAAAAGGTGGTAAAATGGGGCAAAGTTCACATAACTGCCTTGCTTAGCAACAGAAATCTTGGGCTCCATTGTAGTCATACATTGAGGACTAGCTGTATATTTCTCTGGATGGCCAACAATTATAGACAGAATCAAAACAATAAACCAAAGTCTGAAGAACAACATTCTGAGACTTGTTTTATTTCTGTGAGATACTTATTGGCCTCTCCATCAAACTCTTAACTCCTTATGTGGACTTGGCTCTCCTCAAGGTGAAAGCCCCTCCGGATCCTATTAAAAGGTGGTCCTGAACCCATTAGATTTCTTTCTACAGGTAGTCCTTGACTTACAACCATTTGCTTAGTGACCATTTGAACTTTTTTCAGCACTGGAAGAAGTGACTTATCACCATTGTACCAGCCCCTTGGTCATGTGATCAAAATTCAGATGCTTGGCAACTGATTTCACATTTACGACGGTTGCTGTGTCCCCGGGCCACGCGATCCCCTTTTGCGACCTTGAGAAGCAAAGTCAATGGGGAAGCTGGATTCACTTAACGACCGTGTTATACTAAACTATGTTATACTTTTCTCTCTTAGAAAAGTAAATTTTCTGGCTCGATTTGTGGTCATAAATTCAGGACTACCTGTATAAGAGTGTTTTTTAATGGCTGCCTGAGGAATTCTGGGAGTGGAAGTCCAAACGTTTTAAAGTTTTCGCGGTTAAGAAACACTGGTATGTCTGGAGATGCTCAGTCATCCAGGTGATGGTTGTCCCAAAGATGCTTTTTCATGAGGCAACTAGAGTTTGTTTTCTTTGAAGACGTTTCGCTTCTCATCCAAGAAACTTCTTCAGCTGCAAGGAGTATAAATCCTCCCATTCTCCACCATCCAGTTGGAGCTGAAGAAGCTTCTTGGATGAGAAGCGAAACGTCTTCAAAGAAAAACAAGACAGTCCAGTCGTAAAAAAGCATCTTTGGGAAAACACCGATATGTACAAAATATTCTTTGTTCAGCCCTGTGAAATTATATACACGTAAAGCATTCCTCTTTCTTTTGCCAAGAGTTGCAAAAGGTTGACTGCACACAGGCCCCAAATAGGAAAAGTAGCAACACCAGGAAACGGTCCAGGCAAATATATGATTTATTATATGACAGGGGGCTCTTTAGGAGTTGGCATTCGGTCCCTTCTTTTTACCGAAACCGGGCACGACATTGACAAACCGACGGTTGTACTGCATGCGCCTTTTAGCCCGGCCCGTTTTTTTCTTCTTCTTTTCTTGCTTAGCAACCTGAGAAAACATTAAGCGTTAGTAAAAGATCTGGCCAACCTTCTCCTAGAATTCATTTTATCTCTTGATGTTGAGCAGGGGCCTAAGTCCTTAAGTCAGGAATTTTCAATCTTTTCACCCCTTATACCACTTTTAGGAGATGGCGACATCCGAGGACCACCTGTCGCCTAGCAAAGGGTCAAAAACTTGATGACCAAAGGGAAAAAAAAGGAAAAAAGTGATAAAATACAGGTAGTCCTCGACTTACAACAGTTCGCTTAGTGACTGTTCGAAGTTACAATGGCGCTGAAAAAAGTGCCCCCCAAGCCACAGCCGAGCAAGACACCTGCCCGCCCGCCCGCCCGCGCTCTTCCTCCTGTCTGAGGTTTTCATTGTTGTGAGCATTTCTGTTGAGGATTGGCAGCTGGGGGTGTGGAGGGGATGTTTGGTTTTTATCACCCCCCCCGTCTGCTGGGTGGTTGCAGCAGGTTTTGGTCACTTCCCATGACCCTGGGACACTGTGACCGTCATAAATAGGAATCGGTTGCCAAGCATCTGAATGTAAATCACAAGACCCTGGAGATGCTGCAACATTCCCACTGATTGACGCTTCTTCAGAGTTCAGCGGAAGCACCAGGATCAGCGCTGCTTTCCAGCTGATTGGTGCTTCTTCTGGGCTCAGAAGCGCCAGGATCAGCGCTGAGCTCCAGCTGGAGCCTGGCGCTGATCCTGGCGCTTCCGCTGAGCCCTGACAGTCCCGAAGAAGCGCCGATCAGCTGGAAAGCGGCACTGATCCTGGCGCTTCCGCTGAGCCCCGACAGCCCTGCAGCTCCAGCCGTCTCTCGCTCAGGCTTGTGCGGTGCTGCCACCAGTTCAGCTCATTCCCCTCCCCCGCTACTTTTCTAGGATGGTTGCATACCACCTGCCAGGTGACAATGTACCACAAGTGGCACCCGTACCACTGGTTGAAAAGCCCTGGTCTAAGGTCTCCAGCCTTGATCAAGCGGGTTGGACTAGAAGACCTCTGAGGTCCCTTCCAGCCCTAGGATTCTATCTTCTGGGTTCTAATTTCCTTTCTAGGCAAAGTGTCTCTGCCAGCAATTGAAATGAACAGCCAGCAATTCAGGCACTCTCGGCTACCCTTCGGGTCCACAAGCAGCCGGCTAGGCTGAAGGATGCCCAGATACCCCACCCTCCCAAACCCAACTGTGGGTCATCTTGAACTGCCTACCTTTGGAGTCTGGCCTCTCACTTTGCCAGCACGAGCCAGGGAACCATGGACCTTCCCTAGAGAGAAAAGCAAAACAGAGGCGGCCGTTTTTACAGGAAACAGAAAACAAAGCCGACATACCTGATGACAAAGAAAGTGGCTTTATTAATCAGCCACAAGGGACCGTGAAGTTAATGTGCAGGTAGTCCTTGACTTACAACCCTCATTCTGTTGCTAAGTGAGGCATTTGCTCAGAGAATTTTGCCCCATTTAACAACCTTTCTTGCCATAGATGTTAAGTGAATCAGTGCAGTTGTTACGTTAGTTAACAGGGTTGTGAAATGATTCTGGCTTCCCCATTGACTTTGCTTGTCAGAAGGTGACAAAGGGGGATCATGTGACCCCGGCACACTGCAACCATCATAAATATGAGTCAGTTGTCAAATGTCTTGAATTTGGATCACACGACCCTGGGGATATTGTAATGGTTGCAAGTGTGAAAAACGGTCATAAGTCACTTTTTTCAGTGCTGTTGTAATTCGGCCATTAAGTGAACCATTGTTGAGGACTACCTGTACTGGATCAATTCCTCAGAAAAGAGTCAAAGCTAAAGACACACTGGCTACATTCACTTGGGTCTAAATGGAGCTGAGTGTATTGCAGCATGCAGAGAAAACCCATTTACAAGTAGTCCTCAACTTACAACCGTTTGTTATTATAACAGTGCATTTTTCACACTTTTACAAACAACTGTTGCAGCATCTCCATGCTCATGTGATCAAAATTCAGACACTTGGCTTGTAGTCCTGACGGTTGCCGTGTACTGGGGTCACGCGATTCCCTTTTGCAATCTTCTGACAAGCAAAGTCAATGGGGAAGAAGCCGGATTCACCTAACCACCGTTACTAATTTAACAACTGCAGTGATTCACTTGACAAATGTGGCAAAAAAAGGTCCTAAAACTGGACAAAACTCACTTAACTGCCTTGCTTAGCAACAAAGTTTGTGATCAATTGTGGTTGTGAGTCAAGGACTGCCTGTATTACTTGTGTGGCATAGCAGAAGGAAATGTAGGAACAGTTACTTTTAATCCCAATCTGAATTTAGCATTTTGAACCTAAATTAACCTGGGCTTGGAAAACTCCCCCCCCCAAATTACCTGGAATCAGGCAGTGACAAATCATTTCTGTATTGTTGCCAAAAGCCCTGTATAGGATACTCACGAAGTTATGGGGAATGACGCTCAATTAAACAGTTTATTTTTATAGTCTTATATACTGAATCGCAAATTAGCCAATCACATTTTAGCCTCATGTACTCTATCAATTTTAGGTGATTACTTCATTGTTTTGTTTGTTATCAAAACTCAGAAAATTGAGTTAACTGAATAAAGAGTAATTTATGGTTAAGTTCATCACAACTGCATCTTCTACCAACACAACAGAGAAATTTGTGAAATAAAAATCACAATTTATTATTTTTCTATGTACTAGGGTGGGGTTTTTTTGTATGGAGTAGCTCTGGAAATTTCATAGCTCTTCTAACAAGCTTCCATCCAGGTCTTCTCTTTCATACTTACCACCAAGCATGCGTGCAGTAACCTCCAAAGTTGTAAGATCACTGATGCCGCATTGACCAATGAGAGAATCATTTTCCAAGGGGATCCCACCAAGAAGAACCACTTGATCCTCAAGGGCGAGGCCCTCCAGGCATTCAATGCGAGCCTAAAAAGGGAAGGAAGAAAAGTGGGAACATGAATAATTGACACTTCGCTCACTAAGGCAGCACATTCCTTAGAGCAGGGGTTCTCAACCTTGGCAACTTTAAGACTTGTGGACTTCAAGTCCCAGAATTCCTCAGCCAGCTTTGCTGGCTGAGGAATTCTGGGAGTTGAAGTCCACAAGTCTTAAAGTTGCCAAGGTTGAGAACCCCTGCCTTAGAGGCACGGTTTGCCAACAATGACAACTTTAAGACCTGTGGACTTCAACTCCCAAAATTTCACAGCCAGCCTTGTAATTTTTCAATATCCACAACAGCTCTTGAATAAAAGGTGATAAAGATGATGAAAAGACAGTTTACAGCTCCTCGGTGGAGAGAAGAGAGGAAGGGAACCTCCGACAGTCCTTGGACATTTTAAGGAAGTTCATGTTTAAAAGCTTGGCGGATGACAATATTTAGGAAATGCCTTACAAACACAACATTCCCCAGGATTAGACTCATATATTGCTACTTCGTGGCCAAAGCCCATTAAACAGAAAACTCATTACAATCATGTATTAACTAAACAACAATTTACTACTCCAAATTGATTTAGAAAGAGGAAAAAGAAAGCCTCAGTCTTTGAAAGACTTCAGCATTTGCCCCAGTCTGAAGGAAGATTTATTTGGGAGAAACAAATGCTATTGTTTCAGCAACAATATTCATCAGAATGAAAGGTTCATATAAAATAAATAAAAATAATAATAAAAAATTCTTTACCTTAAGATGAGCTACTGTTTCATGTCCAGACACCTCAAGGGTGTGCAAATTCTGAGCACGAATGAAAAGCTGCATGGTTTCACCTGCAGAGATGAGAAAGCAAAGCAACCATTAAGATCAGCAATCCACCACCCCAAAATTTAGTATCCTAATAATGGCAGAGTCCAAGAAACTGGTCTCTTCCACCTCTTGCTGTTTTTAGATAAAGCAATGAGTAAAATAAAGAGGATGTTAAAAAAAAAAAAAGAGCTGCGAGTCTCTTTCAATCCACCTCATCCTTTCTGGCAACAAAATGTTATCTTAGGTTTTCCATCTTGATAGTATCAGTGATCAAGGACTTAAAAAGGATGGAGGGAATATATAAGGTTGCCTCTGACAAGATGGGCCGTATACCAGTTTGACTGATAAATATAATGAGCCATTATTTTGTATGGTCACAGAAACCAAAAATAGAAGGTATAAGTTGGAGCTGCCTAGACTTATTTTTATTTACTATTTGTTAAACTTGTTTGCTGCCTATCTCACCTCAAGGTAGCCTGGGCAGCTTAAAAGCGATAAAACCGCACCGGCAAAAATACAAAATTATAATTAAAAGAATGCAAAATTAAAAGATTCCTTTGAAATGAAATATTTCCCTGAATAAGATCCGTCGAGCAGTGCATCTCTGGAAGCTGTGGGGTTTTTCACTGTTGGGTGTTTTTAAGCACAGGAAGGTCAGCCAGCCATCTAAGATGGTTAGATTGGTTTTCTTGCATACAGGTAATCCAGTTCATTTCCTGATTGCTTGAAGTTACAACAGCACCGAAAGAAGCGACTTATGACCATGTTCCAGACTGTTGCAGCATCCCCTTGGTCATGTCATCAAAACTCAGATGCTTGGCAACTGGCTCACATTTATGATGGTTGTAGGGGTCACGTGATCCCCTTCTGTGACCTTCTGACAAGCAAAGTCAATGGGGGAAGCCATTCACTTCAAGACCACCTGATTCACTTCACAGCAGCAGTGATTCACTTCACTGTGGCAAGGTTGTAAAATGGAGCAAAATTTGCTTAACTTTCTCGCTTAGCAACAGAAACTTTGGGCTCAGTTGTGGTTATAAATCGAGGACTACCTCTACTGCTGTTTCTCAATCTTGGTGATGTTAAGATGGGTGAAAGAACTGTTAGAACATAAGAACATAAGAAGAGCCCTGCTGAATCAGGCCAAAGCCCATCGAGTCCAGCATTCTGTGTCACACAGTGGCCCACCAATTGTACATGGGGATCTTGAGCAGAAAGAGAAGGCAAAACCCTCCCTTTCTCTTGACCCCCAACAAATGGTACTCAAGGGAATCCTGCCTGCCTCAACCAACATAGAGGCGGCACATGGACATCCGTTTTAATAACCACCGATACACTTGGCCTCCATGAATCTGTCCGACCCTGCCTTGAAGCTATCAAGGCTGACAGCTGTCACGACCTCTTCTGGAAGTGAATTCCATAAACCAATGACCCTCTGGGTGAAGAAAGTAGATTGTAAGTAGATTACCTGATACTTCCTTCTAGGTCACAGGGGTTCTCAACCGTGGCCACTTTCAGACTTGTGGACTTCAATTCTCAGAATTCCTCAGCCAGCAAAGCTGGCTGCGGCATTCTGGGAGTTGAAGTCCACAAGTCTTAAAGTGACCAAGGTTGAGAACCCATTCTAGGATTTCTTCTTGGTCTCCCGTTCAGATAGGAATTAGAGGCGACCACCTCCGAGCCTCAGTGGGATTGACTCGACTATTAGTACTGCTGAAACAGATCTGTCCTTTGAAGATGGGTGGATCTTCCACTCCCAGAATCCCCCAGCCAGCATGGAGTTTAGCTTCAACCTCTTAAATCAGGCTGGCTGCGGCATTCTGGGAGTTGAAGTCCACAAGTCTTAAAGTGACCAAGGTTGAGAACCAGTTCTAGGATTTCTTCTTGGTCTCCCGTTCAGATAGGGATTAAATCAGGCTGGCTGCGGCATTCTGGGAGTTGAAGTCCACCCATATTAAAAGTGGCCAAGGTTGAGAAACACAGCCGGCAAAGGGGCTGATCTCAGGCCTCCCTCCCGCAGAATTCCAGGTTCTTCTCCCTTAACCCTTTCATCAAATCCCTCGTCGCGGTCCTTTCCCCCCCCCCGCTTCCTCTTTCTTTCCACCCCCCCTCCAACTTCAGTTTCAGACACGGCGAGGTGGCTCTCACAGCCCCCCCCCGCCCATTTAAAGAGCTGAGCTTTCATTCTTGCCTCCTCCCCCTCTGCCCCCCCCGCCCGCCATAGCCTTGAAGGCCCAACTTGTTTCGCCCGCTGCCCTGCACCCCTCAGCGTGCGGGGAGGGGGGTAGTCCGAAGCCCCTGGGGAACAAGCGAGTCGGGGGGTGCGCCAGTGAACCTCGAAAGCCTTGAGGGGCGGGAGAGCCGATGGCCGGGGATGATGGGTAGCACCAGAGCAAGTTGGAGACTCTGAGGCAAGGCCGCGGACGATGGGAGTTGAAGGCCTGGCAAGAGAGAGGAGGTTGGATCTCTCTACCCCCGCCCCTCAAATAAATGAGGCCGCCGAGCCCATGAAGACGGAAAGTTTGCGCCCCTCACCCGCCTCACGCCTCACCAAGATGGAGGCCGGAGAGAAGACAAACCACCGCCGCCTCACGCCGACCAGGAAAAGGAAAGGCTGGCAGAAGAGGCGGGGCCACAAGAGGCGCAGGCGCACTCCCTGCGGAAGGGGGACTGCGCCGCGGGGCCTCTCGAGGTTCCCTTTCGCGCTTTCTCCCGCCCCCTGCGCGGGACGTCACCCGCAGGCTCGCCCTGACGTCATCCGCGCGCGCCTCTGAGCCAAGATGGCGGCCTTCCCCTTAGCCTTGAGCCGTGACGGGCTGAGGAAGACGCTGCTGCTCCTGCGAGCGGTCGGGCGGCCGAGACGGCCCTGGCAGGCGGCCTTGCCGGTAAGGGCCAAACGCGGAGTGGTGTCTACGGGCTCCGAAGGGAGCATTTCGGGCTGGGCTGGCGCGGTTGGCACCACCCTTTTGAGGGGTCTGTGCATCGGGGAGCATCACCGAGGCAAATGGAGCGGATTTTTGCTGCCCTCTAGTGGCCGTCCGGGTTTTTGCAACCTAGATATGGTATTCCTTCTTGGAAGCTGGTTCTTCTATTGCAGGGGTTCTCAACCTTGGCAACTTTAAGACTTGTGGACTTCAACTCCCAGAATTCCTCAGCCAGCAAAGCTGGCTGAGGAATTCTGGGAGTTGAAGTCCACAAGTCTTAAAGTTGCCAAGGTTGAGAACCCGTTCTATTGGTACGAAAGGCAGAAACATTGCAGGTTGATTATCCCGCCAGACCCATGCAACTGGCCAAGTCTCTTAAGGGGAGGTTTCCCACTTTTGTTAGATTTTTTTATCCCGCCTGTTTCCCCCACAACAACAACCCTGTGAGGTGAGTTGGGCTGATAGAGAGAGAGAGACTGGCCCAAAGTCCCTCAGCTAGCTTTCATGGTTAAGACGGGACTAGAACTCTCCAAAGTTACCCAGCCGGCTTTTATGCTTAGAACAGCTTATCAAGTATAATTAGATGGCGAGGGCAGCACAAGCAAAGGACAGCTAATGACTTAAAAGCCATCCATCCATCCATCCACACGCCCCAATCAACATCTAAAAACCCACATACAACAGGCACCATATAAATGCCACACACAGAATAGCACACACACTGCTAGACAGAAGTCCCCTGAAGGTGTGCTCCAGCACAAGTCTGAAAGCTTGGAAGACAAGACCTTTGGTCCTGGCGACTGACTCAGATTGGATCCTGCAACATAGTCCTGGGATGTGTATATTTGCCTTTGTTGGTGGGACTAGAATTGGCTGTCTCCTGGTTTCTAAGTCATCGCCTTAATCTTTTAATGGGTGAGTCTTTAATCCCTGCATTTTGCCCATAACATTATTTATGGGATGGGGCAGCTGATTAAAGTTAGATTCTAAATCAGTGGTTCTCAACCTTTTTAATGCCGCAATCCCCAACCGGTCGTATGTCGAGGACTACCCAACCGGTCGTAAGTCGAGGACTATTTCCCTGCACTGGCCAAGGTGTCGCTGGCAAGGGGCAGCGACGGCGCAGGGCGACCACCGGCTGGGCCACCAGCTGGCCCAGCCCAAGGGAGGTAAGGCACTCGTCGGGCCCCACGCGGGCCAAAAACGCTCCCTGCGCCCACCGGCCTCCCACCTCCCACCCCTGGCCCTCTTTTACTTACATTTTTAGTAGTTGCTCAGCAGGGAGGGGTGGAAACTTCCGGAGAGCTCGCCTTCGCTGCAGACAACTTGCAGCCCCGTTTGCAGACTGGGACTTTTGGTAGGCTCAGCAGGGCAGAGACAGCCTGGACAATTCCTATTGGCTTTTGAAAGCCAATAGAATTAGACTCTATTCAAGAGAGTCTATTCTATTGGCTTTCAAAAGTCAATAGAATAAGAGGGAGTAGCACAGCTAAGGAAAAGGGGGGAAAATGGTGGACTGCGTTGTTTGGCGACCCCCGTGAAATGGTCGTTCGACCCCAAATGGGGTCGCGACCCACAGGTTGAGAACCGCTGGTCTAAATGTTATCTAGCCTTTCTGTTTATGTCTTCTGCTCACATGCATCTCCCATCCCTTTCCTGCTTGACTTTGGACTTTCACTTCCATCATGTTCAGCTGCCTTTCTGCTTTCTTGGAACTCTTGAATCCTGTCCTAGCATTCCAGTCACGTGGGTTCCAGGCTAGCAGGAAAAAGTTTTCTTCCTCAACTTTTATTAAATTATTAAATTGGCTGCAGTAATTACAAATGAACTTTGTAGGGAAAATTAGCTCACTGCTATCTTGTGTTTCAGAGACATGTTTCAGGAGAGTCCAATTCTGCAGACCTGAAGTACCCAGGAATTGTTGAGTCTACTGAGGAATATAAATTTGTGGAGAGGTTGATACCACCTACCACAGTGCCTGTACCTCCCAAACATGACCAGTATCCTACACCTTCTGGATGGAGACCACCAAAAGGTAAAATGGGATAAAATATTTCCAGATTTGATTTCCTTAATGTATAACATTTGACAAATTGTTCTAGTAAGTTTTCTCCCTGAAAAGAAAATTGA
This sequence comes from Bothrops alternatus, assembly GCA_034064705.1. Lineage (NCBI taxonomy): Eukaryota > Metazoa > Chordata > Lepidosauria > Squamata > Viperidae > Bothrops > Bothrops alternatus. Next base: position 1,333,698 of record JARGCV010000988.1, read on the forward strand.
GCAAAATTAAGACTTCTTGGTAGAGTAACTGCATTCACTATAAAATAAAAAAGTTTCTTTTAACTCAGTTCCCCGACTCATACCTCTTGTTATAACTTCATGTTTTACATTTTAAGTATGTATCTTAAGATAAGTATGTGTGCAGAATTAATAGTTGAGCAAGAGGGAAGTAGATCTCCCCCGACCAGGTTTTGTTATAAATTACTTATTGTATGAAAAGATTATAGTTATATTTATTTTGTTTCCAATTCTTTCAGATCCGCCTCCTGATTTTCCCTACTTTGTACGGAGGTCACGCATGCACAATGTACCTGTGTACAAAGATACTTCTCATCATGGATCCAGGAAGATGACTATTATCAGGAGAATTGAAGGTGATATCTGGGTAGGTTATAGTTTTCTCTACCAAGCTGTTGTAAGAGCTGTGGCAATGTGAGTATGATTTTAATCCTTCAGAGATTCTCAATCATCCAGGTCATGCTCAAAAGGCAGCTGGACTTTGCTTTTCTTTGAAGATGCTTTGCTTCTTATACAAGAAGCTTTTTCAATTGTGGAAGAAGCGAAATGTTTGCAAGGAAAAAAGTAAGAAAGTCCTGTTGCTTTTTGAAAAAGCACCTTTGGCACTTCAAATCTGTCCTGAATGGGTGCTCTGTTGGCTGATCCCAAATGGCTTCTGGAGTGGAGCTTGGCACATGAACGTTTGTGTGAGGGGAGCTTTGCATGCATGCGCTTGCCCACCACTTGTGCGAGTGGAGCTTTGCACATGCACATGCTTGACCACTGCTCTCCTGGTCCGGTTTCGAACAGGCTGCAGCCGTGTAGTGGGTTGTGGCTCGGGGGTTGGGGACCCCTTTTCTACCTGGCAGCTTGGATGATTGCTTGGAGGCTGCAGTTGGTTCAGAGTGCAGCGGCCTCTGTGCTAATTGGCGCTCACCAGAGGGAGCTTGTCAGATCAGAGCTGCAGGCTCTACACTGGATACTGGTAGGCTTCTGGATGTCAGGCAAACAACTAAAGAAATAGTGTAAATTTACATTTTTCTTTCTCCAGGCTCTAGACAATGATGTGAAGGGCTTCCTTACGGAATTGTCTGGACGAACGCCAGCAACCCAAGTCAATGAAAATACCTGTAGCATCCGTGTCAAGGGCTATTTTGAAGAGGAACTAAAGACATGGTTGATGGACAAAGGCTTTTAAATAAAGGACAGCAGATGTGTCGAGATTTGTCCCCCTGCGAAGATGCACTTGGAAAACTTGGTCATACGCAATGAGTAATTCTGGCTTAGTCCAGTGGTGCCCCTCCTTGTTTCCTGAATACAAGATACAGATAGTCCTTGACTTACAACAGTCCATTTAATGACTGAAGTTACAACAGCACTGGAAAAAGTGACAGATGACTGTTTTCCACAGACGGCCATTACAGCTTCCCCACGGTCACGTGATCAAAATTCAACCAATTCATATTTATAACAGTTGCCCTGTCCCAGGGTATCACGCACACAACCTAATTCCCATGCATGCACAAATGAAGCTTTGCATGCTCGCCCACCACTTCGGCGGTTTCCACTGGACCATGGTCCAGTTGCAGACTATGGCCCAGGGGTTGGGGACCGCTGACAGTGGGACATATAAATCGGTATAAATTTAGATCACAGCCCTTGTCTATTCATAAAGGAAGCAGTAAAGCTCAAATCCCAGTGACAACTTGGGCTAACCCAGTGGCCTGCAACCATGACAACTTTAAGACTTGTGGACTTCAGCTCCCAGAATTCCTCAGCCAGCATAGCAGACCCCCGGGCTAACCCAAACCACACACTTCTACTGGCAGGTAAGAAGTCCTTTGGTACTAGAGGTAGTCCTCGACATATGACTACCAGAGCCCAAAAGTTTTGTTGCTAAGCAAGACATTTGTTCAGTGAATTTTCCCCCTTTTTATGACCTTGGCACAGTTAAGTGAATCGTTGCACTTGTTAAGTTAGTGACAAGTTTTTAAACGACTCTGGCTTCCCCGTTGATTTTGTTTGTCAGGTCACAAAAGAGGTTCACATGACCCTGGGACACCGCAAGGTCCATAATTGTGAGCTAGTTGCCAAGGGTCCGATTTTTGATCACGTGACTGGAGGTGCTGCAACGGCCGTCAATGTCAAAACATGTCATTTTCGGTGCTGTTGTAACTTTGAACGAACTGTTGTAAGGAGAGGACTACCTGTTTCTTCCTTCTAGGATTTCTTCTTGGTCTGCCGTCCAGATAGGAATTAGAGCTGGCTGGCTCCGAGTCTAGGTGTGGTTGAATCTGCTGAATTAGATCTTTCCTTAAGTTTAGCAACTTTGAAGCAACTCCCAGAATTCCCCAGCCAGCATGGAGTTTAGGTTCAACAACTCTTAAATCATGCTGGCTGGGGAATTCTGGGAGTTGAAGTCCACCCATGTTAAAAGTTGCCAAGGTTGAGAAACACTACCTTAAAGCAATCTTACAAGGGTCTGTTCTAAATAAGAGTGGATGACACGTTACCGATTCCAGTTTATTTACAGCTGCAAAAAGTGAAAATGTACAGAGGAAACAAACAAAAAAAAAGAGAGAACATGCTGTTTCCAAGGCCTTGATTTAAAATGAAACTAAATTTGCAACCAGGAAGAAGGTGGAGTGTCACAACAGCCTGTGATTGTGCATCTTCAGAAGTATCTCTGCTGGACTTCCCATGGGCACTGGATTCTTTCAGTCCTGCCATGGAATGAAGAAATCCTGTTTCTTCACGCAGGATCTCTTGATGGCAACGTGTCCTCTCCAGTTTCGAAAATTCAGGGGCAAAACAATAAATCAAATTAATACAAAAAGGATCAGGTTTTTGTGAAGCTTGCAACAAGGCTCTCCATCGCGGTCGGGAAAGAGACCACAGTCAGTCATTTGCTTCTGTTCAGAAGTTGAGCAAAGATAGCCACAGCTGCCCATCATATGCCACAATCATCTCCTGTCAGTTGTTTTTAGCTCTGTTGGTAATATTGATTGTAGTTCCACGTGTTCTGGTATCCATAGTTACTGTAATTCTGCAACAGAATAAAGTAGCGATGGGGTGGGGGGAGCATTTATGTTAAGTGAAGAAATGTGGACTACAGAAATGTTATTTTATATAGCTTGTTGTAAGCTGCCCAGAGTCACTGGATACAAGATGGGCAGCAAATACATTTTATAAATCAATCCATCAATAAAGTAGCCTCTCTTCCACCGTATTCCCCAACCCAAGTTGGATTCATGCCAGTCATTTTGATCAGTGATTAGAGGCAGCGAGAGCTGGAATGACCACAGGTCACCCTCTACCTTTAGCATCCTTTTAACCAATTTAGCAATAGCAACTTAAGACTTATAAACTTATAAACCGCTTCAGTGTGTTTTACAGCCCTCTCTAGGCAATTTACAGACTCAGCTTCTGGAGGCAAGTAGTTCCACTGGTTAATTGTTCTCACTGTCTCCTTAATTCCAGGCTAGTTCTCTCTTTTAACCACTCCTATCTCAGAGAAGCTTTGCTCACTGCAAAAATATGGTTAAATGGGGCCAATCTTTTAAAAAGTGGGCAGTAGGAAACAGCTGAATTGTATATCACTGTTTGCTAGTTATGAACCTGCAAAGGCAGTGCAGATAGTCCTCAGTTTATGACCACAGTAGAGTCTAGCATTTCCATGGCTAAGCAAGGGGGTGGTGACATGAGTCACACCCAATATTACGACCTCTTTTGCCAAAGTTGTTAAGTGAATCAGTCATCCTCCTGTTGTGCTTGTTAGAATTGGCTGGGAAGGTCACAAAATGGCATATCGCACGGGGCACTGCAACGGTTACAAATAACATGCCAGTCGCCAAGCCCCTGAAGCTTGATGACGTGACTCTGGGGATGTGACGATGGTCATAAACAGGAGGACCAGTTCCAAGTGGCTTTTTTCAGTGTTGTTGTAATTTTGAACAGTCGCTAAAAAAATGGTTGCTTAAGATGAGGACTAGCTGCACAGTCTCTATTCACACTAGCCAAAGCACTGCTGCTTTAAAAAAAAAACCCCATATCATTATTATTCCAGCTCCGCAGCTCCATTTGATCTCTGATACAGATTGTGCAGACCACGGGGCTGGGGTCACACTTAAGAGTCAATCCCGTCATATGTTCAGATCTCCTGAAACCAATGGCTCCCCTCTCCCCCCGCCCGAGATGTCCTGGCACAGCAGGGCCCAACATCCCCTCCCAATATGGCGGCTATGCTTTATACAGCAAACTGTAGTCCGGGGGGGGGGGGAGAGGAGAGAGCAGATGCTTCACAATCTGATGCCAACTGCCTTGGGCAACTCACCTGGTACCACGTGTTATAGTTGTAAGTACCCGCTGCGCTGGTATCACTCGCCATCAAGGGCGTGATGCCCGTGGTCGCCATGGCTACGTTGCCACCCCCTATGGCTGCATCTTCAAGTCTCAACCTTTTGTCATCGGTTTCATCCGCACTGCTTGGGAATTTCAAAAGGGTCAGTGTCAGCTGGTCACCTTTGGCTCGGTTGCAACACCAGGGTATCGGTGGGGACTGTAGCTTCCTCAAGGGGGTGCACCCAGGCTCTGCCCCATCGCGGAGCACCCCCCCCATAAACCTCTGCGCCTGCTATCTAGGAGATTCTCAGTCATCCAGGTCAGAGTTATCCCAAAGATGCTTTTTCGTGAAGCAACTGGACTGTCTTCTTTTTCCTTTGAAGATGTTTTCGCTTCTCATCCAAGAAGCTTCTTCGGCTCAGTTGCCTCATGAAAAAGCATCTTTGGGATAACTCTTGAGACTGCTGGCCTTCGGGAAGGCTGACAGAAAGAGATGCTGGCCCATTATGCTCCTGGAACCCAATTTGTGGGTCCGCCCTGTGCTGATTGTGGAGTTGGTGCGTTTCTTAGTTTATAAGCAGCCAAAGACTCTGAGCAGTTCGCAAGAAAACAAAACAACTATAAAACAATAAAAAAGCAGCAACGGGCACGGCATCACCCCCCCTCCCAACCCAATGCTTCTCCACCTAAGCAACTTTTAAGACGGGTGGAAATCAAATTAACTCTGCAAAGAAGGTGAGTAGCCAAATAGTTCAATCCAGACATACTGCTCATCTGTGGGTCAGGTGGAAAGCACTATGTTTTGTCGAAAAACTTTTAAAAGATTTTTTAAAAAGCCAGCTCAGTGTAATTCACCATTGAAACCTAAACTCTTTTCCAAAATACATGTAGTCTTAGGAATTAATATTTTCACTAAATCAGTTTAAATAATTGCACTTTACCTGACAATAAGCGAGGGTCCACACCTCACAGCAAGCCGTCATTTGCTTGATTATGGTTGGACGGGTTTAGATAAAGACAACACCCAACATTTGGCATTGGGGTGAAAGTGCTGGCCTAGAAACCAGGAGACGGCGAGTTCTAGTTCCGCTTCAGACATGAAAGCTGGCTAGGTGACTTTGGGCCAATCACCAGAAGACTCTGAGTTCTAGTCTTGTCTCAGCCATGAAAGCCAACTGGGTGACTTTGGGCCACTCTCGGCCCAACTCACCTCACAGGGTTGTTGTGTGGAAAACAGGAAGACTTAAAAGTATGTGTGCTGGCTACCTTGACTTAGTTATGAAACTCATAAAGGCAGGACAAAAATATATATATACATAAACAAACAGCACAATGGCTTGGTGTGATGTACGATTGAGTCTCAGTCAGGCGATCTCCAAAATACAAATGCAATTAGAGAGGAAAAGGAGGACAGAGCGGCAGAAAGGGAAGTATTCTTACCCATTTTCCAGAAGCCTCTTCCTCATCATCTGCTGGTTCAAGAGTTTCTGATGCTCTTCGTAGCACATCAGCAGGCTGGGAAGAGAGAAGGGAGAGGTGAACTCTGGGCACGGAAGGTCCTCCGCTCTGGGTCGTCAGAGGCTGAAGAGAACGTGCTGTCAACGCTGCAAATATTGTATATTCTTGCTTTGACAATATGCAGAACTGTCTGATATTTTTGGGGTTAATACAGATCAGATGGGGGTGGGAGCAAAGCGCAGGGAAAGAAAGAGGAAGGAAACCTTTGACCTTCACACTAATTGGATAATGTGATATATGACAGCTAATTTAGGGAGGGAACATGCTGATAATTAAACTGCTCAGAGGAAGAGAACTTAAGATCTTAGCATGATGTTATGGTTCCGGCTAATGAAACACTTCAAAGAACTTCCAGGCCTTTATTTTCCTAAAAATCTTTTACTGTTACAAAATGTCGGCACAGGCATAAACCTGTTGTGCCTGTAACGACATTTTGTAAAAGTAAAAGATTTTTAGGAAAATAAAGGCCTGGAAGTTCTTTGAAGTGTTTCATTAGCCGGAACCATAACACGTCCTTCGTGCGTCTTCCCCTCCATTACCTGTTTATGCTTGACCCAAAATCTTCCAGAAACTCCACTCTGCGCTGGGAGAAGATGATCTTGGTCTCCAGGGGGAGCCCGCTGGTCAAGGCGCGGTCAAAACTGCTCATGGTGTTGCCCTCGTTCTGACGGACGTCAGCGCTGAACTCCATCTCCAAGAGGTTCGCATAGAGCTTGGCATTGTCCTGCATCCAAAGGGAATCCGGCCGTGGCGTTTTGGGGGGGGGGGAGTGAGGAAGAGAAAATTTCAGAAGAGCAAAGGGCACATCGACGTAATCATCCAAATTGGGATTTCTCAACCCCAGCAATTGGGAGGCTGGTGGACTGCAACTCCCAGAATTCCCCAGCCAGCGTGTTTAAAGATGCATGGACTTCAACTCCCAGAATTCCCCAGCCCATGCTGGGTGGAGAATTCTGGGAGTTGAAGTCCACCCAGCTTAAAGTTGCAGAGGTTGAGAAACACTGCCCTAATTGTTTGTATGCTTCATAAAGTAAGGTTCAGAGTAAAGCGGCTATTTTAAATGAGTCATAAGGGCGAAATGTTACTCAGCTCTCTCCAAAAGACGAGAGATGTGTGAATGAAGGCCCAACTTCTGCCCTTTTCCAAAGGACCCCCATCCTGCTTCCTTTTGGCAACTCACACAGCTACAAGTAGCCCTGGACTGATGACTACAACTGAGGCCAAAGTTTGTGTGGCGAGACAGTTGTGAGGTGAGTTTTGCCCCATTTCACCACAGTTCTTGCCATTGTTGTTAAGTGAATGACTGCAGTTGTTAAGTTAGGCACACAGCAGTTAAGTGAATCTGGCACCCCCACTGACCCTGCTTGTCAGCTTATAAAAGGGGATCATGTGACCCCGGGACCCGGCAACTGTCGTAAATAGGAATCAGTTGCCAAGTGTCTGAATGTTCATCACATGACCGTGAGGATGCTGCAAATGGCCGCTAAGTGGGAAAAATGGTCCTAAGTCACTTTTTCCAGCGCTGTTGTAGCCACTAAATGAATGTAAGCTGCGGACTATCTGCACATGCCTCTAAACACCCTTGGTTTTTTTTTTTTTACCGGGTCCTTTTCCAAGGCCTCGAGGAGAATCTTCCGCGCTTTGCTCAGGTTCTTCTGCACTTTGAGGACCTGCCGAGCCAGCTTGACGGAGTAGAAGGAGGAGATGGGCATCCCTTCGTTGTCCCGTATGGCTTCCATCAGGAGGGCCTCGGCCGTGTCCATGTTCCCCAGCCGACGTTCCAGGCTCACCCGCCGCAAACGCACCATGACCAGGCCGGGCACATAGTCCTCAAAGGTCTTCAAGATACGCCGGGCTTCCTCCACCTCTCCTGCGGGAACACGTGGAAAGACACCTTCAATACAGGTAGTCCTCTGCTAACAACCACCCGGGAGCCCCCAATTCCTGTTGCTAAGTGAGACATTTGTTCTGTGAGTTTTGCCCCGTGTGGTGACTTTTCCTGCCCAGTGGTTCAGTGAATCAGTGCAGCTGTTAAGTTAGTATCAGGGCTGCCAAGCGAATCTGGCTTTCCCTGCTGACTTGGCTGGTCAGAAGTTCAACCGTCATTCAACCGTCATAAATATGATTCAGTCTCCTAATTTTGATCATGTGACTGTGGGGGATGCTGCAGTGGTCGTTAAGTGTGAAAAACGATCATGAGTCACTTTGTCAAGTGTTGCAGCTCTAAACGGTTACTAAACGAACTGTTTTATGTGGAGGACTATCTGTAGAAAAACCACCAATTTGGGGCCTCAGATTATTAACTCAGATACTATCTAGTTAGGTTGATGAGAGGAAGGGAGACTAAACTGCGCGGTGAGCATCTCAAGGGAACTAGGTCTGTTGAGCTTAATGAAGAAAAGAATCCTGTATTCCAGTAATTCAGGGGCTGCCGATAGAGAAGACGGGCTCCATTTATTCTCCATCGCATCAGAGGACAAGAAGGAATGGATGGAAGCTCATTATGGACAGAACCAACCAGGAACGATGGAGAAATGTCTTAACAGCGAGAACAAGGGGAATGGCTTGTCCCTGGAGTTGTGTGGGGTCCATCACTGGAGGTTTTCAAGAACCGATTGGACCACCGTTTGTCCAGATGGTGTAAGACAGCGGTTCTCAACCTGTGGGTCGCGACCCCATTTGGGGTCGAACGACCATTTCACGGGGGTCGCCAAACACTGCAGTCCACCATTTTATTATTATTTTTTGGTCGGCCATTTTTTTGGTCGGCCATTTTTTCCCCCTTTGCCATGCGGACCGTCGCGCCGCGCATGCACGATGTGGGCCCGCCATTTTTTTTTGATCGGCCATTTTTTTTCCCTTTGCGATGCGGGCGTCACGCCGAGCATGCACGATGCGCCCCGTCGCACCGCGCATGCACGATGCGGGCCGGGGTCGAGCCCCGGAAAAGGTTGAGAACCGCTGGTGTAAGATCTCCTGCCTTGGGTAAGAGGTTGAACTAAAAGCTGTTCCACTGACTAACTGTTCTCGCTGTCAGGAAATTTCTCCTTAGTTCCAGGTTGGATTTACGATTATACGATTGCCTTGGATAAAAATAACGCCTTGAAATTCAGCAAGTCTTAGGTAGAGGCAACCTTTTGGGCACCAGGGACCGGTTCTGGGGAGAGAAGATTTTCCACAGACTGGAGGGTGTGTGGTTTTGTGTGTTGCCTGCATCTCGCAGATGGGGCTTTGCTTGTTTGTGTGGACCGGTTGCTGCCATGCCGTGGCCTGGTACTGCTCCACAGACCGGGGGGGTTGGGGACCCCTGAACTAGGAGATAAGCCCACAATGTGTCTTCCAGCATCCTGTCTTCTCTTGGCCAAAGTAGATAAGATTGAAGGAGTTTAAATTATTCATTCTGAACAAAATCCTAAACTTTAATCAATGACTTAACATCCAGGAATCTCTAAGTTAACCCAGTTAATATTATTATCTCCTTTGTCTCTCCCTCTGGATGGGAGTTTGTCCACTTTGGCAAGTTGATGACGTGTGGACTTCGACTCCCAGAATTCACCAACCAGCATGGGACTTAAAATCCACACATGTTCAAGTGGCTATGGTTCAGCAAACCCGCTCCAGATGTTAGAAGTGACACATGAGTAAAGAAGAGGTCTGTGCATACCTATGGCTATGGGCACATGCAGGCTAGGAAATAGGTGTTGTTCACAACACACAGGTAGTACTTGACTTAGGAGCAGAGCTGAGACAGAATTTCCATTGCTAAGTGAGGCAGTTGTTAGGCGAGTCGCGCACAATGTAAAGGGTTTTTTTTGTGGTTGTTAAGTGAATCACTGCAATTGCTAACTAAATCACAGGGTTGTTAAATGAATCCAGCTTCCCCCACTGACTTTGCTCGCTCCTCACCTTGTTTCTCCTCAAATGCTGCCCACAAGAGGTGAATGTTGGGCTTACGAGGCAGATGGTAGCAGCAAGCCCGCTGGAAAACACTCCGGGCTCCAGCTATGCTGTGGTTCTCCAGGTACCTGATATACTAAATTAAGGAAAGGAGGAGGGGCAACAGGGGAAAACATCAGAAAAAAGTGGTTTTATAGTTGCAAAGAGAAAGATGGATGCTTCACAGGGCAATATTTACTCAACCTGACCCTAGAGCAGCCTTTCCCAAGCTGGAAGATATGTGGACTTCAATTTCCAGAATTCTGGAGTTGGAAGTTCACATTATCTTCAACTAGCCATGGTTGAGAAACATTGGTCCAGAGTGTCTTCTGTTTTAAGAAAAATAAATGCCTGTCCTTCGGGGGGGGGGCTCCAAATGATTTGCTTCCCAGCTCCACCCCCCACAGATTAATTCTGAATGGATCCTAGTCCTGTCCCTCAGTACCAATTCAAACACGCTCAGCTCAGCAAGATGACACGTGTGGACAGGTTAGCGCTGGCTCAGAGGCTGTCAAAGGGGCCAGGAAAGAGAGCTGCTCCCCTCCGGTCTCCTCATGACTTGCCTCCAGAAATTGTGACTGCTCCAACACTGGAGGTTTTTAAGAAGAGATCGGACAACCGTTTGTCTGAAATGGTACAGGGTTTCTTGCTTGAGCAGGGGGTTGGACTAGATGACCTCCAGAGTTCCAACTCTGTTATTCTGTCATGCCCTGAGCAGGCAGAGCAGAGCGAGAGACCCACTTAGCCTAGCTCAGGGCTTTTCAACCAGTGGTAGGGGTACCACCTGGGGTCCATTGGCACCTGGCAGGGGGTACTCAACCATCCTAGAAAAGTGGTAGCAGGGGAGGGGAATGAGCTGAACCGGGGGCAGCACCGCACAAGCCTGAGCGAGAGACGGCTGGAGCTGCAGGGCTCAGCGGAAGCGCCAGGATCAGGGCCGCTTTCCAGCTGATCTGCGCTTTTTCGGGGCTGTCAGGGTTCAGCGGAAGCGCCAGGATCAGTGCCAGGATCCAGCTGGAGCTCGGCGCTGATCCTGGCGCTTCTGCTGAGCCCAGAAGAAGAGCTGATCAGCTGGAATGTTGCAGCATCTTCAGGGTCTTCTGATCTTCAGATGCTTGACAACCGATTCATATTTATGACGGTCACAGTGTCCCAGGGTCATGTGAAGGGACCCAAACCTGCTGCAACCCCCCCAGCAGACGGGGGGGAATAAAAACCAAACACCCCCCACCCCCCCGCCAATCCTCAACAGAAATGCTCACAACAATGAAAACCTCGGACAGGAGGAAGAGCGTCGCTGAGCGGGCAGGTGTCTTGCTCGGCTGTGGCTTGGGGGGCACTTTTTTCAGTGCCATTGTAACTTCAAACAGTCACTAAGCGAACTATTGTAAGTCGAGGACTACCTGTACTTTATCCCTTTTTCCTTTATTGGGGGGGGGTTATCACGTTTTGGACCCCTTGCTAGGCGACGGGTGGACCTCGGATGTTGCCATCTCCTAAAAGTGGTTCAAGGGGTGAAAAAGGTCGAAAAGCCCCGGCCTAGCTGACCTTGATCCAGAACTCCTCGTAGAGGGCGCAAGCGATGACGCAGCGCTCAAAGAGCACGATGGTGCGCTCGTGTGAACCGCTGGCGATCTCGAAGTCCAGGTAGTCCCGCCAGTTCCGCAGCTGCGCTCGCTCCAGCGGCTTCACGTGGAAGTAGGGCCTCTTGATCTAAGGGGAAAGGGGACGGTGCTACAATTAGCAGAGAGAAGCCGAGACAAACCAGCATTACTCAAGAATTAAAGTACCGGTAGTCCTTGACTTATGACAATTGAGCTGAACATTTCCATCGCTTAGCACAGGGGTTCTCAACCTTGGCAACTTTAAGACTTGTGGACTTCAACTCCCAGAATTCCTCAGCCAGCTTTGCTGGCTGAGGAATTCTGGGAGTTGAAGTCCACAAGTCTTAAAGTTGCCAAGGTTGAGAACCCCTGGCTTAGCAAGACATCGATTCTTGCCAAAGTTGCGAAGGGAACCCCTGCAGGTGTTCAGTTAGTCACACGGTGGTGAAGTGAACCTGGCTTCCCCTGTTGACTTTGATCACGTGACCCCCGGGGACTCTGCAACCATCATAAATAGGAGTCAGTTGCCAACTGGCTGAATTGTGATCATGTGACCCTGGGGACGAGGCAACGATTTCAAGGGTGGAAAAACGGTTATCCCTTTTTCCAGTCCCCTTGTTAACATGGAGCGGTCGTTAAACAAATGGTCGTTAAGTAGAATGGAAGCATTCCCACGTACATGTGATGAAAATTCAGGCCCTTTGACAGCCAACATGTGTTTTACAACGGTTGCAGCGGGCTAAAGTCATGCAACCAGCATTTGCGACCGTCCCAACCGGCTTCTGACAAGCAAAGTTAAGAGGGGAAGCCAAGTTCAGTTAAGGGCTGTGTGATTCACTTAACAACGGCAGCAATTTGCATAACCATCATGGCAAGCTCGGCCGGGAAATCAGGCACGACTCACTTAACGTAGCCTTGCTTAGTGATGGACATTCTGTCCCCCAATTATGGTTGTTAGGTCCAGGACTACCTGCAGACATGACATCGAGGCGAGTTAAGAGCACAAGGTGGCTGTCAGACCTTCCCCAGTTGGGTCCCTAGGAAAGAAAGACCCTCGACTCCATTTGGATGAAGTGATAGGCTCTTTTACTAAGGCTTAGTAGCTGCAGCAAAAGCAAGGCTAGATCTGAGTATTCCTGCGCAAAAGTAACAAGGTTTTCCCTTTCTTTAGCGCTCCCCCTTTGACCGATTGTCAGGGTCCAATGGTGGTGTGATGTTTTGGGAACCGCTTTGATGTCAGGCGTGTCTTGAAGAGGTTTGACATTCTTTCCCAGGCCAGGTGTCCGTGGGCGGTGCATTTCCCTCCCTCCCCATTGCATTCTTCTCTTTTCCCTCCGGCACAATTTCCCCAAGATTCCTCTGCCCCCCCCACTCATTTATGGCAGGATGCCAGCAAGCACAATGAAGTATAGCAAAGATGACAGAGGTGACAGTGGCTTCCATGTTCCACTTGACTGATCCACCGCAAAAAAAAAAAAAAAAACCAGGAGTGGACCAGCCTCAAGATAGTCCAATATGGACCAGGTTACTTGCGGGACCGTCTTCAGCCTCATGAATCCCAGTGACTGGTCAGGGCGCGTAGGGCTGGCCTCCTACGGGTCCCGTCCATCAAACAATGTTATCTGATGGGCCCTAGGGCAAGGGCCTTCTCCGTTGCTGCCCCAGCCCTCTGGAACCAGCTTCCTTCGGAGGTACGAACTGCCTCCTCCCTCCTAGCTTTCCGTAAACTTTTAAAGACCTATTTATGCCGACAGGCTTGGGGGGTATGAACCTTGTTCTGCCCCCGGGCCGAGGAATCTCCTTCCATTGCTGAGTGTTTACTTGATTGTGTTTGAGGTTGTGGTGCATCGAACCTTAACCCTGCACAAACAGTAGAGAAAAATCTCTCAAGATGGGTGAAGGTCTTCTTAGACCAGTGTTTTTCAGCCTCAGCAGTGTGAAGATGGGTGGACTTTAATACCCAGAATTTCCCAGCCAGCTTCCCACCTGTCAACCATCCCACTCAGAAATCTAGCAAAAAAAAAAAAGACTCCTGGCTGTTTATTTGTTATTTTACTATACTGAAGCTTAATTGCTTGCAGAAGTGGTGAAGCTGAATCTGAGGCCTTCCTGTACAAACAACTGCAAAGTAAATTTTCCTCGCCCCCCCCTCTCTGGAGTATCTGTAAATGTCCAATTAGTTGCTTGTATGTTGTTTAAGAAATAGGTTCTTGGTTCCCAGCTCTGCATATCCGTAATTGGCCTTGGCTGGCTGAAATTTCTCCCACAGCTCCATTCTCTCCCCCCACCCCGTTTCTTCCTCCTTATAATCCAATCTTTCTCTCTCCCTCTTCCCCACCCATCCCCGTTGCTAATGTCAGGCTGTCAGCTCATGAAGCTTAGATAGGAGAGATGCATCCATGACACCACCCATCTTCAAACTGTCCAGGTTGGGAAACACTGTGTAGACTCTTTACTGATAGGAAACAGGCCAAGTCCTAATAAAAAGGTCCCCCCACCCCCAATTCCCTCTGACCCTGCCTAGCTCTGCCAGCAGATACTCAAAGCTTCCTTCCCACCCCCTCGGGCTGAGGAATCCGATTTGTTCGCGCACATACCCCATCCTCAAAATTCCATCGCTTGCTAACTTCGGCTTCGTTCTGAATGAAGATCTGTTGGCGGATCGAAATCGACTGCTCCAGGACTTTCTCATGGTCCAGCGTCCCCTGAAATCCAAGAAGAGATGAAATCAGGGACATCGAGAGAATCCTGAGGAAAAGAAGTGGTGAGCTGGAATCGGATCCCAGCAACCTCCCACTGGCATTTCTGTTTTACTGTTTATTTGCTTTTTTTACTTTATTTATTTACGTTCCGCCTTCACAGGCAGTCCCTGACTTACTTTATTTAGTGACCCTTCCAAGTTTCAAACAGTGACCTAGGACCACTTTTCACGCTTACGACCGTTGCAGCATCCCCACGGTCACATGATTAAAATTCAGATGCTCGGCAACAGCGAGGACAATTAACCATTGGAATGGCTTGCCTTCAGAAGTTGTCAATGCTCCAACACTGGAGGTTTTTTAAGAAGAGATTGAAGAGCCACTTGTCTGAAATGGTTTAGGGTTTCCTGCTTGAGCAGGGGGTGGGACTAGATGGCCTCCCAAGGTTCCTTTCAGCTCTATTTTAATTAATTGACTGACTACCTGTATTCTGATGGCTTTGTGACTTCTGCCACTGCCCACTTCCCTAGCTCTGGCTATGGGTTGGTTCAGAGAAGACAAATGGGGAGTATCCCAGCGCAGACTGGGACACTGCGAAGACATGGACTCACCAACACCTGACTCCCATCTGCAATCTCCTGCTTGCTTTCCGCCTTCAGAGGCAGATCTTCTCCTGGTGGTGCTTCCTCCTCCGCTTCTACCTCCGTCGTCTTGGGGGCCGTCTCGGAGGCCATCTTGGACTGCATCCACAGCAGCTCTTCTATGGAGAGAATGTCAGCCGGGGAATGGCTGGACAGATGTTCCTTGAAGCTGTTCGGAAGAAAGGAGGGTTTTCCAGAGAGCGGCTACAGCTAGTCCTTGACTTACAACCTTTTGGTCCAAGTTACAACGGCACGGGAAAAAGTGACCTACGACCATTTTTCACACTGATATGAGCATTGAGTCACGTGATCCAAATTTAGACCCTTGGCAATGGACTCGTATTTACGATGGTCGCCGTGTCCCGGGCTCACGTGATCCCCTCTCACGACCTTCTGACAAGCAAAGTCAATGGGGGAAGCCGGATTCACTTAACAACCACATGCCTAACAACGGCAGTGATTCACTTAACAACTCTGGTAGAAGGGGATATAAAATGGGGCAAAACTCAACTAATGACTGCTTAGCAATGGAAATGTTGGACTCCATTGTGGTCATAAATCAAGGACTACCTGTAGAGGTAGAATACCACAACTCCAACCAGAATTGCCTTTGTTAAGCCAGGGGGTTGTTAAGTGAGTTGTGGCCAATTTAATGACCTTTTCTGCCGTGGTTCTTAAGAGGATCAGCGCAGTTCTTAAGGGAATCAGAGGTCCATTAAACAAATCTAGCTTCCCCCATTGATCTTCTGTTAGACCAGGGCTTTTCAACCAGTGGTACGGGGACCACCTGGGGTCCATGGGCACCTGGCAGGTGGTACACGACCATCCTAGAAAACTGGTAGGAGGGGGAGGGGAATGAGCTGAACCGGTGGCAGCACCGCACGAGCCTGAGCGAGAGACGGCTGGAGCTGCAAGGCTGTCGGGGCTCAGCGGAAGCGCCAGGATCAGTGCCGCTTTCCAGCTGATCAGCGCTTCTTTGGGGCTGTCAGGGCTCAGTGGAAGCACCAGGATCAGCACCAGGCTCCAGCTGGAGCTCAGTGCTGATCCTGGTGCTTCTGCTGAGCCCTGAAGAAGCACCAATCAGCTGGAAAGCAGCACTGATCCTGGCACTTCTGCTGAGCCCAGAAGAAGCGCCAATCAGCTGGAATGTTGCAGCATCTCCAGGATCTTGTGATGTCCATTCAGATGCTTGGCAACTGATTCATATTTATGACGGTCACAGTGTCCCAGGGTCATGGGAAGGGACCAAAACCTGCTGCAACCACCCAGCAGACAAGGGGGGGGGAAATAAAAACCAAACACCCCCCCACCCCACCCCCACTGCCAATCCTCAACAGAAATGCTCACAACAATGGAAACCTCGGACAGGAGGAAGAGCGCCGCTGGGCGGGCAGGCAGGTGTGTCTCGCTCGGCTGTGGCTTGGGGGGCACTTTTTTCAGTGCCATTGTCACTTCAAACAGTCACTAAGCGAACTGTTGTAAGTTGAGGACTACCTGTAGTTTATCACTTTTTTCCTTTTTTGGGGGGGGGCGACTGGTGGTACTCGGATATTGCCGTATAGTGGGTGAAAAGGTTGAAAAGCCCTGTGTTAGAGGCTGGCTGGGAAGGTTACAAATGGTGGGCCTGGGACTGCTGGGATCCTGCCACCACTGCAGGTATTGTTGACCAGGAATCAGAAGAAAGCCGAGATTGGGAATAGTTGCCTATGGCCCCACTGTCTTGGGGGGCTTCCAGGGTCATGGGTGCAAGGCCATGGGAGGTCAGCCAGGGAAACACCCAATGTCCCAAGACACCCAAAAACAGTCAGTGTCATGAACGAACTACCCAAAAGAACATTATTTGGCTATTTCTGTTCTTCCTTATCTTACCTACAAGCGTGCCAGCCAGCTTTGCTGGGTGGATTGCTTACATAATCAAAAAGTATAAATGCAAGGATTTCTTCTCATTCAGGGCTTCCTCTTTTTTAGAGGGGCCCGTCGTTGTTCAGCTGAATAAACATGCAAAGCTTAAAAGCCACACCTCAGATCCTGCACAAGGTATATGCAGATGACCCGGCGGAGCGTGGAGGGGGTCAAGCGCGTCATCAGTTTGGAGTCACTTTGCGCCTACAAGAGATCTAACGCCAGCCCTCCTTGGATTTCATTCACTCTTTATCTGCTACCAATTTGCTTTGACCACTCATGGCGCAGACTCTTGTTGAGGGCAACAGCAACGGCATGTAGGCTTTTATAGCGCTTCGCAAACTCAGCTTCTTGTCCCTCCCCCCTCGAACAATCTGGGTCCTCACTTTACCGACCTCGGAAGGATGGAAAGCCGAGTCAGCCTTCAGGCTGGTGAGAATGCGTGCTCAGAGTCTCTGAGCAGGGACAGAGTTCCCCACCTCCCACCTGATAGCAGAGCTGGAATAATGCCCTAGGGTTTAAAAAAAATGGGATGTCTTTAGATGATAGCCTTCATGCATGGCCCCCTGAGCAAGCACAGAGTGCTGTCCCCCTTGACTTTTGAGTAGTCGTGGGGGAGCAACTGGCATTGGAGGATTAGACCAAGCATGTTTGTTCTGTGAGGACTTCCTGGATTTGGGATTGTTGCAGTGTTAATTACAGTCTCTAAATCTTGTGAAGCAATAGCAATAGCACTTATATACCGCTTCACGCTGCTTTACAGCCCTCTCTAAGTGGTTTACAACAATCTGGGTCCTCATTTTACTGACCTCGGAAAAGATGGGAAGGTTAGGATCGAACCCCTGGCAGTCGACAGAGTTAGCCTACAATGCTGCATTCTAACCACGGCTCATAAGAGACACATGGAACAAGCTTGTATTTATCTGAACAACCTGGATTCTGGATTTCTTGTGCCTGATATATATATATCTCAGTTGTCAAGCGTCCACATTTTGATCCTATGAACGTGGGGAAATTGCAACAATCGTTATGTGCAAGACCCGGTTGTAAGTCAGCTTTTTCAGTGTCGTTGTTGTAACAGTTCTAACGTTCGCTAATCAAATGGTCGTTAAGTGGAGGACTACCTATAATTCGCAATGCCTCTGCCAAAGGCTGGTCTGGAGAAGGTCACTGCAGAGCCCGGAGACGGGCATGCCCCCCGACTCAAACACCCCAAGCCTTGCACTTACTTTTCCCAGTGGTGGCTGTACAGCTGGGTGGGAGTTGTCAGCACCCTGTCGTAAATGCCAGTGACGGCCTTCAGGTCCCCCTGCTCCTTCTGCCATTCCACGTACATCTCCCACAGCTTGTCCGAACGGAAATCGACTCCCGCGGCAGCCACCGCGGCCTCAAAAGTGCTGCAGAGAAGACAGAGGATAGCAACAGTTTCAATAGCTGCTCCACTTTACCAGGCCTTGGTAGGACCACGGGGATGCGGTGAGGGTCATACATAAAAGGACCTGTATGAGGACCATTACAAAAAAAGATGTTGAGACTTTGGGAAAAGTGCAAAGAAGAGCAACTGAGATGATTAAAGGCCTGGAGACTAAAACATATGAAGAACAGCTGCAGGATTTGGGAATGGCCAGTCTAGTGAAAAGTAGGACGGGAGTGCCATGATAGCAGTATTCCAGTATTTGAGGGGCTCCCACAAAGAAAAGGGGGTCATGTTATTCTCCAAAGCACCTGAGGGCAGGACAAGAAACAATGGATGCAAACTAATCAAAGAGAGAAACAACCTGGAACTAAGGAGAAACTTCCTAACAGTGAGAACAATTAACTGCTTGCCTTCAGACGTTGTGGGAGCTCCATCCCTGGAGGTTTTTAAGAAGAGACTGGACAGTCATTTGTCTGAAATGGTACAGGGTCTTCTCCCTGAGCAGGGGGTTGGACTAGATGACCTCCCAGGTCCCTTCCAATTCTGTTGTTCTGTTAAATACAGCCACAACAGAGCCTTGCAGTGTAGATTCACACTCTAAGCATGAAAGCCGGCTGGATCACTTTGGGCTGATCATCAGGGGGATGTGAGTTCTAGTCCTCCCTTAGGCCAGAAAGTTGGCTGAGGGACTTTGGCCACTCCTTCTTTCTCAGCCCAATCCACCTCACAGGGTTGTTGCGTGGGAAAATAGGAGGAATGAGGCACCCGGCCTGGATATATTCACTGGCTTGAGTTATTTACAAAGTAATAAAGGCAGGATAAAAAATGTAATATGTATTTGGGAACGCTCCGTTTGGGAGGACTGGACTCTGGGACACCAGGACGTGGGGAGGGGATTCCTGTCCCTTCTAGAGCTGCGTACACAGGGAGTCCTCAATGTAGGACCACAACTGAGCCCAACATTCCCACTGCTAAGTGAGACACTTGTTAGGTGAGTTTTGCCCCATTTTACAACCTTCCTTGCCCCAGTTGTTAAGAGAATCACTTCAGTTGTTAAGTTAGTCAAATGGTTGCTAAGTGAATCTGGCTTCCCCTTTGACGTTGCTGGGCGGACAGTCGCCAAAGGGGATCACGGGACCCCATGGGACACGGCAACCGTCATAAATAGGAGTCAGTTGCCCAGCGTCTGGATTTTGATCAGGTGACCCTGGGAAACGCTACAACGGTCGTGTGAAAAATGGTCATGAGTTGCTTTTTTTCCAGTGTCCTCGTAACTTTGAACAGTCGCTAAATGAAGTGTTGTAAGTCGAGGACTGCCTGTATTTTTTTAAGCAGGATTGAACGTGTCTTTTTTCCTCCTCTTCTGTTGGCTAAAATGACAAGAGGGCGACCCGTGTTTTAAGCCTGGTACAGAAGGAAAGACTGAAGCTGCGTTTTGCAAGCACACCTTCACGGCTTCACCTAGCTCAGGGGTGGGCCACCGTGGCTCTTTTTATGACTCGTGGACTTCAACTCCCAGAATTCCTGAGCCAGCCATGCTGAAGGGACAGGGAGAGGTTTCCAAGCTGAGCCAGGCTGGCTCAGGAATTCTGGGAGTTGAAGTCCACGAGTCATGAGGGGGGAAAAGTTTCCCCCGTGCTGGCTGAGGAATTCTGGGAGTTGAAGTCCACGAGTCATGAGGGGGCCATAGTTCCCCCATGCTGGCTCAGGAATTCTGGGAGTTGAAGTCCATCAGTCATGAAGGAGCCATAGTTCCCCCATGCTGGCTCAGGAATTCTGGGAGTTGAACTCCACGAGTCATAAAGCGACCTAGGCCTAGGCCAGAGGTAGGCAACCATGGCTCTTTTATGACGCGTGGACTTCAACTTTGGCCCCTTCATGACTCGCGGACTTCAACTCCCAGAATTCCTGAGCCAGCCATGCTGAGGGGAAAGGGAGAGGTTTCCAAGCTGAACCAGGTTGGCTCAGGGATTCTGACTTAGACAATCCTTCTGCTCTCTTCCAACTCTATCATTCATGGCTGGCTGGGGAATTCTGGGAGTTGAAGTCCACGAGTCATGAGGGGGCCAAAGTTTCCCCCATGCTGGCTCAGGAACTCTGGGAGTTGAAGTCCACCAGTCATAAAAGAGCCACGGTTGCCTACCCCTGACCTAGCTGACTACAGATGGACGTGGAAGCTAAGCAGTGCTGGACCTGGTTAGTCTCTGGATGGGGGACCAACTGCAAATCTCAGAACTGGAGGTTTGAGAGGGAGCGTCCGTGAAGTTAACCGGAGTTGAGCTTACCCCCAAACGATATTTTCTATTTCACATTCTCCTCTATTCAAAGCAGCAGCCATGTCAAATGGGCGTTGAGGAGGAAGAACAGACTTTTGGAGAAGAAAAACAACGGGAGGACAAGATGGAGGAATCAACGGCCTGGGCGACTCCTCTCCTGTCCAAGTGTCAGTTGCCACTCAAAAGCTCCCCCCACGACCTACCCACAAATTTTCTGAGCTGAATCGGGTTGATTCATATCCAGGCTGGACTGCAGGAAAGAGATGTAATGGATCCAGAGGTCCATGCTGAGAGGGATGGACTGCAACCCTCGCTGGAAAACCTGCAGGGCAGCAGAGAAAATACACCTTTAGGGGAGTCTTTCTCTCCCCCCCCCACCCCACCCCCGGCAACTCGGTGAAAGAAGACTTTCTGAGCATTAAAAGTTTTTTTCACCCTAACTTTTCAGATCCCCACATTTGCTCTGCAACAGAGCAGAGGCCAAGAGGAGAAGATAACCAGATACTGTGTGACAGAGCAGGGCGATAGCAAATTAAGAAAAAAATAGAAATAAAAAGTTTTGGAATTTTCCAGATTTTTTTCTTCAGGTTATTATAAAAAATGGTGAGCATCCACAAGGGAAGACAAAAGAAATGTTGTATTCCCCTGCTTTGGAATTCTCTATCCACAAGATCCTGTGCCATTACCCACAACAGCCGTGCTCACAGGCACCCTGGCTTCGTTACTATGGTTCTACCCCAGAGCAGCATTTCATAACCGTGGTCACTTTAAGATGGGTGGACTTCCAATTCCTAGAGTTCCCCAGCCAGTTACTTCTACCTGGGGAATTCTGGGAGTTGAAGTCCACCTGGTTTAAGGTATGCTGGCTGGGGAATTCTGGGAATTGAAGTCCTCCCGTTAAACCATGCTGGCTAGGGAATTCTGGGAATTAAAGTCCACCCTCTTAAACCATGCTAGCTGGGGACTTCTGGGAATTGAAGTCCTCCCGTTAAACCATGGTAGCTGGGGAATTCTGGGAATTGAAGTCCTCCCGTGTTAAACCATGCTGGCTAGGGAATTCTGGGAATTGAAGTCCTCCCGTTAAACCATGCTGGTTAGGGACTTCTGGGAATTGAAGTCCTCCCGTTAAACCATGGTAGCTGGGGAATTCTGGGAATTGAAGTCCTCCCGTTAAACCATGGTAGCTGGGGAATTCTGGGAATTGAAGTCCTCCCGTTAAACCATGGTAGCTGGGGAATTCTGGGAATTGAAGTCCTCCCGTTAAACCATGCTAGCTGGGGACTTCTGGGAATTGAAGTCCTCCCCTGTTAAACCATGCTGGCTAGGGAATTCTGGGAGTTGAAGCCCGCCCATCTTAAAGTTGCTACGGCTGAGAGAGATTTCTCCAGAGGTAAACTGAGATGTTTCATTTCACATTCAAACCCGGCTATCGTATATGGCTAAGAAAACCCCCACCTATCTAAGCACGCTCTCAAATAGGCTCAGCTCTTCTTGTCTTGATTTTTTCAACATTGGAACTAGCTTGTCTCATTGAGATGGGCCCCGGAGTTCTAACGCAGGGCATATCGCCACTTCTCCTTGGTGGGCCAGGACAGGGATGTGCTGTGCACCATCTCCAGTGTGACAGGGTACCTCCTCCGTCTCCTTGATGAAGTCAAAGCGTCGTTCCATGTCTGCGTACTTCTTCCAGTAGCCGTAGCAGTAGGGGTACCTCAGGAAGAAGTTATCGAAAGCTTTGCGGGCTGCGTAGATGTGATTCTGCAAGAACAGACAAAAGCTGGGATGGTTTTGAGAGGGACACAGGAAAGCACAAAACACGGCAACAGGGCAAAGGCAGCGCGGGAAACTAAGATAGAAGAGGAGCCAAAAGGTGGCCTCAGGCGAGCCAGCTGTCGTTTATTTAATAGCCGTGAATTAAGCAAACTGTGGTTTAGCATTACGGCCTTGTCCTTGTTTGACAAAGCTAATTTTGGACCAGAGGCTCCATGAAGTGAGGTGGTCCTAAGTGGAGAAAGCCTGTCAATGTCTCAGTTAGTAATGACGGCGCCAGCAGTACCTGCTGTCTTCATGACCATAACTTCCTGCTGGCTTCCCCACTGACCCTGCGGGAAGCTGCCAGGGAATGTCACAAATCACAATCACAGGACTGTAGGGACAGCCATCAATATGAGGTCTGATCGTAACTCCCACCTGTTTGGTGGCTGTCAGGCCCAAGCACAAAGACGCCCCAGTGAAATCCAATGGAGTCAAATTCTTCATTTGCTTAATCTGATGGGCAGAATCTGACCAGAGTAAACGTATAACCTTCTAACCCATTAGAGGTATCCTGAGATACATCCATCCCCCTCTAGAATAACAAAAGAACAGGATAGGAAGGGGTCTTGGGGGTCTTCTAGTCCAACCTTGAACTTAACAGCTATTTAACAGGCTCCACACTTGCATCGGATCCCCAGGCCTGATGCCATCCATCCATCCATCCATCCATCCATCCATCCATCCATCCATCCATCCATCCATCCATCAGAATAGAGCTGGAAGGGACCTTGGAGGTCTTCTAGTCCAACCCCCTGCTCAAGCAAGACACCCTAGACCAGGGGTGTCAAACTCAATTTCACTGAGGGCCGCATCAGCACGGTAGTTGCCCTTGGGGGGGCCGGGTGGGTGTAGCCAGAGTGGGTGCAGCCTACTGGGTGGGCGTGGAGGGAGTGGGTGTGGCCTACTGGGTGGGTGTGGCCAGCTCTACATCGTTTCCGTCAAGGGGGCCTGTGGGGGCCTGGGCAGGAGTGGGACAGATCTGAGGGTCTCTGGCAGAAGGGGGGGGACCGGGGCAAGCGCCAAGGCATGGTCCATTTCTTCATTCCTCACAAAGGGGGGCCCCTCCCCAGCATGCTGGTTCCTCGCTGTTTCCAGACTGAAAGCGTTTCAGCATAGATGGCCACCACAAAATTGTACATTGGCTCCCGGCCAGCCTGGGCCAGGGCCAAGGCAGAGGGGGCCGTCCCCTCACTGTTTCCAGGATGGCTTCACGGGCCACATGAAACCACTTCGCGGGCCACATCCGGCCCCCGGGCCTTGGGTTTGACATGTCTGCCCTAGACCATTCCAGACAAACAGCTGTCCAGTCTAGAGCACCCATGTCTGGAGGCAAGCTGTTCCACTGATAAATTGTTCTCGCGATTAGGAAATCTCTCTTTAGTTGTAGGTTGCTTCTCTCCTTGATGAGTTTATATCCATTGTTTCTTGTTTTGCCTTCAGGAGCTTGGGAGAACAGGCTGACCCCCTCTTCTTTCTGCCAACCCCTTAAATATGAGAAGACTGCCATCGTTGTCACCCTTAGTCCTTCTTTTCACTAGACTAACCAGACCCAATTCCTGTTACCTTCTTCATATGTTTTCGCCTCCAGCCCCCTAATCATCTTTCTTGCTCTTCTCTGCCACCCGTTTAGGACTACGGAGTCTTTTATTCTGGGCTTCTCTTTGGAACGTACTGTCTCCTCTCTGGGAAGCTGCGGTGTGATTGTCGAGCCCCCCTCACACACACACACACTCTTCTCCAGTCTCCCATTCTGTTACACAATTTGATCTGGTGTGGTCATCAACTAAGCCAGGGTATCTTCCACATGGTTGACGGAATACACTAACCATGGTTGGGCTGATGCCTCTTGCTAAGCCCCAACAATCAGTTCATAGCTTTATTTATTTATTTATTTATTTATTTATTTATTTATTTATTTATTTATTTATTTATTTATTTATTTATTTATTTATTTAAACTTCTATGCCACCCTTCTCCTAAGACCCAGGGTGGCTTACAATAACAATACAATAAAATTAATTACATTCATACAGCATACAATCACAGTCAACACAGTCAGTCGCTGATGGAGGGACATTCCTAGGCCCAGGGGCAGAGTGCAGTTCATACCTCCTGTTCCACATATTGCAACAATTCGGTCCATGCAGTGAAGTCCAGGGGGTTCTCTTGAGTGGCTCTCCAGTACCGCTCAAATTCCAGAGGGTAGGTGATGGAGAGATCCTCCATGGGCTGGCTCAAGGCCATCAGCATCCCTACATCTGGAGCAGGAGGCTGAGGGGTTTCCTCTCTGGCTGGCTCGCCCTGCAGGGCTGCCGTGTTGTCTTCCAGACTGACCCCGTTGACCTCTTCCACCGGCATGACCTCGTCTGGCTTGGGAGAGCCATTACTCTCCTGATTCAGAAGCACCTCTTGGTCAACGCCTGCAGAGTCAGGAAGCAATTAAAAGTTTCCCAGTATTAATTTTCATTTACTTGTTGGTTAGTCTCGCCTCCTGGGCCTCCTTCCTATAGAGGTCGTCCTTAATTTACAACTACAACTATTGAACTTGATTACAGCAGCGAGACTGCTGGTGGGACAATATTGGAAGAAGCCAGAATTACCATCTATCGAAGAATGGACTTTGAAAGTGATAAATTTGGCGGAAATGGCCAAAGTATCTGCATATTTGAAAGATTATTCGAATGAAAAATATATGTTGGAATGGAAAAAATGGATAGAGTATATATATTCAAGGGAAATATCAATCTAAGAAATTCTACTTAGCATATAGTTAAATTTTTATTAGCATTTATATAATAATGTTTAATATATTGGGTTTTTTTTTCTTTACCCTGCATTCACTCTGGGAAGTGGGAGGGGGTGTAGGTTGGGGGGGGTGTAATAATGTACTCAACTGTAATACTCGTAATATATAAGAAAGAAATACTTACTGATAGATATATGTATTTAAAAGAATGTGTGTTGAAAAAGAATGTATTAAGTTGAGTTGTATCTACTCTGGATTTTTTGTTGTTTAAAATTATAAAATTAATAAAATATTTTTTTTAAAAAAAATTTACAATTACAACTGGTCATAAGTTGTGGTCGTTAAGAGAGGAGATCTCCTTGCTTAACAACCACAATCCAGTTGTCAAGTGACTGCACAATTTGTTAAGGGGAGCAAAGGGTGCCTTAGGGGGTGAGAGACCCTCAGCTCAAGAATTCCGCTTGCTTCCAAAATGACCCCGGCTTCTGAAATGGCAACGTACAGCCTCCATTTAGGAAGGCTGCAAAGCAGATGGGCTGATTCTCCTTCCCCAAGGCAATCTGCAGAAAAGCTAAGTGAAGAGGAGCATCACGGGAGAGGAGGAGGAGGAGGCCCAAGAGTGTGGGACCCAGCCAGGGAAAAGGTAGGCCCAAGGGACCCAATGGAGCAGGATGGGGGGGGAGGGGCGAAGAGATGGGTAGGTGGAGCAACTGTAGCATTCCCGCAGTCAGTCATAAGAGCAGGTGCAGCAGCATGCTGAATGGGGAATTGCAAAATGCCCAAATTTTGTTCACAGGATTGCAAGGGCGCCACAGCAGCTCTGAAAATTGGAGAATAGTCATAAATGCCTCCAGTCGGTGCAGTTATAACTCTGAACAATTGCTGAAGTTGTTAAGTGGAGAACTACCTGTATCTGATGATCAATAAATGCAAGAGTGAGTGAAACCCCCTCTTCCATAAGTCTGTTTCAGTCAGACCTGCCCCAGCCTGATCTCCAAAACTCTCGACTCCATTGGACTGAAGTGAAAAGGCACTTTTACTAACACAGGCTGATTGCAGGAGAGTTAGGCAGAATCTGAAGTTTCCTGCACATCAATACAGAACTAACCCCTTGATTCTCCCTAGCCCTCCCCGCATCGCTGAGGTGTTTGGGCTGTTGAAATTCCACTCTCAGGGCAAAGGGCCTGGAAGATGCCAGTAGGCCAATATGAACTGGATTCCAAACCGGTCTGTTCTTAATCAATTGTCAATTCCCCCTCCCAATAATAAAAGTATACAGCTTAAACCCCCTTCCTTCATGGTTTTCTTTATCCTGTCTAAAAGTTTAATATTTGAAATATATAGATACTTGTGAGTTGTTTTTTCTAATCTGTAACAGTATTTTGCCTTTTTCACCCGTTACAATTGACTTTGGGAAATAATGGCTTAGTAACCTTTTTTCTTAAATAAATTGTCATTTGCTAAAAAAAAAAAAGTATACAGCTTTATTGCCATTTGTTCCCCTCTCCCCTTCCCCAACTGATGGCAGAATGCCAGCGAGGCACCAAGCCAAAGGTGATGGATCTGACAGTTTCTCTTTTCCCATTCCTGTTTGGCTTCTATCATCTAGTACCTTTTATTTTTTGTTTCTTATTTTTTTTATTATTATTATTAAAAATATTTATTATTAGATAAACATTTGTCCATGTAAACAAAGATAAAATTCAAGTTAAATGCCATTCAACTTAATACAATCATTTTAAATTTGTTGACCTTCTTCACTCCGTGTGTCCAAGTTTAACTATAAACCAACTACATTTTAAAAATTGTAACTTTCACTTCTTTTCAGATCAGTCCATTGGATATCAAACAAACAAGTCATCTTATTAAAATTAATAATTTTCATGTCGATACGCCCTTCCCTCTATCAATTACATTCTTAGTCTATTTGATATATACCTTCCAATAATCAATAGATAAATATTTGTATATGTAAACCAGGGAAAGATTCAAGCTAGCTGCTATCCAACTTAATACAATCGATTTAAATTTAAATTTGTAAACATTCTTCACTCCCTGTGTCAAGATTTAACTATAAGCCAGACACATTTTCTTTGATTGGTGTTTCTCTTGTATGTAGTCTATCCACTGTTTCCAGTCTATCATATATTGTTCATTTGAGCGATCCTTCAAATATGCCGATATTTTAGCCATTTCTGCCAAATTTATTACTTTCAAAGTCCATTCTTCAATAGGTGGTATTTCTGGCTTCTTCCAGTATTGTTGAATGTTTCAAAATGTGTTTACTTCTGAGCCATTCAGAGGTGCTGGGAGACAAGCAGCATACCCATTAAATCAATAAATCAGGAGGAGTATGTAGCACCTTTTATGACCAACACATTTTATTCAAAGGCATAACCGTGCAGCTCACAAACGTTTTTGCCTTGTAACAAACTCCTCCAGTCAGAAAAGTCGCTCCAGATGCCTCCTAATGTTTTGTTACCATAAACTTAAAATAGCTCTCCACCTACACTATCCCCATAAGTACAGTTATTTTTAACGCTAATAGTACTTTGCTGATTAGTCAGTTGACCATATCAAAGCATCAGCATCGGCCACAGTAAGACACAGTACAGGTAGTCCTTTACTTACGACCACAAGTGAGCCCAAAATTTCTGTTGTTAAATGAGACACTTGTTAAGTGAGTTTTGCCCCATTCTACGACCTGTCTTGCTACAGTTGTTAAGTGAATCACTGCAGTTGATTAGTCACACGGTCGCTACGTGAATCTGGTTTCCCCATTGACTTTGCTTGCCAAAAGGTTGCAAAAGGGGAACACTGCATCCGTCATAAATATGAGGCGGTTGCCACGCATCTGAATTTTGATCATGTGACCGTGGAGATGGATAGAGATTGTGAAAAATGCTCATAAGTTACTTTTTCAGTGCTGTTGTAACTTTGAACGGTCACTAAATGAACTCCTGTAAGGACTAACTGTAGAATGAGGGAAAGTGAGATGCAACATAATGGGATAAAATAGACTATGGTAAGATAAAATAAGCTGTGGTAAGATAAAGACAAACAAGTAAGCCAAAGTAGCATAACATAAAGCAGAATGTAGAAATGCATCATAACATGAGTATTACAATTCAAAGCAGTGCGCACTTTGGCGAATTCACCACTTCTGCATGCAACCCCAGTGTGTTCTAGAAAACCTTGGACAGTCCTAACCATAAAGCCTCCCCCACCTCCCATTGTATGACCCCAAGATCATCTAGGGAGACCCTTTTGGTAGGGGGCTGCACCAGAAGACCTCCAAGTTTATGTTTTAGTCCAGGGGTCGGCAACCCAAAACACTCAAAGAGCCGCTTGGACCCGTTTCCCACCGAAAACAAAACACTGGGAGCCGCAAAACCCTTTTGATATCTAAAATGAAGATAACACTGCATATATCCTTTTTTACCTTTATTATAGGTGTGTGTGTGTGTGTGTGTGTGTGTGTGTTTCTGAGGTTTTCGCGGGTGTTTGTATGTAGGTCTTTGGTTCTTCGGGTTTTCTCCCACGTAGAATTTGAAGTGTCTTGGCGACGTTTTGACGAAGTCTCATTCGTCATCTTCAGGCTGGTGCTTTCGGCTCAAACCCCCACTGGCAGTTAAAAGGAAGAAACAGCTAAAATCTCACATTGCTCCTAGAAGCAGAAGCCGAAAGCACCAGCCTGAAGATGACGAATGAGACTTCGTCGAAACGTCGCCAAGACACTTCAAATACACACACACACACACACACACACACACACACAGTGTTATCTTCATTTTAGATGTCAAAAGGGTCTCTCTCTGTCTCTCTCTCCCTCCCTCCCTCTCTATCTGCCCTTGGTCTGCCAATCCTCTTCCCCCACTCTCTTTCTCTCTCTCTCTCTCTTTCCTCTCTCTCTCTCCCTCCCTCCCTCTTTCTCTCCCCCCCCCGCCTATCTGCTGCTCACCTGGCAAGCTGGCTTCAAGCTGTTTTCCAACAAGCTCAGGGGTAGGCAACCTCAGCTCTTTTATGACTCATGGACTTCAATTCCCAAAATTCCTGAGTCAGCATAGCAGGGCTAGCTAGCTCTCCTGCTTCCTGCTTCCTGCAGAGACGCAGCAAAGGGAGGAGCTCCGCCCAGTAAGCTTTTCAGCTCTTGGAGAACACCGTGAGTCCACTCTCTTTTTTTTACACACACACAAACACTCACACCCACAGAGAGACAGAGAAGCAGGGAAGCGCAATTGCCTCTCTCTGTCTGTCTCTCTCTGCAAATGGCAGAGGAGGCTGGGAGCCACAGGGAAAGGCTCAAAGAGCCGCATGCGACTCTGGAGCCACAGGTTGCCGACCTATGTTCTAGTCTATTCCATTCTCTTCTCTATTCTTTTCTATTTCCATTCCTCTTCTCTTCTCTCTTCTCTCCTCTATTACAGAGGTCCCCAACTTTTGGGGCATCAAGGACTGGTTCCATAGAGAAAGCTTTTTCCACAGACCAGATGGGGCTTTGTTTGTTCGTGTGGATCGGTTACTGGCATGCTGCAGCCCGGTACTGGTCCATGGACCAGGGGTTGGGGACCCCTGCTCCGTTCTATTGTTATTCTTTTCCAATTCTATTCCTATTCCATTCTCTCCTCTATTCTCTCCTCTATTCTATTCTATTTCTATTCTATTCTCCTGTTCCTGTTCCATTCCTATTCTCTCCTCTATTCTATTTCTATTCTATTCTCTCCTCTATTCTATTTCTATTCTATTCTCTCCTATATTCTCCTGTTCCTATTCCATTCCTATTCTCTTCTTTATTCTCCTCTCCTCTCTCTCTCTATTCTATTCCTATTCTATTCTATTCCACTCCATTCCATTCTGATTGATAGCTGGAGCCATGCAGGGCCCGGATCCACGACAGCTGATAAGAGAGCCTCCCTATCCAGGAGCTGTCTACCACACCGAAGTTCGGGAACTTCCGTTTTCCCTGCTGAAACTGGGGCCGGATCCAGGCCCTCCAGCCTCCCTGGGTCTCCCTAGACTGCCCAGAGAGCCCCGGGGACCCCCTTCCCAGCCCCCCCGCCCATCCACCCTTCCTCCGGCATCGGAGAGTCCTCTTTCCACCCGCCCCGGGTGTCCCTCTCACCGGCTTCTGCCCCCGGGAGCTCTTCGACGCCTTCCGCCCCGGCAGGGCCCAGGGTGGCCGGCGCCTCCTCCGCTTCCTCCGCCATATTCGCCGCAGCCGCCGAGCGCGCCGTCTCCCTCACGGATTCTCGTCGCGGCTCCGAGGAGGTCACACTGCGCCTGCGCGGCCGCAATGACCCGGATATGCCGGGCAGGAAGGTGTCCTCCTGGCGAATGGGCGGGAAGCTTAGGGGCAGCTCCAATGGAGAAGGGAAGGATAGAGAGGTAGGTTTCTGGGGGGGGGGGAGAGAAACCATAGAGAGGGATGCAAAAGCGGCCGCTC
Source organism: Bothrops alternatus (assembly GCA_034064705.1). Lineage (NCBI taxonomy): Eukaryota > Metazoa > Chordata > Lepidosauria > Squamata > Viperidae > Bothrops > Bothrops alternatus. The sequence continues at coordinate 1,364,033 of JARGCV010000988.1, forward strand.
TCTTCTCCCATAGATGGATGATGCAGAATCGTGGAAAAGTTAAATTCCAACTGTTTTTGTTTCGTTGGAAACAAAGGCTCCCCTTGGAAGTAAAGGCTCCCTTTGGAAGGCCGTTGAGAAATGTAAGGGTTTAGAGCAGATTCGATTGAATTAAATGACTTTTCTTTTTTTAGTATTGCATAAGGCAATCCGCTCACTGAAAATGGGGTAGCATATAAATGTAATACATTATTTGGTCCAAAGTTGCATTTAATCAAGCAGGTATTCCGTCTTCTTGGAGGAGTGGAAGCCTGCTGGCAAGACAGAGACACAGAAGGAAGGTGTGCTAATTGGAGCAACCTTGAAACATAAGATTCTCAGTACGCTTTATCTGAATTTCTATAGCAGCATAACTGATGGTTTCTTTTTATTAAGACAATAATTATTTCTTGAGGGTAGTACAGTAGAAGGCTGGGGAAGTAAGGGTTGATAACGATAAATAGCTAAGCTACATCATGTATTACCTTTGCTTGTGTTCAGGAAGGTCTCAATTTACAATCACAATTGAGCCCAAAACTTTGGTTGTTAGGGGAGGCAGTTGTTAGGTGAGTTGCATCTCATTTTATGACCTTCTTTGCCACAGTTCTTAAGTGAATCATTGCAATAATTGAATCATACAGTCAATAAGCAAATCTGGCTTCCCCCATTGACTTTGCTTGTTGGAAGCTGACTGGGAAGGTCTCATGCCAGTTGCCAACCATCTGAATTTTGATCATGTAACCAAGGGGATGCTGCATGAGTCATAAGTGTGAAAAACAGCCCTAGGTCACTTTTTTGAGTGTTGTTGTAACTTTGGTCACTAAATGGATGGTTGTAAGTTGAGGACTAACTGTATGACTGTTTGGTTTTCTCCTCCTTTGCTGAAATGTATAAATATTCCTTTTGTCGGTAGGAATCCCTTTCATTTTTTTGGAAGGGAATTTCTCCATTGCATATTGTTCAATAAGTGATAGCTGCAGTGAGCCCTGATTACTTTTTATTGATTCCATTTTTATGCTCGCTATCCAAATGACTTTTGGTTTTGGGTCCTGAGTTTGATTCCACAGAAATGAAGGCAGCAGTGGGACTCCTAACTTGCAAAAACTGGGTTGTTTTGCGGAGTGTCCGCAGCGTCAGATGGGAGACAAACTCTGGCCATTTAAGGTGGATTTAAAGTGCTCAGGCATGCTTACTGCAGACCTTTTCCATTTTCACCCTGCCGCGACCAATTCCAGAGGAAAGCAAGGTTTAAACCAGGGGTTCTCAACCTTGGCAACTTTAAGACTTGTGGACTTTAACTCCCAGAATTCCTCAGCCAGCATGGCTTGGCGAAGAATTCTGGGAGTTGAAGTCCCACAAAGTCTTAAAATCGCCAAGGTTGGAGACCCCTGATTTACAGGAATGACTTGGGTTCCCCTCCCCAAGGGTCTTCAGGAATGGCAAAGGGATTTTAAAAAAAAACACAAGGTGCCGGAACTCCACTCTGGACGTTCTATGAGAAAAAAAAGCCCTGGGCAAAGGGCATGGTGGGAGAGGAGTTTGCCTTCTGGGAAACGCTGGCCATTTTGTGAAAGCGCCCACCATGTTTTCTGAAAATCCCATTTGTGCCTTTACCCCAAAAGTTAGCTTACACCTTGCCTAGATCTTCAAAGCTGGCTGAGGAATTCTGGGAATTGAAGTCCACAAGTCTTAAAGTTGCCAAGCTTGAGAACCCCTGGTTTAAAATCAAGGAAAGCAGAAACTACCTCTCTAGGAGAAAATATCTCTCTCTATCCTTTTCTAAGTCACGTGCTCCATCCGCCCTTCCGTCACTGCAGGGCTCCGCCTCTCAACAGTGACGTAACAGCTTCGTCGCCTTCGGATTTCTCCTCCTCCACTTCCTCCCTCCCCCTACTTGCTTTACGGCCGTCTTGCGCGACGCTCCTCCTTTTCCTCTCCTCGCTAAGATGGCGGTGGCCGGGGTGAGCTTGCGGTTCCCGTCGAGGCCTAGAGTTCATCCGCCTGCATCCGGTTACCGAGAGGGTGGTGGCGGCCCCGGAGCCCGGGGCTGGGAAGGGACGAGGGAGGGCCTTGCAGCGGGGAGCCTCGCCAGTGATGGATGGGGCCAGGCGGGCCGGCAGAGCCCGAAAGGGGGAGTGTCAGGCGGCTCCTCTCTTCCCTTGCCACGCGCATCAGGGGTTTAAACCGACCCGAACGACCAAGACTACAACTCCCATACGTCCCGGCCCAAAGGCCACGCCCTATAGGAGCTGTAGTCCGAACGGTCTAGGACGAGTTTCTCAACCTTGTCAACTTTTAAGAGGTGCGGACTTCAACTCCCAGAGTTCCTCAGCCGGCACAGCATAGCCTGGCTGGCTGGGGAACTCTGGGAGTTGAAGTCTGCACGTCTTAAAAGTTGACCCGGTTGAGAAACACGGGTGGTCTAGTCCAGGGCTGGGCAACCTGGGCTCTTTTATGTCTCGTGGACTTCAACTCCCAGAATTCCTGAGCCAGCCAGGCTGAGGGGAGAGAAATTTCCAAGCTGAGCCAGGCTGGCTCAGGAATTCTGGGAGTTGAAGTCCACCAGTCCTAAAAGAGCCAAAGGTTGCCTATCCCTGTTCTAGGGTTTGTGTGGGTGGGAGTTCAGCTACTTGTTTTCTCTTGACACGCGGGAGGAAGGCAAACCAGCATTTTGCCTTCTTTCTGAATTGGCTTCAGATGAAAGAGGAGAGACCTCCCCCCCAACTCGTAAATTAAGCTATTTGGGGCATATTTTGTGGGGATGGAAGAGACTCTGCCTGCAGAAGTGGTGCAGAAGAGGGTGAGGGGGTGGCTGAGTGGAGCCTCCAGCTTTAGAGGCAGTTGTCCCTGGATACCTGGTGATGAAGAGCAGGAATGGGCGGTTTCCTGGCCTTTGGGCCACTCAGAAATGAATGGGCAGGATGGTAGTTTCTAGCACAGGGGTTCTCAACCTTGGCAACTTTAAGACTTGTGGACTTCAATTCCCAGAATTCCTCAGCCAGCAAAGCTGGCTGAGGAATTCTGGGAGTTGAAGTCCACAAGTCTTAAAGTTGCCACGGTTGAGAACCCCTGTTCTAGCATCTCTTAACTTGCCTTTCTGGTGCTGCTGGAACCAGAGATAGGTGCCAACTGGCTGGATCCAACGCCGGTTCCTTGTCTTCCAGTGGAGATGTTTTACATGTTGGGGGTTCTGGATTTTAGGGGGCTAGGTGTTGGCTCAGGAGGGCCCTGCTGTTGAGCAGAAGATCCTGGTTTTATGAAGGTGGTCCTGGATTTGCACCCAGATTGGCTTGGAGAGAGACAGGCTTTTGGGTGGAAGCTCTTGATTTTAGCAGATTCTAGGACAGGGGGTCTTCAAGACTCTTTTATGACTCATGGACTTCAACTCCCAGAATTCCTCAGCCAGGGATGCTGGCTGAGAAATTCTGGGAGTTGAAGTCCATGAGTAATAAAAGCCGAGTTTGAAGACCCTCTTCTCTAGGAGCAGGACAAGAAGCAACGGATGGAAACTAATCAAGGAGAGAAGCAACCTAGAACTAAGGAGAAATTTCCTGATAGAACAATTAACCAGTGGAACTACTTGCCTCCAGAAGTTGTGGGTGCTCCATCACTGGAGCTTTTTAAGGGGAGACTGGACAGCCATTTGTCTGGGACAGTATAGAATAGCTTGCTTGGGTGGGTGGGGGTGGGTGGGTGTTGAACTAGAAGGCCTCCCCTTCCAATTCTGTGAGTTGTGTTATTCTGAGATAAGGTGATGTTGTGGCAAGATCTGAAATTTGCACCCAGAAATGTCTTAAGTTGAAAAGGGCCTTTTCAGGCAGAACACCAAGCCATGATTGCATGGTTCAAGTGAAGGTTTCTTGTGCATTGTAACGGGTTCTAGGCCAGGGAGGCGAGGGGCCTGGTGGGTGTGGGTCCTGGAGAAAGGAGTGGGTAAGACCTAAACAGGTCAATGGAGAATTTCGTAGGAGATCATGGACCTTCTGCTGACGTTGCCTTCTGATGGTTCCCTGTCTGTTTTGCAGTAGGAAGGTCCACTGGCCACCACAACTGCAGAGTCACCTGCCAAGAGGGTGACCCTATCAGTTGAACAAATCAATTTTGCAGTAGGAAGGTCCACTGGCCACCACAACTGCAGAGTCACCTGCCAAGAGGGTGACCCTATCAGTTGAACAAATCAATTTTGCAGTAGGAAGGTCCACTGGCCACCACAACTGCAAAGTCACCTGCCAAGAGGGTGACCCTATCAGTTGAACAAATCAAGGCAGAGAGCCGAGGCTTCCAGCTGCGGTTGGTTACTGTACACAGGCTTGATTAAATCGATGAAGACTTGGGAAAAAAAGTACCTAGCATATTAAGTTTTGGCTCCCTTCTTGGAAAACCCGTAACCCATCGCTGCTTGCTCCCCTTGCAGACTCTCTACACTTACCCCGAGAACTGGCGGGCATTCAAAGCCCTCATTGCTGCTCAATATAGCGGGGCCAAGATCAAAGTCCTCTCCACGCCGCCCCAGTTCCACTTCGGGCAGACCAACAAGACCCCTGAATTTCTGAAAAAATTCCCAGTTGGAAAGGTGAGTGGCTTCCCCCCCCCCATTGTTTAACTCGAGTTACGCCACGGCATTACAGTACTGGGATTTTTTTGGGTAGAATGAGAGATGTTTGTAATGGGTGGTTTTGATTCTTGCTAGTTTCCAGGAGATAGTTGGCTAGAGCTGTGAACATTCCTTCATTTATTTGTATCCTGCCTTTATTTTTACAAATAACTGAAGGTGATAAAACATGTCTGACACCCCTTCCTCCTATTTTCCTCATAACAACAATCTTATGAGGTGGGCTGGGCTGAAAGAATGACGGGCTTTCCTGGCTAGGGGGGGATTTGAACTCACAGTCTCCTGCTTTCTACCCTAGTGCCTTAACCACTGGGCCAAACAGGCTGTACGTGCTTATTTATTTATTTATTTATTTATTTATTTATTTATTTATTTATTTATTTATTTATTTAGTAGACTTTTATGCCGCCCCTCTCCCGTAGGACTCGGGGCGGTTTACAGCCAAATTTAAAACGTAACAATAAATATTTAAAACAGAATTAAATAACCTAGGCTGTACTAAAACCAAATTAAAATCCCATACTAAAACCCTAACTACTTAATTTAAATTACATTTTTTAGCCAAGCTTGGGGCTTGGCTAAAAAAGGGGGGGGGCTGGACCAGGACTAGCCTCGCACGGTTTGGGATGTGATGATCTGTGTATCCAGCAGACTTAGTGCATCTTCAGAACAAGCCAGCTTCCTCTTTGGGGCATCCCTTCAGTTACATAAGTGAGCAAGTGCCGTAATCATGAACAAGAGCTGGTCTTGTTGAGTCAATGCTGTGTCCTCCAGATCAGCATTTCTCAACCTGGATAGACTTTAGGATGCGTGGACTTCATTGGCCAAAATTCCCCAGCCAGCCAGGGCTGAGGGCTTCTGGGCAGTCTGCATCTGAAACATAGCAAAAGTTGAGAAACATTCCTCCAGATTTATAACAGTAGCAGTTTCCGGTCAACGTTATTGCTTCCTGGGGATTGTGGGAGATTTAAGTTGCAGCTCCCTAGATTTTTATTTAAATATCATAAAAGCCTTTCTGACAATAAGATCTGCACCACTGCAGTACCTATTGGGTTGCCGGTGATCCACTTCGAGAGAATTTTAAGAATAGGCGACTTCTCGTAGTTTAAATCGCCATTTCTCAATCTCAGCAAATTTAAGCTCTGCTGGGAGTTGAAGTCCACGTGGCTTAAGAAGCACCGCTGTGGATGGCATCTGCTGACCTCTTTGGAGGAGAGCCCTACGCTTGTTTGCTCAGAGAGGGACTTTCTCCCCCCCTGTGTAGGTTCCGGCCTTCGAAGGAGATGATGGATTTTGCATATTTGAGAGCAACGCCATTGCACACTACGGTAAGTATAAGTCTATGCTTGTCAGTTTTATCCAAAGCCATTGGGCCAGGTTTACAGCTAGTTAACCGTTCATTTAGTGACCGTTCAAAGTTACAACGCCCCTGAAAAAAAGTGACTTGTGACCATTTTCACAGTTGCAGCCTTCACAGCATCCCTTTGATCATATGATCAAAATTTAGATGCCTGACAAAGAGACAGACAAGACAAGACAGGTAGATAGATGATAGGTAACCTTTATTGTCATTTTTTACCGTGGGCATAATGGCACACGTTAAAAATGAAATTTAGTTGCTTGCTCTAACTCAGCAATTCTCAACCTGTGGGTCGTGACCCCATTTGGGGTCGAATGACCATTTCACGGGGGTCGCCAAACACCGCAGTCCGCCATTTATTTATTTTTGGTCGGCCATTTTTTCCCCTATTGCGATGCGGGCCGCCGCGCATGCGCGATGCGGGCCGGGGTTGAGCCCCAGAAAAGGTTGAGAACCGCTGCTCTAACTGGTTCACACGCTTATGACCATTGCTGTGTCCCAAGGTCATGTGATCCCCTTTTGCAACCTTCTGACCAACGGAAGTCAAAAGGGGAGCCTGATTCACTTAATAACCAGGTTGCAAACAACTGCAGCGATTCACTTAACCACGGGGGCAGGAAAGGTCATAAAAGGGGGCAAAACTCCTATAATAACTGCCTTGCTTAGCAGCAGAAATTTTGCAGTCAGTTGCTATTGTAAGTCAAGGGCGACCTGTATAACAATTCAGTTCAGAAATCCCTTGGCAAATGAAATAGATGTAGTCCTCAGCTTACGATTCGATTGCTTAGGACCCTTTGAATTCAAGGCAGAGGGTACTCACACCGTGGTTCCAAAGTCCCAACAGCCACAACCCTCTCCCCTGTGACAGCATGTTTGGACAGTCAACAACTGCCCGACAGTTTACGGCCAAGCGCCGCATCCGGCAGTCACGTGACTGCACTCTGAGATGGTTTTGTCGGAAACCATTTATTTTTGGCAAAACCAGCCAAAATCGACCCATCGTTGGCTTAACGACCTCTCCAAACGAGGCCTAAAGAACCTGTTTTAAGACTGATGGGCAGGCTCCATTATGGACTACCCGTACGTCGGCATTGAGGGGAGTTGGGTGACAAGAAAACATACAGGCCGCTTGGAACGGCTTTGTCGAAGCTTTCAGGAACGGCCACTTGTTCTGATTGGAGCTCTGCTAGTTCTGATTTTGTTTATAACTGATTCCTATTTCTTTTGGGCCTGGTTGCCTAGTGGGAGAATCTTCCATTGTTTTCTGAGGGTGTTCGCCCTTCACCACCAGCCGGAAAGATCCTGTCATAGAAGCCTCTGGAGCAGCGGTTCTCAACCTATGGGTCGCGACCCCATTTGGGGTCGAACGACCGTTTCGCAGCGGTCGTCGGACACCGTGGTCCGCCATTTTTTCCCTATCGCGATGCGGGGCGCTGCGCATGCGCGATGTGCCCCGTTGCGCCACGCATGTGCAGTGCAGGCCCGCCTTTTTTTTTTTTTTTTTTGGTCGGCCATATTTTTTTTTTTGGTCGGCCGTTTTTTTTTCGTATTGCGATGTGGGCTGCCGCGCATGCGCGATGCGCGGTGCGGGCCCACCATTTTTTTTTTTGCGCGATGCGGGCCCGCCATTTTTTATTTATTTATTTATTTATTTATTGCGCGATGCGGGCCGGGGTCGAGCCCCGGAAAAGGTTGAGAACCGCTGCTCTGGAGTGATAAAAAAAAAACTTGAAAATTCTTCTAGGGGCGAAGTCCCTCATCCCTCAAGGAAGCTCAGGTTTTATTTTACTTCCTAAAGCTGGAGAAGGTCTGGATCTGGCAGACATCTGCTCCCATGATTCTCTCAACTAGGATGGCCCGTAACTCCTTGGATTGGAAATTCAGAAAACTCTGGCTTAACTAAAGTTGCCAGTGTGTTCTTTTTGATGGTTGGTTCTCTAACTGCCCGGTTTTTCCTCTGCCAGTCAGCAACGAAGAACTGCGGGGTACAACTCAAGAAGCAGCCGCCCAGGTCCTCCAGTGGGTCAGCTTCGCTGACAGCGACATCGTGCCTCCAGCCAGCACCTGGGTCTTCCCCACACTTGGCATAATGCAATATAACAAGCAGGTAAGGGCACTCCAATCTTACTGAAGAAGATACAGGAGGTCCTAGGGCAGGGGTGGGCAACCTGGTCTCTTTTATGACTCGGGGACTTCAACTCCCACCAGTCATAAAAGAGCCAAGGTGGCCTACCCCTGTCCTAGGGTGTTTCTCAACTCGACAGCAGTTCATTTAGTGACCAAAGTTAACAACGGCACTGAAAAAAGTTGTTGTGATCATTTTTCACACTTAAGAACATAAGAAGAGCCATGCTGAATCAGGCCAAAGCCCATCGAGTCCAGCATTCTGTGTCACACAGTGGCCCACCAATTGTACATGGGGATCTTGAGCAGAAAGAGAAGGCAAAACCCTCCCTTTCCCTTGACCCCCAACAAATGGGACTCCAGGGAATCCTGCCTGCCTCAACCAACATAGAGGCGGCACATGGACATCCGTTTTAATAGCCACCGATACACTTGGCCTCCATGAATCTGTCTGACCCTGCCTTGAAGCTGTCAAGGCTGACAGCTGTCACGACCTCTTCTGGAAGTGAATTCCATAAACCAACGACCCTCTGGGTGAAGAAATGTTTCCCTTTATTTGTCCTCACTTTCTTAGCTATGAGCTTTAGGGAGTGCCCCCTTGTCCTGGTATTGTGTGATAGAGAAAAGAATTTTTCTCTATCCACCTTTTCTATCCCATGCTTAACGACGGTTACTTAACGACTGTTACAGCATCCTTGGCAACTGGTCCAAAATTAACGACCGTCACTGTGTCCTAAGCTCATGCGATCCCCTTTGGCGACCTTGTGACAAGCAAAGTCAACGGGGGAAGGCAGATTCACTTCACAGCCGGCTTGCTCACGTATCAGTTGCAGTGATTCATTTCAGAACTGTTGTCAAGAAAGGTCGCAAAATGGGGCAAAACTGACGTAACGAATGTCTCCCTTGTCAACAGAGATGCCGGGCTCCGTTATGGTTGTATGTTGGGGTCTGCTTGTGTTTCCCATGCAGCTAAAAAGCTCTGGAAGGGGGCAGAAATCATTTTGCTTGGAGGAAGGCCTGCATTTCGCTGGTCGTGAAGTTCAGAAAACAGGCAGTCCTCCACTTAGCACTTCACTTAGTGACTGTTCGATGTTACAACAGCACTGGAAAAAGTGACGTGTGACCGTTTTCACACTTAGGACCATTACAGCCTCCCCACGGTCACAGGATTTAAATTAAGACACTTGACAACTGACCCACATTTATGACGGTCGCAGTGTCCCGGGGTCACGTGATCCCCTTTGGAGACCTTCTGACAAAGTCCGCGGGGAAGCCGGATTCTCTTCACAACCGTGTAAATAACTTCAGAACTTCCATGATTCGCTTACCAAATGTGATGAGAATGGTCGTACAATGGGGCAAAACTCACCAAATGTCTCCCTTAGCAACATAAATTTTGGCCTCAATTATGGTCATAAATTGAGGACTACCTGTAGATAGCTCAGGGGTAGGCAACCCAAAACACTCAAAGAGCCACTTGGATCCGTTTCCCACCGAAAACAAAACACCGGGAGCCGCAAAACCCTTTTGATATCTAAAATGAAGATAACACTGCATATATCCTTTTTTACCTTTATTATAGGTGTGTATGTGTTTGTGTGTGTGTGTATGTGTGTGTACATATATATATATGTATATGTATGTATATATATGTATGTATATGTGTATACACATACACACATACATACATACATACATACACACAGGTAAAAAGATATATGCAGTGTTTGTTATCTTCATTTTAGATGTCAAAAGGGTCTCTCTCTCTCTGTCTCTATATGTCCTTGGTCTGCCAGTCCTCTTCCCCCACTTACTTTCTTTTTCTCTCTTTCCTATCTCTCTCTCTTTCTCTCCCCCCTCTCTCCCATCTGCTGCTCACCTGGCAAGCTGGCTTCAAGCTGTTCTCCAACAAGCTCAGGGGTAGGCAACCTCAGCTCTTTTATGACTCATGGACTTCAACTCCCAGAATTCCTGAGTCAGCATAGCTGGGCTAGCTAGCTCTCCTGCCCTTCTTGCTTCCTACAGAGACGCAGCAAAGGGAGGAGCTCCGCCCAATAAGCTTTTCAGCTCCTCGGAGAACACTGTGAGTGGCACTCTCTTTTACTTACACACAGAGAGAGAGAGAGAGAGAGAGAGACAGACACAGAGAGAGACAGACACAGAGAGACAGAGAAGCAGGGAGGCGCAATTGCCTCTCTCTGTCTCTGTCTCTCTCTGCAAATGGCAGAGGAGGCTGGGAGCCACAGGGGAAGGCTCAAAGAGATGCATGCGGCTCTGGAGCCGCAGGTTGCCGACCTGTGAGATAGCTACAGGAAGTCCTTGCTTGGTGACTGAAGTTACAATGGACTTCAAACAGTCCCGAAGCAAGTAGCTGTAAGTCAAGGACTTACTGTAGCTATTTACAACCCAGTTCTTCTGGCAGCTGGGGGACACAACACACCCATGGTCACATGGCCAGATGTCAGGTGTCTTGTCACCGGCCTGCTTTTGCAACCATTTGCCGTGTCCCTCAGTCACATGACTGCATTTTACCACAGTTTTACCGAAACTCAGGATTTGGCAACGCTGGCCCATAATGAACAAAGGGCTTGCTTTACAACTGCAAAAAAGGGTGGTAAATTCGAATTGGTTTCATGGGTGACTTGCTTTACAACCATCGCAATTGGCGACCTTAATGGGCAGGCTCCATTACAGCCATAAGTCAAGAACTACCTGCACACGTAGTTCTCAATTTACAACGGTTTGTTTAGCGACCAGTTACAATGGCACTGAAAAGAGTAACGACTGTTTTTCACACGGCCAATGGCAGCATCCCTGTGGTCAACGTGACCAAAATTCAGGTGCATTTGTAACGGTTGCCGTCTCCCGGGGTCCCACGATCCCGTTTTGCAACCTCCTTGCAAAGTCAATGGGGAATCCAGATTCCCTTAATGATCGTGGCAAGGTTGTAAAATGGGGCAAAACTCAACTGAGCGACTGTCTCACTTAGCAACAGAAATTCTGGCCTCAGTCGTGGTCGTGACTTGAAGACCTCCTCTACTTGAAAAACAAGTTGATTACATTTTGCAGCCCGTTTCATACGTTCAACTGCCTTTGTTTTATATTCCTGGAAAGGTCCTCTGGCTTTTGACCACCTTTGGGCGACGTGACTTGGGATTCCTATTTTGGCCCCCTCAATCCCTAGGACTGCCCCCCCCTAAAAAATTTTGCTCCCCCTGCAGGCTACGGAGTACGCCAAGGAGGAAGTGAAACGGATCCTGAGCCTACTTGATTCCCACCTGAAGACTTGCACGTTTTTGGTCGGGGAGCGCATCACCCTGGCGGACATCACAGTGGTCTGCACTCTGCTCTGGCTTTACAAGCAGGTGAGTCTCTGTAGGTGGCTGAGGAAGTCCGGAGGGAGGTGGCAGGGGAACGTGGGCTGCTGAGGTGCTTGGGAATGCTGGAGGAGAAAGAGCAGGACTGGGCATTTCCTCCCCCCCCTGTGAGGAATTGTCCCCCAAGGATAAGAGGCTATAAGCAGGGCCTCCCTTGAATCAGCACCAAAGAGTGCAGGGTTCAAGCATGGCGACCTGGCTTGACGGCTCATTTTTCGTCAGTGAAGGAGAACATTTGAAGCTCAGGATCGAAATGTTTCCTTGCAGATGTTTCATGACTCTAAACTTAGACAATGAAATGTCTGCAAGGAAACAAGCAAGTTCAGAGAGCACCAGGGAGCCCTCATTTTTCATCATCCCAATTTTGAGGTTGTGTGAAAGGGAAAGGGGCCTTTTCACCAAGTCCAGGAACAGGGTGGAAGATCCGGTTAGCTGGTTGAACATCACTTAGTTGTCTCCTTTAGCAACAGAATTTTTGAGCTCAATTGTGATCATAGATTGAGGGCTGCCTCGACTTGAACACCGGGCGCTATCTAACGAAATGAAATTCAGTGGTGAAAAAAGTAAGGTTCTACATTTAGGCAAGAAAAAACAAATGTACAGGTGTAGTATAGGGGGTACCTTGCTCAATAGTAGCAACTGTGAGAGGGACCTCGGAGTCCTAGTGGACAATCCCATAAATAGGAGCCAGCCGTGTGCTGCAGCTGCTAAAAAGGCCAACACAGTGCTAGGCTGCATTAACAGAGGGCGAGAATCAAGATGATGTGAAGTGTTAATACCACTTCACAAGGCCTTGGTAAGGCCACACTTGGAATACTGCATCCAGTTTTGGTCACCACGATGTAAAAAAGATGTTGAGACTCTAGAAAGAGTACAGAGAAGAGCAACAAAGATGATTAGGGGACTGGAGGCTAAAACACATAAAGAATGGTTGCTGGAATTGGGGATGTCTAGTTTAACGAAGAGAAGGACGAGGGGGGACATGATAGTATTCCAGTATCTCAGGGGCTGCCCCAAAGAAGAGGGAGTCAAGCTATTTTCCAAAGCGCCTGAAGGCAGGACAAGAAGCAACGGATGGCAACTAAGCAAGGAGAGAAGCAACCTAGAACTAAGGAGAAACTTCCTGACAGTGAGAACTTGATTGCACATACAAGTGGCCCTGCTTGACCAACAACTGTTGCTTAGCTTTAGTTTGAGGTTACAAAACCCCCTCCCCAAGGGCTCCTTATGACCCAGATTTGAAGTTCCGATAACCAGCTTTTCCCTGCGTCGCATGATTGCATGTTGGACACCCGGCAACTGTTTGCAACGCCCTGTGGTCATGTGAACCTGATTCACTGCCTTTTTTGTGGTGGTTGCAAAGCAAATGCTGGTTTTTAAGTAAATCCGTGGTCGGTGATAGGCTTTCTTTGTCGGAAACTGCTAGTTTCCTGCAAGGAGTCCATTGCAGAACCTGGGCGTCCTTTTTACAATTGCCACTTTCGCTTAATGGTTGTAAAATTGCTGTGTGCTTGTGTGTGAGAGAGAGAGATCGCATGACGATCCGTGTAATGACTGGCATGATTTACAATCATGATTCTGGGCTCAGTGTCGTAAATTGACGACAACTAGTAATCATAAGTTATGTGACATGTTCATAATCCTGCTTTTTCACTTTTGCATAGTCCAGCGGTTCTCAACCTTTTTCAGGCTGCGACCCCGACCTGCGCCACGCATGCGCGGCGCGACCTGCACCGCGCATGCACGGTGCTGCCCCCTGTGCCGGCCGAGGCGAACGGGTGGCGGCAGGCAGGCAAGCCCAGGTGCTCCTGGGCGACGACGACGATGCAGGGCGACCACGGGCTGGGCCACCAGCTGGCCCAGCCCAAGGGAGGTAAGACACCCGCCGGGCCCCAGGCACGCCAAAAACCCTCCCTGCGCCCGCCGGCCTCCCACCTCCCACCCCTGGCCCTCTTTTACTTACAGTTTTAGTACTTGCTCAGCAAGGAGAGGTGGAAACTTCCGGAGAGCTTGCCTTTGCTGCAGACAACTTGCAGCCCCGTTTGCAGACTGGGACTTTTGGCGGGCTCAGCAGGGCAGAGACAGCCTGGACAATTCCTATTGGCTTTTGAAAGCCAATAGAATTAGACTCTATTCAAGAGAGTCTATTCTATTGGCTTTCAAAAGCCAATAGAATAAGAGGGAGTAGCACAGCTAAGGAAAAGGGGGAAAAAATATGGCGGACTGCGTTGTTTGGTGACCCCCGTGAAATGGTCGTTCGACCCCAAATGGGGTCCGACCCACAGGTTGAGAACCGCTGGCCTAGTCCATCTCGAAAGAAGCCGATTGCGTGTGGCTTGAGCTGTTTCCTGCCTTTTCTCCTTTTTCAGGTTCTGGAGCCCCCCTTCCGCCAGCCGTACGAAAACGTGAACCGTTGGTTTGTGACCTGCATAAACCAGCCCCAGTTCAAGGCCATCCTGGGGGACTTGAAGCTGTGTGAGAAGATGGCACAATTTGACGGTCAGGAAATTCACCCGTGATTCTCTTTTAAATGGCCATTCTCTCCGTTCAGGTTGGAAAAGGACAGCGGCAGATTTGGGATCTGTTGCGAGCCGCTTACACCAGCCCTGCGCTTAGCGTAGCTTATTCCTTCCCATTAGTTCCATATTTTTTTTTGAAAGACAGCAAGAACCCCTACTGTTGTGTTCTGCTTGTAGGAATCTGTCGTGCAGAATTGTTTTTTCATCCTTTATAACATTTGCAGACCCCGGGAGGGAGAGGAAATGGTTCCGTACGAGCGGCAGGCGCTCACAAACGCAGCTCCATTTGTTCTAGCGGTGGCACTCACACGTGCCACTCACACAAATGGAGTTCCACGCATGAGAGGGAATGCCCAGCGCTCACACAAATGGAGTTACGAGCTTGCCACTTTTGCAATCCGATTCCAAACTGCCCACGGCCTAGGGCAGGGGTAGACAACCTTGGCTCTTTTATGACTTGTGGACTTCAACTCCCAGAATTCCTGAGCCAGCCATGCTGAGGGGAAAGGGAGGTTTCCAAGCTGAGCCAGGCTGGCTGAGGAATTCTGGGAGTTGAAGTCCGCAAGTCATGAGGGGGCCATAGTTCCCCCATGCTGGCTCAGGAATTCTGGGAGTTGAACTCCACGAGTCATAAAGCGACCTAGGCCTAGGCCAGAATGAGGCAACCTTGGCTCTTTTTATGACTCGTGGACTTCAACTCCCAGAATTCCTGAGCCAGCCATGCTGAGGGGAAAGGGAGTGGTTTCCAAGCTGAGCCATGCTGGCTCAGGAATTCTGGGAGTTGAAGTCCACGAGTCATAAAAGAGTCAAGGTTGCCTACCCCTGGCCTAAGGGTTGGGGACCCTTGCTTTACAGGTAGTCCTCGACATCATAACAGTTCATTTAGTTATTGAGTGTTCAAGATTACAACGGCACTGAAACAAGTGACTTGCGACCTTTTTTCACACTTAACAACTGTTGCAGCATCCCCAGGGTCATGTGTTCAAAATGCAGATGCTTGGCAACTGATTCGTATATATGACGGTTGCAGCGTCCCGGGTCCTGTGATCACCCTTTGCAACCTTCCGACAAGCAAAGTCAACAGGGAAGTTGGGTTAACCGTGTGACTAACTTAACAACTGCACTGATTCACTTAGCAACTGTGGCAAGAAAGGTCGTAAAATGGGGCAAAGCTCACCTAACAGTTGTCTCGCTTAGCAACAGAAATGTTGCGCTCAATTGTGGTTGCAGATTGAGGACTACCTGAATTTAAAGCCCGCCAATCTTGGGAAAATAAGCTTAGCCTGTGGAAGGAATAGCGTGCATTTCACTGCAGACTTTGGCTCTGCAACTTCCAGGACTAAAATTAGAACACGAAGAAGAAAAGTGTCCTATTTCATGTTCGCTCTGTTTGCCTCTAGGTGTGCTGGTTCAGAAATTGGGGGGCTTTGGAACATTTCCTGAAGGGGCCCCGTGCATTTAAAAATAATCAAACAACGAATCCGCGAACACCTAGAGGCAAACAAAATCACTACTAAAAGCCAACATGGGTTTGTCAAAAACAGATCATGCCAGACAAACCTTACTGCATTCTTTGACCAAGTGACAAAATTATTGGATCAGAGGAATGCTGTGGATATAATTTACTTGGACTTCAGTAAGGCATTTGATAAAGTAGATCACAACCTACTACTCGATAAGATAGAAAAATGTGGGTTAGACACCATCACTTCTAGATGGATTTGTAGCTGGCTGATTGGCGGTACTCAGCGTGTGGTCCTCAATGGAACTGCGTCTACATGGAGGGAAGTGTGCAGTGGGGTGCCCCAGGGCTCTGTTCTGGGCCCAGTGCTCTTCAACATCTTCATCAACGATCTGGACGAGGAGATAGATGGGGAACTCCTCAAATTTGCGGATGACACCAAGCTGGCAGGAATAGCCAACACTCCAGAAGACAGGCTTAGGATACAGGAGGATCTGGACAGACTTGAACACTGGGCGTTATGTAACAATGAAATACAGTGGTGAAAAAAGTAAGGTTCTACATTTAGGCAAGAAAAACCAAATGTACAGGTATAGTATAGGGGGTACCTTGCTCAATAGTAACTGGGGAGGGATCTCTGAGTCCTAGTGGACAATCACCTAAATGTGAGCCAGCCGTGTGCTGCAGCTACCAAAAAAGCCAACACAGTGCTAGGCTGCATTAACAGAGGGATAGAATCAAGATCACGTGAAGTGTTAATACCACTTTACAAGGCCTTGGTAAAGCTACACTTGGAATACTGCATCCAGTTTTGGTCACTACGATGTAAAAAAGATGTTGAGACTCTAGAAAGAGCGCAGAGAAGAGCAACAAAGATGATTAGGGGACTGGAGGCTAAAACATAAGGAAAGGCTGCTGGAATTGGGTATGTCTAGTTTAATGAAGAGAAGGACGAGGAGGGACATGATAGCAGCGTTCCAATATCTCGGGCTGCCCCAAAGAAGAGGGAGTCAAGCTCTTCTCCAAAGCGCCTGAAGGCAGGACAAGAAGCAACGGGTGGAAACCAATCAAGGAGAGAAGCAACCTAGAACTAAGGAGAAATTTCCCGACAGTGAGAACAATCAACCAGTGGAACCACCTGCCTCCAGAAGCGGTGAATGCTCCAACACTGGAAGTTTTTAAGAAGAGACTGGACAGCCATTTGTCCGAAATGGTATAGGGTTTCCTGTCTGAGCAGGGGGTTGGACTAGATGACCTCCAAGGTCCCTTCCAACTTTATTATTATTATATGGTTCAGCCTGTAGCCCGTCTAGCTACTCTACTTTTGAAAGTGCAGTTGATCAAATGCCACCCCACGCCATGGCTTATTTGATGAAGGTGCTGGATAGCTGGAAGTTCCCTCCTCTGAGATCTTCTGAATTAAGCTGCTTGAATGACCATTAGCAGATACATGTATTTATTTTGTTAAATTGATTATCCCCGTGGGGCTGCTCTCTAGGCATTTTGCAACAATAAAGAGGAAACAGCGAAAAGAGTGTAAGCAGAACAGAAATAAAATACTAGAACAATAAAATAAACAGTGAAGAAGATCACGAGAACACAGCAATCTGATAGCAGAAAGATGCATGCTTATGAAAGCCATTCATGTGCTTGAGCAGAGGGGTAAGCTGCATGAGGCTTGCAAAATTAATATTTAAAAAACGGATTGCAAGATAGTAGTTACGCTGCTTGAGCAGGAAGCTGGACTACGAGACCTCCGGGGTCACTTCCCGCTCTATTCTAAATTTGCATGAACTCGCGTTTTGCCATTTTGGGGGCTTCTGAGTACCTGGAATGCCAAATAACACATGCTATAAAAATCCCAAGTTTAAGGGTATAGTTATTTACGGTCGATCCCATTTCTGGATTTTTGTGAGTTCAGGCTTGATGGATTCCCAGACCTTTTTACCGGAGGTTTTAATGCAGCGTTTCCCAACCGTGGCCCTTTCAAGATGAGTGGATTTCAATTCCAGCTGGCGAGGGGGGAGGGCATCCCGGGAGTTGAAGTCCAAGGTTGGGAAGGCCAGAAATTGACGCGTCGGCATCGAAACCCCGAATCCCGTCCCTTTCTCCTTTGTCTCCTTGTGGCTTTGCAGCTAAGAAGTTTGCAGAGAACCAGCCTAAGAAGGAATCCTCCAAGAAAGAGAAAACGCTGAAGGAGGAGAAGAAAGCGGAGAAGAAAGAAGAGAAGACGGCAGAGCCAGAAGAGGAATTAGATGAGTGTGAACAGGCCTTGGCAGCCGAGCCCAAATCCAAAGATCCCTTTGCTCACCTCCCCAAAAGGTAAGGGGAGCCCCAATTGTTTGGAGGAGGGCCGCTGCAGAGTCCCCAAAATATGGGATGGCTCCCAGTCCGGGTGTTCAGGCTAACATGGAACATGTCCCACAGTGCTCTTTGGTCAAATGTGGAAGCAACCAGGAAGTCAGGACTGAATTTGGCTGCATTAAAAAAAAAAAAAAAGTTCCATCGTTGTAATTTTAGGCATACATCAAAAAAAAAATCTTTTTTTCTTCCCTTCACAATCCCATGTTTACAGAAGCCCTCAACTCGCCACCACAATTGAGCCCAAAATTTCCATTGCTAAGCAAGCTGTTAAATGAGTTTTGCCCCCTTTTACTGGCCCCAGTCCTTAAGTGAATCACTGCAGTTGTTAACGTTAGTCGCACAGTTGTTCAGTCAATCTGGGGATCACGGGGATATTGCAACAGTCGTAAGTGAAAAAGGGTCATAACTCATTTTTGTAAATTGAGGACTACCTGTATGTCAAAAACTAGCATCTATCTAAAAGGGAGGGGCTCCCTCTGAAAAAAACTAATTTAGTTTTCAACCTGGAAACTTGTTTTAGATTTGCTGAGCCTGCAACGAAAAGAAAAGGATATTTTGTGTGTCTCCCCGTTCTCTTAAGGGCAAGTCATCTGACAGGCTATTGTCTGCTGGGTACACGCAGCGCTCCCTGTATTTAGTAGACACATAAAGAGATAAAACTAAATTAAATAAACACTAAATACCTAGAGATGAGCCACACTCAAAACCACCTTTCAAAAGAGACAATGAACAAGTTAAGGAGGAAAAGAAAGACCGGAATAGGTGTGGGGGTGTTACAGGGATCCCTGGACTTACCGACATAATGGAGCCTGTCCGTTGCAGTCCAAACTCATGATGCTTTTAAAAGAGATCAGTCATGTGACAGGTCCAATTTTGTAATCTTTTTTTTTTTGTGGCAGTTGTTAAGCAACTGCCATAATCATTAAGCAAACGAGTGGTTCGTGCTGGTTTTCATTAAAACGTCCTGGAAGTCTGGAGGGGCTTCGCAGCCCAGATGTCAACTTCCCGGAGTTTGGTCAGGAGGGGTGGCCTTCAAACTATCAAATTCAGGTTGTGACCGCTCAAAGTTACAACGGCATTGAAAAAATGTGACTTGGGACCATGTTTCACACTTACGACCATTGCAGCATCCCTACAGTCAGATGAGCAAAATTCAGATGCTTGACCCCTGACTCATACTTAGGGCCGTTGCTGTGTCCCGGGGTCATTGTGATCCCCTTTTGCGACCTGACCAGCAAAGTCAAGTGGGGAAGCCAGATTCACTTAACGACTGTGTGGCTAACTTAACGACCGCAGCGATTCACTTACTAAAATGTGGCGAGACAAGTTGTACAATGGGACAAAACCCACTTAACAAATGTCTTCACTTAGCTGCACAGATGTGGGGCTCGGTTGTATTCATAAGTCGAGGACTACCTGTGTTCTGATGTAACTTCAGACAATTGCTAAATAGCCAGTCACAAGTTGAGGACTGCCTGCACTGCAAAGGACATCTATAGCAGCTGTTCTCAACCTTTTTCAGGCTGAGACCCCACCTGCGTTGCCCATGCGCGGCGCGACCCCGAACTGCGCCGCCCATGTGCAGCGCGCGTGACGGCCCGCATCGTGCATGTGCGGCGCGCGTGACGGCCTGCATTGTGCATGCGCGGTGCACGTGACAGCCCGCATCGCGCATGCGCAGTGCGCATGATGGCCCGCATCGTGCGGTGCCGCGGCCCGAGCTGCACATGTGCGGCGCGCGCACAACAGCCCGAACTGTGCATGCACAGTGCGACAGCCCAAACCGCGCATGCGCGGCACGATGGCCTGAGCTGTGCATGCGCGCCGTGCATGGCACACCGAACCGTGCATGGGTGGCACGGTGGGCCGAACTGCGCATGCGTGGTGTGCGCGATGGCCCGAACCGCGCATGTGCGGCATGCGCGTGACGGGCCGAATTGCGCATGCGCGGCGCGCGCAACAGCCGAGGGGAAATGGTAAAAAAAATGGCGGACTGCGCTGTTTGGCGACCCCTGTGAAACGGTCGTTCGACCCCAGGTTGAGAACCGCTGATCTATAGGAAGCTGGAAACGGGGAGCCAATTCTAAGGAACGGACTTTTGATTCTGGCTCAACAATAGTTTGAGATGCACTGAGGGAAAGAGAAGATTGTGGTCCGCTTTTGGGGTGGTTTAATGCAATGCATTAAGCGAATCACCACAGTCATTAAGCGAGACCTGACCTAACCACGACTTGCTACCTTCCCTGGCAGCTTCCTGAAGCCAGCTGGGAAGGTCACAAACGGGGACCACGGGAGGTTGCGACCGTCGTAAACGGGCAACAGTTTCCAAGCCCCCAAATCACAAATGTGACTGCGGGGATGCTGCGATGGCCGTAAGTGGGAGGACCGGTCATGTCCTTAATTTCAGCACCGCCGCTCCTTCCAATGGTCAGTAACCAAGCGGGCGTAAGTTGAGGGCTATGTGTAGCAGGAACCTCGCAGCAGAAACTTCACACAGGCTGAGGGATCCACAGGTGCCAATCGTCCCCCAAAAGTCCCCCCCCAGGTGGAAGCCTCAATGGATGCCTTAAACCAGGGGTTCTCAACCTTTTGGCTGAGGAATTCTGGGAGTTGAAGTCCACAAGCCTTAAAAGTGGCCAAGGTTGAGAACCCCTGCCTTCAACTTTCACAGCAGGAGGGGGGAACTGCGACCCCTTTAGCATCTGGGGACTCTGCTCTGCTGGCTCAGGAATTCTGGGAGTTGAAGTCCCCAGGCCCTAAAGGGGCCACAGTTTGCCCATCTCTGTTCTGACAAGCTGCTCCGAGCATCCAGGTTTAAGCAACGACAGATGCCCTTGGCCTGCAGCACACGGCGCCCATTTTGTTTCTCGCAAGACCCCCCCCCCCTCCAAAGGGCTGGAATTGACAGTGCCCATTTATTAGATGGTGAGCCTTACCCACTGCAAAGGTCCAGGCCAGTCTTCCCTAATCCTGCCCTAACCCCAGCTGCCCAGCCTGGTAAGGAAAGACCCCACCCCACCCCCAGAAGCCACCAAGACCCCCATAGCTGGTTCCTTTTTCACTGGTGCCAAGGAGAAACTGGGCTCCCCGCCATTATCCACGAGGTGGCGGTAGAGCACCCCGTTGGCTGCCCACGCTGGCCGCTGAGCCAGGGAGGCACAAGGGGGGGGGTCTTGTTTGTTGGGCTCAGAGGTGGCAGCGGGCCAAGTTGGGCTGCTTCCCTCTGGGAGGGAGTGGGTGGGAGAGGCCCTCTCCTGCCCCAACAAAGTTTGTTCCTGCCCTAGAAATGGGTGAACTCCATTTGGGGGGCGTCAGCTGCTGTTTGCAACTGGAGAGGTCCTTCCCGCTTTCCGGAGGAGGAGGGACCGAGGAGCAGATTCTTGAAGGGGGGGAATGGGGGGAGGCCCTTCTCTGCAAAACACGAGGTGCAGCATTTCATTTATCCTGGCTGCTTTGCTGTTCAGCTGTTGCTCCAAGCAAGCTGTCCTGTGATCCAGGATCAGCTCAACACAAGAGCGGAGTTGTTTTCTGACAAGTAACCTCCCTCTGGCCTCACCACCCCCACTTTTCTACCAAGCAGAAGAGAGAGAGGATGGATGGATGAATAGAGATGAGAGAGAGAGATTAGAGAGAGAGAGAGAGAGAGAGAGAGAGAGAGAGAGATTAGATGGATGGATGGATGGATGGATGGATGGATGGATGGATGGATGGGGAGAGATTAGGTAGGTAGAGATATATTGATAGATGATAGACATAGATAAATGGATGGATGGATAACCTTATCTTTTTTTTTCTCTGTACACAGTGGCACACATTAAAATGAAATTCTGATGCCCTGTCTTGAAAAAGACCATGTTTACCATCCCAGGTATAACAATAAGAATATAGCAACAATAATACAACAGCATATATAATAGAACACACACACACACACACACATATCAGAATTTCATTTTAATGTAGGCCGTTGTGTGCAGAGAAAAACCACAATAAAGGTTATCCATCTGTCATCTAGCTTCCAAAAGTGTCCATTTATACAAAATGATGGCAAGACTTTTATTCATCTATATAAACAAACATGCACCACACGTTATATATTAGTCCATCTTGATTATATAGTTGAGAAAAGAGTCTTGAGGGTGAAAAAGAGGGCGCCTTCTCTGCTCATTTAGTTTCACCCACCCAGATTTCTCCCTTTTGGATAAACCCGTTTGCCGTTCGCTGTTTCATCCTGGAATGAGTCAAAAGTGAGCTGGCCGTGTTTCCAGTCTCGGCTGGGCTCCCGACTCCCGCTGAGAGGCTGCAAAGGACTGGTCAGAGAGTGGTTTTGCTAGCCTGTTCCTCTCCATGGCTTGGAAATGATGGGTGTTGTAGGCTAAGGGAGCCTGGTTTACAGGCAAACCCCAGAAACTCTGGCTGGTATTTTATTAGCCCAGTTGCAAAACCTTCTCAAGTGGTGCAGTGTAGTGTTTAAGCCTCTTGTGCCAATCCTGGAGAGAGGTTTTGCTCTACAGGGAGACCTCGACAATAGCAGTTTGCTTAGTGACCGAAGTTACAACGGCCACCCAGAAAAATGGCTTATCGCCATTTTTCACACTGGCGGCCGTTGCAGCATCCCAGCGATCCCCTTTTGGCGACAGTCAAAGTCAACGGTGAAGCCAGATTCACTTAACCACCCTGTTCCTAACTTAACTGCAGTGATTCGCTTAACAAATGTGGCAGGAAGAGTTGTAAAATGGGGGCAAAACGCACTTCACAAATTTCTCACTTGGCAACATAAACTTGGGGGCTCAGTTGTGGTAAGTCGGGGATTTACCTGCATACAGAAAGGTGGTTTTAACGGGCCATCGGAGCACGTCCCACAATGTTTCTCAAAACACTTGAGCAAAACCAATATTATCCCCCAATCGTTTTATCAAATTGTCATCCCAAAATAACCCCCGCAAGACCTAATGTGCTAAAGCAGCGGTTCTCAACCTATGGGTCGCGACCCCATTTGGGGTCGAATGACCGTTTCGCGGGGGTCGCCGGACACCGCGGTTCGTCATTTTTTTCCCCCATCGCGTGCCGCGCATGCGCGGATCAGCCCGTCGCGGTCCGCCATTTTTTTTTCATCGCGTGCACACCACGCATGCGCAGTTCAGGCTGTCGCGCGCGCACCGCGCATGCGCGGATCGGCCCGTCGCGGTCCGCCATTTTGTTTTTGTTGGTTTTTTTTCGCCGCGCATGCGCAGAACGGCCCGTCGCGCACACGCACGTCGGGGTCGCACCGCACATGGGCGGCACAAGTGGGGTCTCAACCTGAAAAAGGTTGAGAACCACTGTGCTAAAGTGAGATTAAAGCGCTCATTTATTCACAAACCGTGTCAAATGGCTGGAAAAAGAAATAGCCGATTCTTTGAAAAGGTTACGAAATCCGTGCTAAAGGGCCCAGTTTTATTCCTAGCAGAAAAGAAAGGACCTTTTTCAAGACTAGCTCTGAAATGTGGCCCAAATCTAGTCTCTTGATCGTTACAACGCTTCTCATTTCTCATAGTTGGCTGTTCGCTTAGTGACCGCTTGAAGTCGCAACAGTGCTGAATAAAGTGATTTATGACCATTTTTCACACTCAGGACCATTGCGGCATCCCCCACGGTCAGGTGATCAAAATTCAGAAGCTTAGCAAACAACTCCTTTATGACGGTCGCAGCGTCCGGGGGGGGGTCACGCGATCCCCTTTTGGGACTTTCTTGACAAGCAAAGTCAAACGGGGAAGGCAGATTCACTTCACAACTGGGCTACGAAGTTGAACAACTGCAGTGATTTGCTTAACCGTTTTTTTTTTTGTTTTTTTTAACTTTTATACCGCCCCTCTCCCGTAGGACTCGGGGAGGTTTACAGCCCAATTAAAACAGATGATAATAATAAATATTTAAAAATGAATTAAATTAATACATGGCTGTTACTAAAACCTGTTAAAATCCCAATTCTAAAACCCGAACAACCTTGTTTAAAAAAAAATTTACATAGAGATTTACATAAAAACCCGAGGAGGTCTAGGCCAGGCCGGCTTGATTGAAGAGATGAGTCTTCAGTTCTCTTCTGAAGGTGCGGAGATCATGACACGTCCGGAGTTCTGGGGGGAGCTCATTCCACATCGTCACAGTTGTGGCCAGAACACCGTAAAATGGGCCACGACCCACTTAAAAACTTTGGTCCCTCAATGAACACATCAAGGTTGTACCTTATTTTTGAGGCACGTGGACTCAGTTGGAGTCCTCTCTTGCCACAAAGGGGGTGTGAAAAGGGGAGACACCCCCTTGTCAGAAAGTGAGGGAAGATGCCCCTCACTGTCCCTCCCTCTCCACTTCTTCCTGAAGCTCTCCCCCCTTTTCTTTCTGGGCAGAGGGGCCCCATTCTGAGCAAAGTCCCCAGCTGCAGCTGTTCGTGATGTGGTGGAATTCTTGGCGTGATCTAAGCTTCCATCTCCTGTATATCAAGTGACAGCAACGCCCCCCCCCCAACACTGCTGACGTCCCCTGGCTGGGTAATGAAACATCTGCCAGCAAAGAGCCAAGCTACAATCTCTTCTGTTGGATTCTTGCTTTTACAGACAGTCCTCCGGTTATGACCGTGGTGCAGCTGGCCCACCATGGTTGTAAATCAGATCACCCATATGACCCACCTGATTTTATAGCCTTTGTTTTTAACAGCAGTCTCATTAAACCAAGTTAATGTAGGCAGGTGGCTGTGGGACACTGCAAGCAACTGTGTAAAGTGCGGTCGTGGACATGTAACCACCGGGGGGGGGGGAAACAACCATTCGAGAGCTAGTTTGGTCTAGTGGTTAAAGCACAGGGTAGAAAGTTGAAGATCTTGAGTTCAAGGCCTGCCTTAGCCATGAAAGACAGCTGGGCCACTCACTCTTCTCTTGTGTATGGTCACTTCCGTGAGCTATTTGTGAAAATAATAAAAAGGTGGGGTATTTATATATGTAAATATAAATAAATAACTTCAACTCCAGGTTGTAACTACCCCTAAGGTCAGCTGGTCATAAACAGGGCTATCTGTATTCCTACATGTTGTGGGTGCTCCATCATTGGAGGTTTTTAAGAAGAAATTAGACAGCTGTTTGCCCACAATGGTATAGGACAGAGGTTCTCAACCTTGGCAACTTTAAGACTTGTGGACTTCAACTCCCAGAATTATGGGAATTGAAGTCCACAAGTCTTAAAGTTGCCAAGGTTGAGAACCCCTGGTATAGGGCCTCCCATTTGTACATTGGGTTGGACTAAAACAGTGGTCCACAGGTTTTCTGGCTTTTGGACTGGTGGGGGGCCAGAGAAGAGAGCAAATCGGGCTGTGCAAGGGGCAGGAGAGGGCACGCAGCTTCGTTGGTGCGAGCAGCAGGCACATGAAGCGCCCCCCCCCCGGTCACGCAAATGGAGCTTCATGTGCGAGTGCCACTTGCACAGCCCGGTTCCCAATGGGCCACGGCCCGGGCGTTGGAGACCCCTGGACTAGAAGACCTCCAAAGTCCCTTCCGACTCTGCTGTTCTGTTTTCTCCAGCGACGATGGTTTAGCATCAAGCAGGGTTTTAGCAGTCTAGATCATGCTCCAGATCAGCCCTTGGCTGCCTAAGATAGGGAACCACGTTTGTTGGTCTGCTCCCCCCTCCCCTGGACCAGGATAGCTGGCTTTTCACCTTTCTGCATGTCCTGAAGCTCCCGCTTTGAAAGCTGGGGATACGAACTTCTCCCTCTTATTCATTTCCCCCAGCCCCTCCCTCCTGCTTTTCTTATGCTGCAACCCTCTTGTTCATTTCCCCCAGCCCCTCCCTCCTGCTTTTCTTATGCTGCAACCCTCTTGTTCATTTCCCCCAGCCCCTCCCTCCTGCTTTTCTTATGCTACAGCCCTCTTGTTCATTTCCCCCAGCCCCTCCCTCCTGCTTTTCTTATGCTACAGCCCTCTTGTTCATTTCCCCCAGCCCCTCCCTCCTGCTTTTCTTATGCTGCAGCCCTCTTGTTCATTTCCCCCAGCCCCTCCCTCCTGCTTTTCTTATGCTGCAGCCCTCTTGTTCATTTCTCCCCCAGCCCCTTCAGCATGGACGAATTTAAGCGGAAGTATTCCAACGAAGATACCCTGAAAGTGGCCCTTCCTCACTTCTGGGAGCACTTCGACAAAGGCGGTTGGTCCATCTGGTACGCAGAATACCGCTTTCCAGAGGAACTGGCCCAGACTTTCATGAGCTGCAACCTTATCACTGGTAAGCTCCCACTCGTTTCCTCCCCCCCAACACCCCCCCTTTTTTTATTACTCTACAAGCTTGGCCCGACCTTTAATCCACCCTCTTTGCTGCTTCCCACAGGAATGTTCCAACGTTTGGACAAGCTGCGCAAGAACGCCTTCGCGTCCGTCATCCTTTTCGGCACCAACAACGACAGCAGCATCTCCGGCGTCTGGGTCTTCCGTGGACAGGAGCTGGCCTTCCCGGTGAGTCTGAGGGTCTGGCCCTCAGAATAATCAATATTCAATAATATTCAACATTAGCAGCGTTGCCACCACGATTTCTGGTGGCGAGCTGTTCCGCTGGTTAGCAAGCCGCAGTGTTACACTTCTGCCTTTGTAAGGGTTCTCAGCGAGACGGGGAAGGGGCGCATTCCCCTTTCTTCCCCCTCCTCACGCCCTCCTCTCCTCCCTCTTGTTCCTCAGCTGAGCCCTGACTGGCAGGTGGACTACGAATCCTACACCTGGCGGAAGGTGGACCCGGACAGCGAGGAGTGCAAGGAGCTGGTGAAGGAGTACTTCACTTGGGAAGGCGACTTCAAGCACGTCGGCAAAGCGTTCAACCAAGGCAAGATCTTCAAATGAGGCAGCCGGACGACGCCAGCCCCCCCTCCCCCAAATACGGACACGATGAGGGACATCTCTCTGGAGCGGCTCCCACCGCCGCTATTAAGGAAGACAAGAATTTAAACAGAAGACCGACTCAGGCAGCAGGAGAGGCAGTGACATTCTAAGCTGTGCATTAAAATCCTGAGCGCATTAATTTATCCTTTATTTTATTTTTGTTGGCATCTGCTTGCAGGTGGAAAGAGGGGGCGGGCTTCGCATCTGGGCGGCAGAGTGACGGGTGGGGAGATGAAGACAGGATTTCTGGTGTGTCTTTACAGGTGGTCCTCGACTTACCACAGTTTACTTAGTGACCGTTCAAAGTTACGACTTTTGGCCATTTTACACAGTTATGACCTTTGCGTCCTCCCCAGGGTCAAAATTCAGAGGCTTGGCAACTGACTCATATTTGGGGTGGCCACAGTGTCCCAGGATCAGGTGGTCCCCTTTTGTGACCTGTGAAGCAAAGTCAACGGGGAAGCAAGATGCACTTAACCAGCGTGTTACTAACTTCTCTCCGTGTGGCTGTAGCTCCCTTAAGCACTTAACATGCTTTTCTACAATTTTATTTCATTCTAAAGATCGAAATACAAAACCCAAAAGAAAAGCCATTAGACTGAGACACAATACTAGACCGAAATGTTTTTTTAAAAATGTGAATTAAAAAAAGGACAAAAACACACAAAATCCCCAGTAGTTGAACACGGATAAATGGTTTGCCACAATAATAGCTTCGCTTTCCTTTGCAAAGCAGGTCCAAAATTTAGAAGCTTGTGCGTGTATTTTGCAGCCAATCATGATGAGATCTGTCCTGTGAGCAAGATATGCTTATATCGGTGGTGGCGAACTTATGGCACGGGTGCCGGAAGTGGCACTCAGAGCCCTCCGTGGGCACATGCGCCGTTGCCCCAGTCCTAGGCCTTCAGCTGGGTTTTATAAAACATTTTCGCTTTAGGACTCTGCGGTCGTGTGCAAAAAAAAAAAAAGTTTAATCAGTCAATTTCAACTTCTCGCGGGGAAAAAAAAAAGATCTTGCAAAGTTGGAATTGATTGAACTTTTTAGTCCCACCCAGTCTGCCGTTACCACCGCAGCCACGTCCACCCAATGGGCCACGCCCACCTGGCACCCGACGACGCATAAGTGGGTTTTGGGTTGCAGTTTGGGCACTGGGTCTCTCAAAGGTTGGCCATCACTGCCCTATATTTTCCAATGTGCTGTATTTTCAGTCCCAATGCTGATTGCATTTCATTATTACTATTAACTTTATTGTCATTGTGTGTGTATACGCAGTGTACACATACCACGAAATTTACATGACACCCAAAGACCAGGTCCCCCCACACACAATCCCCAAACACACTCCCACCCACCACCATTCCCCACCCCCAAACCATCCAGCATCCATCCTGTGAACTACTTGCCTGAACGTGCAGAGCACTCGCTAAAAAGTAAACCGTAAATTAATTAAAAAATACCGGTCTTGGGTGTTGAGCCGCTGCATATACGTGCGCCGCCATCTTGCCAGTTCCTAAGCAGACAGAAGTGGTATCTCTTAATGATTATAGACCAGTAGCTTTATGAAATGTTTTGAGAGGCTGGTGTTGAAGTATATCAAGGCTAGCCTTCCATCTACCTTGGACCCATACCAATTTGCATATAAGGGTAATAGATCGTTTCTGGTTTTACAGTGCTTTGCTAAGACCACCCTTGGAATGACTGCATCCAGTTTGGGTCATCACAATATAAAAAAGATGTTGAGACTCTAGAGCAGGGGTAGTCAACCTTGGCCCTCGCTGGCTGAGGAATTCTGGGAGTTGAAGTCCACGAGTCATAAAAGAGCCAAGGTTGACTACCCCTGCTCTAGAGCAAGGGTCTTCAAACTTGGTCCTCGCTGGCTGAGGAATTCTGGGAGTTGAAGTCCACGAGCCATAAAAGAGCCAAGGTTGACTAGCCCTGCTCTAGAGCAAGGGTCTTCAAACTTGGCCCTCGCTGGCTGAGGAATTCTGGGAGTTGTGAAGTCCACGAGTCATAAAAGAGCCAAGGTTGACTACCCCTGCTCTAGAGCAAGGGTCTTCAAACTTGGCCCTCGCTGGCTGAGGAATTCTGGGAGTTGAAGTCAACGAGCCACAAAAGAGCCAAGGTTGACTACCCCTGCTCTAGAGCAAGGGTCTTCAAACTTGGCCCTCGCTGGCTGAGGAATTCTGGGAGTTGAAGTCCACGAGCCATAAAAGAGCCAAGGTTGACTACCCCTGCTCTAGAGCAAGGGTCTTCAAACTTGGCCCTCGCTGGCTGAGGAATTCTGGGAGTTGAAGTCCACAAGTCATACAAGGGCCAGGTTTGAAGACCCCTGTTCTAGAAGTGCAGAGAAGAGAAACCCAGGATAATTAGGGGGATGGAGGCTAACACATAATAGTTGCTGGAGTGACTAGTTGTCTAATGAAAAGAAAGACGGGGGACATGATCGCTGTCTTCCAATATTTGATGGGTTGCCCCAAAGAAGAGGGGGTCAAGCTATTTTCCCGAAGGCAGAAGAAGCAGCAATGGATGGAAGCTAATAAGCAGAGAAGCAACCTAGAACTTAGGGAATTTCTTGACAGTGAGAACAATCAGTGGAACAGCTTGCCACCAGAAGTTGTGGGTACTCCAGTACTGGAGGTTTTAAAGAAGAGATTGGACAACCATTTGTCGGAGGGTGGAGTTGGTCTAGAACAGCGGTTCTCAACCTATGGGTCACGACCCCATTTAGGGTCGAATGACCATTTCACAGGGGTCGCCAAACACCGCAGTCCGCCATTTTTTCCCCTTTTCCCCTCGGCTGGCGCAGGGGACAGCACCGCGCATGCGCCGGGCAGCACCACGCATGCATGATGCGGGCTGTTGCGCCGCACATGCGCAATGCGGGCCGTTGTGTGCGCACCGTGCAGGCGTGATGCGGACCGTCGCACCGCGCATGCGCAATGTGTGCCGTCGCACGCGCCACGCATGCGCGATGCGGACCATCGTGGCGCACATGCGCAATGTGGACCGGCGCACACGCCGTGCATGCACGATGCGGGCTGTCGCGCGCACGCTGCACATGCGCGCATGCGCGATGCAGGCCGTCGCACTGCGCATGCGCGGCGCAGGTCGGGGTCGCAGCCTGCAAAAGGTTGAGAACCGCTGGTCTAGAAGACCTCCAAGGTCCCTTCCAACGCTTCTATTATTCTGACCTGTCACATTTATGAAAGGAAAAAATAGTTAACTGGCTAAACAACAGCTGAGTGCAGCTGCCTCTCTGGCGGTCGGATGGATGGGTGGGCTCTGCCATGCATGCAATGCACCCAGCCGGGCGACGGGACGACACCCACAGCAGTGGTTGAAGTGGAGCTGCTGGGTTTTGAAGTAGCCAAACATAAGCAAGCCACTTAGGACAAAAGGTGGCTTGCCTGTGTTTGTCTGCACCCGGCTCCTTTGTGCTGCTGCTGAACTAGGCATCTGTTTGGCAAAGGTGCCTGCAGGATGGGCGCCAACTTCCCCTTCGCCAATCAGCAGCTGGTTCGTATTTCTCACACTCAAATCAAGCTGCAAATTAAGAGCTGTTCTTTCCATTCTTTCTCTCCCCTCAAGTAGTGGCTGGATTTTTTTGTCTCTGCCAGGAAGGGAAGGGACTTTTTCAGTTTATGTATTTGTATCCCGCTTTTATTATATTTACAAACAGCTCGAGGCAGCGAAGACACACTGTGCTCCTTCCTCCCCCTATTTTCCCCACAACAACCCTGTGAGGTGGGCTGGACTGAGAATGATGCCTAAAGTCACCCAGCCAGCTTTTCTGGCTAAGGCAGGACTTGAACTCAGGGCTTGCTGCTTCGGCCTGCACCTCTTAAACCAAGGATCTCCAAACTTGGTGGCTTGAAAAACTTGTGGACTTCAATTCCCAGAATTCCCCAGTCAGCATGGAGACCCCCTGGTTGAAACCAAGGAAAGCAGAAACTGACCTCTCTAGGAGAAAGGATCTCTACCATCTTTTATGTCTCTAGGCTCTCTGGTCCTCCCATCACTGCATGGCTCGGAGAATTCTGGGAATTGAAGTCCACAAGTTGCCAAGTTTGGAAGCCCCTGCACTAGAACCCAAACTGTCTCATATTTCCATCTTTGGCTGCAGATCCTTGGAAATCAAATCAAGGTGTCCAAAATTCAGGACTCGGATCATTTTGTTTCTCTTATTTGCAGGATGCTCTCCCCGTGCCCTGAGCTCCCAGAATCCCCCGCTGCGGGAAAGTCCATTTCATCTGGATGGGTCGAAGGCTGAGATAAGGCAGGCCTGACTTGCCAGCTTGTTCACTTCAGGCCTGAAAGAGGCAGGTAGGTGGGTGGAGATGACGCCGGATTTCATCGCCAGGCGCCGGTGCCCCATCAGCCTGGCTTCCTTCCCAGAGGATGTGGGCAGGCTTGCCTGCTTTCTGGAGAAAGCACCATCCCAGATGTTAAGAGATTTCCCTGCTCGTTCCTCTGTTTTATGTGAAAGTAAAGAAAAAGGCCAAGGTTGAGGTCAAACACCACCACATCCTTTGGGTTGATTTTGGAGGTGGCTGACCCCCTTCCTGACCAGGGTGAAAAACCACATATTTAAAATGCTACCTGCACATTTGAGCATTTTATGCTAAACCTTTCTGGAACTGTTCTGTTTTGAAAGGATAAAGAACTCTTGCATTGTGCGCCTCTCCACCAGGTAGATCTCTCTGCTACTATGAATTAAATTTATACCCTGCCTGTCTCACTATCAAGTAATTGGATAGCTAACTAGGCCAGAAATGGCCGTATAAAACAATTTAGAAAGTGAAAAACATTCAAACACTGGGGGTTGAAAGCATTAAAATTCGCACAAACTAGATAAAAACACCAAAAACAAGTTAGGTTAGTGACTGTTGGAAGTTACAACGGCACTGAAAAAAAAACAATTATGACCATTTTTCACACTTAATGACCCTTGCAGCCTCCTGTGATCAAATCCATCTATGATTGATTGAACTTTTTAGTCCCACCCACTCTGCTGTTACCACTGCAGCCACGCCCACCCAATGGGCCACCCCCACCCAATGGGCCACACCCACCCGGCACTCGACGATGCATAAGTGGGTTTTGGGTTGCAGTTTGGGCACTCGGTCTCTAAAAGGTTCGCCATCACTGGAATACTCCATCCAGTTTTGGTTACCACGATGTAAAAAAGATGTTCAGACTCTAGAAAGAGTGCAGAGAAGAGCAACAAAGGTGAACAGGGGACTGGAGGATAAAACATATAAGGAACAGTTGCTGGAATTGGATCTGTCTAGTCTAATGAAGAGAAGGACTGACAGGATAGCAGTATTCCAGTATTTGAGGGGCTGCCACAAAGAGGAGGGGGTCAACTTATTATTCAAAACACCAGAACAAGGCAAGACAAGGAACAATGGGTGGAAGCTAATCAAGGAGAGAAGCAACCTGGAATTAAGGAAAAATTTCCTAACAGTGAGAACAATTAACCAGTGGAACAGCTTCCTTGCAAGAGTTGTGAGTGCTCCAATCCTGGAGGCTTTCAAGAAGAGACTGGAAGCTATCGGTCTGGAATGGTATAGACTCTCCTGCCTATGCAGGGGGTTGGTCTAAAACAGCGGTTCTCAACCTTTTTCAGGCCGAGACCCCACCTGCGCCGCCCATGTGCGGCGTGACAACCCAAACCACACATGCGCGACGCGACGGGCCGAACCACGCATGCGCAGCGTGCCTGTGACAACCCAAACTGTGCATGCGCGCTGCGATGGGCCGAACTGCGCATGCGCGGTGTGACAGGCCAAACCGAGCATGCGCAATGCACGTGTGACAGCCTGAACTGCGCATGCACGGCGCGACGGCCTGAACCACGCATGCGTGGCGCACTCGTAATGGCCCGAACCGTGCATGCACGGCGCAATGGGCTGAATCGCGCATGCACGACGCGACGCAACGGCCCAAACCACGCATGCGTGGCGCAACGGGCCAAATCGTGCATGCACGGTGCGACGCGCTGAATTGTGCATGCGCGGCGCGATGGGCCGAACCGCGCATGTGCAGCGCGCACGCGATGGCCCGAACCGTGCATGCGCGTTGCAACGTGCCGAATCGCACATGCGCGGTGCGCGCGCAACGGCCAAGGGGAAACGGGGAAAAAAATGGCGGACTGCGGTGTCCGGCGACCCCCACAAAACGGTCGTTCGACCCCAAATGGGGTCGCGACCCACAGGTTGAGAACCGCTGGTCTAGAAGACCGCCAAGGTCCATTCCAACTCTTCTGTTGTCTATTAAATTCTGCATTGGAGCAAATTCATGAAATGAGTTTCAGTGTGGAGAAAAGCAAAAGTCTTACATTTAGGCAGGAAAAACCAAAGGCACAAATGCAGACTGGGCGAGACCCGGTTTAAAAACAGTAACTATGAGAGGGACTTTGAAGTCCTGGTGAACGATCACTTGACTATGAGCCAGCAGTGTGCAGGAGCAGCCAAAAAAGCTAATACAATCCTGGGTTGTATAAACAGGCATAGAATCAAGATCACGCGAAGTATTATTACCGCTTTATAAAACCCTAGTGAGACCACACCTGGAATACTGCAGCCAATTTCGGTCACCATATCACAAAAAAGATGTTGAGAGTTTGGAAAAAATTCAAAGAAGAGCAACTAAGATGATTAGGGGCCTGGAGACTAAAACATACGAAGAACAGCTATGGGATTTGGGCCTGGTTAGTCTAAGGAAAAGAAGAAACAGGGGAGACATGATAGCAGTGTTCCAGTACCTGAGGGGCTGCCACAAGGCAGAGGGGGTCGGGTTGTTCAACAGAGCACCAGAGGGCAGGACAAGAAACAATGGTTGGAAACTGATCAAAGAGAGAAGCAACCTGGAACTAAGGAGAAATTTCCTGACAGTGAGGACAATCAACCAGTGGAACAGCTTGCCACCAGGAATCGTTGGACGCTCCATCACTGGAGGTTTTCAATAAGAGACTGGACAGTCACCTGTCTGAGACGATGTAGGTTCTCCTGCTTGAGCAGGGGGCTGGACTAGAAGACCTCCAAGGTCCCTTCCAGCTCTATTCTATTCTATTTCCGAGGCCCAGATTGCAGCTAAGTTCCTGCAAAGCAGCCCCAAATCTTGAGCAATTTTATGAACAAATTGCAGTGCAGACAGAACGTGTTTGCACAACGTAGCTAACTATAAATTAATCTGGGTTTACTCAATCTTAATTTCCTAGGCTTGCCCGAACCATCAGCAAATCACAAATGGTTCAGGCGCAGAGAGACAGAATTATCTCTCCCTGGCAGTCACAGTTCTGTCTCCAACTCCAGAACTGTTTTTAAGGTAGTGCTGTGGCTTGGAATCAGACCCCAACCGGGGTTTTGATTCACGCTAATCCCAAAATCGTAACTGGCAAGGCTTAATTTGCTACAGACCAACCAAGGAAGGATGCAGGATCACCCTGATTCACTAGCATCCAGCCAGCTCACCTTTTTTTTCTGCTTCAAGAAGGTGTCTTGTTTTACTTGGAGGTGGACGTCAAGCCTTGCCTGATGTGTTCAAACTAGACAGGCTGGGACACAGAGGAGGGTGGGGCCAGAATGAAAGCTCTGTTTGATTTAATAAAGATATTGCTTTAAATTAAACCGATCAAGGGCAGTTGCTGTAATATGTTGCGTCGGTAAGTTATTTTCCCTTTATGTCACATTAAACCGTTGTTTCTCAACGAGGCAGCTTTAAGAGGCTCGTAAATCGAGGACTAGCTGTATACACACTCCCATGAAATCACTGGGACTTGAGACTTGACGTTTATTGCACACAACTGTAAGAGAAGGACTGGCGCAAACATACAATAGGCGATAGACTAGAAACAGTAGATAGACCATATATAAGAGAAACACCAATCCAACAAAATGTATTCGGATTATACTTGAAGATGCAAGGGAGGAGGGTAGAACGTTTACTAAAACAGATGTTTACAAAGATTAATACCTAATGTTGTATGCTATGTTCTAGGAGGGTTGTTTAGCAATAAGATCTTATGTTTCATGTTGACCACATTAATTTCGAAACAGATAGAAGAAACGCCAATCAAATAAAATGTAACAGGAGTATAGTTGAGACTAGACGCGAGGGGTGGGGGGGGGGAAAAGGCTTACTAATTCAGACTTTTTCAAAGACGAATACTTAGTATTGTATACCAGGTATCATGTTGATTGCTGCATAATATGTTTTTATGTCCAATGCTGATTGTTTTAATAAAAGAATTTAAAAAAAAAAAAAAAAAGAGGGCTCAGCCTCGAATCCCTACGTAGCCACAAGCGAATAACTCCAGCTTCCCATGAGTGATGTTGACCCTTATCTAACGCCTAACAAGTGCTAACTGTGAGTTGAGAAGATTCCTGCTGATCGGCTTTTAGCAATAAATGGGTGAGAATAGAATAGAATAGAGTAGAATAGAATAGAATAATGGAATGAAGAATAGAATAGAATAGAGAATGGGTGAGAATAGAATAGAATAGAATAGAATAGAATAGAATAGAATAGAATAGAATAGAATAGAATAGAATAGAATAGAGAATAGAATAGAATAGAATAGAATAGAATAGAATAGAATAGAATAGAATAGAATAGAATAGAATAGAACAGTGGAATGAAGAATAGAACAGAATAGAATAGAATAGAATAGAATAGAATAGAATAGAATAGAATAGAATAGAATAGAATAGAATAGAATAGAATAGAATAATGGAATGAAGAATAGAATAGAATAGAATAGAATAGAATAAGAATGGAATGGAATGGAATGGAATAGAATAGAGAATAGAATAGAATAGAATAGAATAGAATAGAATAGAATAGAATAGAATAGAATAGAATAGAATAGAATAGAATAATGGAATGAAGAATAGAATAGAATAGAATAGAATAGAATAGAATAGAATAGAATAGAATAGAATAGAATAAGAATGGAATGGAATGGAATGGAATGGAATAGAATAGAATAGAGAGTAGAATAGAATAGAATAGAATAGAATAGAATAGAATAGAATAGAATAGAATAGAATAGAATAGAATAGAATAGAATAGAATAATGGAATGGAATAGAATAGAATAGAATAGAATAGAATAGAATAGAATAGAATAGAATAGAATAGAATAGAATAGCAATAGGATCTTATGTTTAATGTTGATCACATTAATATTGAAACGGATAGGGGAAACACCAATCAAAATAAAATGTAACAGGAGTATAGTTGAGGCTAGACACGAGGAGTGGGGGGAAAAAGGCTTACTAACTCAGACGTTTTCAAAGACTAATACTTAGTATTGTATACCAGGTGTCATGATGATTGCTGCATAATATGTTTTTATGTTCAATGTTAATGGTTTTAATAAAAGAATTTTTATAATTAAAAAAAAAAGAATAGAATAGAATAGTGGAATGAAGAATAGAATAGAATAGAATAGAATAGAATAGAATAGAATAGAATAGAATAGAATAGAATAATGGAATGAAGAATAGAATAGAATAGAATAGAATAGAATAGAATAGAATAAGAATGGAATGGAATGGAATAGAATAGAGAATAGAATAGAATAGAATAGAATAGAATAGAATAGAATAGAATAGAATAGAATAGAATAGAATAGAATAGAATAGAATAGAATAATGGAATGGAATAGAATAGAATAGAATAGAATAGAATAGAATAGAATAGAATAGAATAGAATAGAATAGAATAATGGAATAGAATAGAATAGAATAGAATAGAATAGAATAGAATAGAATAGAATAGAATAGAATAGAATAGAATAGAATAGAATAGAGAAAGAATGGAATAGAATAGAATAGAATAGAATAGAATAGAATAGAATAGAATAGAATAGAATAGAATAGAATAGAATAGAATAATGGAATGGAATAGAATAGAATAGAATAGAATAGAATAGAATAGAATAGAATAGAATAGAATAGAATAGAATAGAATGGAATGGAATGGAATAGAATAGAATAGAATACAGTTGGAAGGGACCTTGGAGATCTTCTAGTCCAGCCCCCTGCTCAAGCAGGAGGACCTATACCATCTCAGTCAGATGATTGTCCAGTCTCTTTTTAAAAACGTCCAGCGATGGAGCACCTACGATTTCTGGTGGCCAGCTGTTCCACTGGTTGATTGTCCTCACTGTCAGGAAGTTTCTCCTTAATGCCAGGTTGCTCCTCTCCTTGGTCAGCTTGCAACCATAGCTTGAGTCCCTCTTCACGACATCTTCACGGTGATGCCATGAAGGGGAACACCCTGCTGGCTACAACCAGTGAGCTCAGCCTGCGTGTTTCCCCACCTCCCTTCTTCCTTCCTTCCTTCCTCCGTGTCCTTCCCTTCTTTGGGGCAAGGGCCATTGGCGGGGGGGGGGGGAGAGTTGGCTAGCAAAAGGACTAATTGCCTCCATCTGGCTGCTGGGGGCCCTGGGGAAGGGTGAGTCAGGCCTGCATCCTGCTAAGCGGGTCAGTCTCGGACACGGATTGGAGGGGCGTTTCTTATCCTGGCCAAACCCAATTGGAGTGGAGGGAGGAAGAGGTGCCTCCCCCCCTGCAAAATTCTTCCTTCCTTGCATGGTTTTTCCTGGCATTTTGACTCCTGAGCTCTTTCAAGAACCCACGCAAGGAAGCAGGTCCTTTCTGGGGCTGGGGTCTCCTCTGGCAGGATCTGCTCCTTTGCAGCTGGAATTCCCAATATCCCTGGCACTATATGGAGGAGGAGGATCGTTCTCAAGGTTTTTGAAGAAGAAGGGAAGAAGGATAATTCCAGGCGGAGGAGGAGCAGGAAAGTTCTCAATGAAGAACAAGAAAAAGGAAAGAAATGAAGGATAATTTACGAAGGAGGAGAGAAAGTGGAAGAGGGGGAGGAAGGAGAAGAATGATTGCTGTCAATGACAAATTTTTCTAGCTGTAAACCACATTTTCCGTTACCTTTTTGTACTAGTTTTAAAATTTTTGTTTTAATGTGTATTTTAAGCTTTTGAAAACATTTTAAAAATATTTTTATTTGTTAGAATTATGAATTGTTTGCATTCCACCTCTCTAATGCTGCTGCTCCATGATCATTTAATAAAGATTTGATCGATAGGATTATTATCGTCAGCAGTGCAAAACCCATTGGCTTTTGCAAGCCTTGGTGCAAATTCTAACACAGGCCATTTCTGGCCCCCCTCCTCTGCCTGCTGGGATGGCTTTGCTCCCCTTAAACTGAGGATCACACCAGGAGAACAAAACTCATCAACCGATGCCTTTGCACCCCTAACACCCAAAATATTTTCAGGTCAAACTGCGTTAAAAAAAAACAATGCCCATGTCTAAAAGACATTGTATTTAGCCAAGAAAAACCAGGTGCACAGGTATAGTAGAGGACTGTGGTGGCGAACCTATGGCACGTGTGCCACAGGTGGCACATACAGCCCTCTCTGTGGGCATGCACGCTGTCGCCCCAGCTGGGTTTTAGAAAACCTTTTCACTTTAGGCCTCCGCTGCTTGTGAGGAAAAAAAAAAGACCGCGCAAAGTTGGAATTGATTGATTGAACTTTTTAGTCCCACCCAGTCTCCCGTTACCACTGCAGCCACGCACACCCAGTGGGTCACACTCACCCAATGGGCCACATCCACCTGGCACCTGATGATACATAAGTGGGTTTTGGGTTGCAGTTTGGGCACTCGGTCTCTAAAAGGTTCGCCATCACTGGTATAGGACTTGTTCAA